>CM059432.1:122263919-122678777 GCA_030390025.1 Squalus acanthias
GACTTTAGGCATCTCCAGGCACCACATAGAAGGGTGAGGAAAAGTGGCAGGAGGGTGAGTGGGACAGGATAGAGGATGTTGAACGCTCTAGACACCTGGCAGAGGGGCTAAAGACAGCATAGTGGCAGCAAGGAGGTTGCAGGACGGACCGCCAAAGGGCCAGTTGAGCGGCCAAGAATGGACGGGAAGGTGCAGTCTGTGAGCCAGAGCTATGGAGTGGGCAGAGGCACCAATGATTTTCAAGGGGAGCAGGTTTCAGGCTGGTGAGTGGGCAAGAACAGGCAGGAGAGCTGTGACAAAGTCCATGCACAGGGAGCTCAAGCATAGCAAAGTCGGACTGCGGGGTGGGGGGAGTGGCCCAAGAACACCTGGACGGGGGAAAATATTTAGAAGATGAAGAAAAAATCTGTGTTAAATAACCAACTTACCTGCTCAAGGAAAACCAATATAAAGAAATAACAAAAAGAGAGACTTGCAATTATATAGCACCTTTCATGGAAGAAACAGGTCTGTAGAGATGTCCAGTGGCCAGTGACATGCAACTGTCAGTGGACATCACTAGAAAGGAAAATCAGGTGAGGTGTATAATGGGCAGTCAATCCGATGCCGCCAGGTTTCCACCCCATCAAATGTGAAAGTTAACCCCTTGATCGAAAGTTACCACACATACTCTCACTGCAAAATAACTTTAGTTCAAAAGCAAAGTGAAAGCAGAACAGTTAAATACATTGGAAACCCTTGTATCACAGCACTACCTACAGGTTCTGCAAGTAAATGCTTCCACTTTCATTTTGGATTTTGGTATAGGTGGAACCTGATATAAGAGTTTTCAACACATTTTGAAATAAATATTGTGACCCACTCAGCATTTTATACCAATATATATAAATATTATATAATATATATATATATCCATACTTTTCTCGTATCTTGTGTTAGTCCCCGTGGTGGTTGCTATAGCATTGTGCGTTGCCATTCTCAATGCACCTTTGATAGGTGGTATAACTGGAGTGTCACCAATGTTGGAAGCGGAGGAGAAGATGAAACTTTTGTCCCAGTCACTGGCTCTGCTAAATTATCAGACCCATCGAATCCAGTAATACCCTCCTGCATTAGAGCAGAGATAGGCTGGTCCTTCTGCTAGGTTGGCTGGATTCTCCCACTTGACCACCACCACCACCACCACCAGTTTCCTCCTCATCTGGAAACACTTTTCATTGCCCATTGCCCAATGACTTCTCATGAATTTTTTTGTAAATTTTTACTGTCCCTGAGAAGGTCAACATGTACAGAAATAGTTGTTATAAAAGGTCACGCTGGATTCGAGTCACACTTTTGCACTGCCACTCCTTTCATCAAATTTATTTTGTCAAAAATAAATGTCTCCATATTACACCAGGATATATGATTACCAGCAATACTGACCTTTGAAAAAGCATGCCATTATTGCTGTTTGTAAGCTCCACCCTGGACCTAAATAAGGAATAACAATAGGAACAATTTTTCAACTCTATCTTAGCCAATTTTGGCAGGAAACACAGTGGGCTGGATTTTGCGGGGGATCAGCAGGCGTGATCGGTGGCGGGTCGGGTGGGAAAGTGTTTTTTTCCCCCCAGCGGGTCAGGACCCCGCTGTGAAGCCGCCGCCACGCGCCTTTACCAAATGTAGGGTCTGTCAGCGCTGAGCAGACATGACACGCAGCGGCGGGGGAGGCAATTAAAATCATTAGTGGCTTGTTTACAGCCACTTATCAATGGTTTTTTTCTCAGCTTTTTGGATTTGATAGATCGCCCACCGGTTTCCTGCCGTGCCTAGGCCTCGTCTGTGAAGCTGAGGCGGGAGGTCAGTGGCCATTGAATCAGCTGATGAGTTGACAGCTTCAAATGTCAAGTCAAAGCTCCCAGCTGATTGAGAAATGTTCCCTTAATCACCAGCTTCTCTAAATTACATTTCCACTATAGATTCAGGATACTGCAAGTCTTAACACAAGTCTCCAGCCAGTCTGACCTCATTACCTTTCCCACCATTGACAGATTGCTTCTGTCATCTCCACTTCATCTGCCATCTAATCCATCAGCATGGGTGCCCTTGAAACTTTCTCACCTTGGTCCTCAGAATCCTACCATGATCAGCCCCAACACCAGCATCACCAGGCACACCAACAGCAACACCAACTTTCTCCATAATCAACTGATGTTGCACAGGACACAGGGCATCAGCACCCAACCACATTGCTGCCTGGGAGGCCAGGGATGGCCTCACCATGGCCAGATTTACTTCACTTGATGCTGTACACCCTGGCTGCCACATGATGTGCCAGATTGGCACCACCCCACACCAACACCATAAAGCATCCCTACAATGCCCAAGCCATTCCTTTCACACTCATCACCATTGTGGAGGGTAGCGTTATGTCTCACCATTCACTGCAACTCACTAAGCCACTTCCAAAGGTGCACACAAATCTGACCAAGAATGCAAAGTGTTGAAAATAAAGGTTTCAATGTTTGACACCACATTAACAGAAACTTTACATGAACATTGGATAAAACACCCAAGTAGCTACCTTTGTGTGTTGTTAGTTGGTATGATTACACTAGGATGAGGGTGAGTGTGAGGGGTGGCTAGTAAGATGGAGATGTGTTAATGTAGATAGAGAGGGATGGGTGGAGGTGCAAGGTAAGTTGGTGTGAGTAAGGATGTTCCAATGGATGTGCAGGAATAGGGTAGGGAAGGCAGAGTGATGGGGATGTTATGAGAGGCACAGCAGGATGAGGTTGAATGTGGCTTTGTACTAACGTTTCGTGATCTACTGAGATCATTGAAACGTTTGTGGCACTGCACCCAGGTCCTCCTGACCACATCCCAGCTTGTGCCCTCCTCTGCATTGTACAACCAGGCTGTGTTGATCCCCTGGGGCGGTCTCTTCCGCCCATGAGAAGGGAAGAGGACTTCCCTGTATGCTGTAATTCCCTCCATAAGCATATAGAGGAAGTCATGGGAGAGCCTGGGTGCAGCCGTGCACCTCTGTGCAGTGATTGTCAGTGTTTGCAGCACCTCAATGCTGTAGAACACTGACAGCACAAATGTCAAAATAAAGTTGGCCATGGTCCCTTTAAGGAAACTGGCTGATGACGCGTCATCAAATGACATCACCAGACCCGCTTCCTCTAATTGGCTGGGAAACATGCTGGGCGGGCTTAACAAGCCCAATCAAGGAAAATTCATTTTAGAGGCCGGGTTGGAGCCAGCAGCCGGGTCAGGACCCGCCACCGGAGTCGCCCACCACGGACCCGCCAAGGTTCATAAAATCGTGGCCAGAGTAACTAGTTACATACAAAGGCTTATAATATATAATAATAGTGCAAAAATGCTATATGTTATTTTGAACCTATCTTGCTGTTCTCATCAACTCCCATCTCAACATCAACCCTCGGCTAGCTCCACTCCTGGCCACAGTCGCAGGGATGCCGACATTTCTATCCTCTGCCGCAGCAAGTCCACCCCTTTCCCTGGTTCCCCTCCTGCACTCTGTGAATGTATCTGCTCCCATCCTCAGCCCTTACAACATTTCTGCTGGTCTTAGCCCCAAGAATGCTTTCACCCAGTCCTTACTTCCTCTTGGGCTTTCCATCTTGCTCCATCCTCCACTCCCACTCTGCCAAGCTGCTCTGTACCCTGTCTTCGTGTTGCAAGTCCCCATCTGACTGCTCCACTCCATGGCCCATGTCCCAGATGGCATATGAGCTACACCCCAGGAGATCTCGTAAGATTATAGAGAATAACTAGATACTAAATGAGAATGATTAAAAAAGAAGAATGACACTGAAGGTAATCCCAACGACAAAATAATCAAAGATATTTACGCATTAGCTTTACTGTAACCGACTACAGCAACTCGCCAAGGCTTCTTCGACAGCACCTCCCAAACTCGCGACCACCTAGATGGACAAGGTCAGCAGGTGAATGGGAACACCACCACCTCCAAGTTCCCCTCCAAATCATACGCCATCCTGACTTGCAAATATATCGCCGATCCTTCATCGTCGCTAGGTCAAAATCCTGGAACTCCCTCCCTAACAGTACTGTGGGAGTACCTTCACCACACGGATTGCAGCGGTTCAAGAAGGCGGCTCACCACCACCTTCTCAAGGGCAACTAGGGATGGGCAATAAATGCTGGCCTTGCCAGCAATGCCCACATCCCATAAACAAATAAAAGAAAACAAAAGAATACAATCTTAAATCTGTCCCTGACACTAAAAATTATGAATAAGTGGCTGCATCTTCTCTCCCTTTTGATTATGGTTGCAAAACAACACAGCAAAATATCATTAGAAATGAAGATATCCAGGTATCCTTTCACTTACTGCATTATTTGACTTTTAAATCTCCTATATTCACTTACTGTTGATGTGTTAGCTGGAAGTATTTTCACAAAGCTTGCTCTTGAGTCATGGCAGGCAGGATACAGTGCACATGAGGTGAGGCTGACAATTTACTCACATCTGATACAGAATAGCTTGCACTTATCTCAGTGCTAGGTGCTGTACACATAGTCAGTAAACTGGCTATGTTTTATGTCAATTACAGAGAAGTTGTTATCTAAGAATTGTTACAAGGTGTATTAGAATGAGGAAGCAGTATTCATTTATCTAACATCTCAGATAGGCACAGGACAGCAGTAAATGTTGTACACAAATGCTGCGTTGTCCTGTTACGAGACAGATACAGCTCTAAGGTGCTGCATGTGCCTATGTCAGCGTTTATACTCTGTGTGGTTTTTTTCCAGTCCCTCATCAATTAAAGGGATGCTCCTGAACATTATTTTAACAGCCACTTTCGATCACCTCATAAATTTCCAGAAGGTACAATTTGCATGAACCGCCAATGCTCGCTTATACTTAGTTGTAGAAATTGGCAGGTTTTATCCCCAATGGCAAGTGGTTTAAATGCTTATGGTACTGGCAGAGACACATACGTCTCTTGGAGCAATAGACAATAGCGTCCAAATATTTTGGGAGGGTAAAGCATAGATTTTTTTAAATAGGTAGGGAAACAAGTCTCGCTCATTACCCTCACTGGGTGTTCCAATGTAACTGAGCCTTTTTCAACCGAATGAGACATTGGAACAGTTGCCCTTCCAATTCCAGGAGCAGAATTTAGTTTTTAGAAAAATTTCCAAATGCACCCAAAATATATAAATGGGCCAGATTTTGCTTAAAAAATAACAACAGCGTCTGAACGATGCACGCAGTTATTAATGTGCAAATCGGTCAGCAACTGTTAGCGAGGAAGAGATACCCCGTGAATTGCGAATCACCACAAGTTGCTGGACAATTTGCGGCACTCACCTATTAGCTTCACGAAAACAGCATCTCACCCTTAACCTCCCCATAATTTTCACAAAGTTGTTGCGTTTGCACATTAGTTGCCCAATAAACACGCTACAGAAAGCTAAGTCTAGTCATTAACAGCGTAAGTACCCTTTAAACAACGTGATCATTGTTAATGACTAAAAATCAAGCTCTCTTGCCCAGAAAGTGAACAATTATAATTGTGCAGTCTCATTCCTTCAGGTTCTGAATTGTTTTAGGAGATTTAAAAAATGTCAAATAAAAAAAAATTCTTACTTTTTCTTTCTGTCTCTTTTTTCTATCTCTCTTAATCCAATATGTCTTTCCCTCTCTTTGTTTCTCTTTCTGTACCTGATTTGACATTGAATTCACCCACTCTAATTCACCCTCCTCCTCAGTCCTTCCTCTGTTTATTTCTCAATCCTTTAATCTCATTGGTTAAGGAGATACACTGTTTGTCCCGTTGTTCAGCAAGGTCCCAGATGCCCTGTCGCCCTCACCACGCCGTTATCAGCTCGCACTTCCAACAACTTTGTGGGCAAAAAATTTTAAAACCTAAACATGCACAAACAAGTCTAACTAACGGGGCACGTCGCGAGATGCCCCGCTGCAGCAAAATCTAGGCCATGTAGATATTTACTTCTATATTTGCACAGACAGAGATGCAGGTAAGGGTGGAATACCACTGCATTGTAGCGCAAAGTAGGATATGGGCTTACACTCAAAAGTCCCATGTAGAGTTTCTGATCTCAGTCCCTATCTGTTGAGGTTCTGGTCTCAATCCTTACATTCTGAGCTCAATGTTTGAGTGAGAAGTTTTAAGCAAAGTTCAAGGGGTAATTTTCGCCTTCATCACTTGGACTGCAAACTGTCGAAGCGGATCACCCATCTGTTGTGGGAGCCAGACGATTTTCATTTCAATGGATGTGAAATTGGGCGAGTTCTATAACAGGTGACAATTGGCTCCACTAGTTTACCGCCCAAGGTGAAAATTACCCCCTCCCCGCCAAATGCTTCACCACAAACAGGAAGAAAATATCAGAGGCAGAATTTTCCTTCAACCACTCTCGCACACTACAAAAGGACATCGACCTGAATCGTTAACTCTATTTCTCTCTCCACAGACGTTGCCTGACCTGCTGAGTATTTCCAGCATTTTCTGCTTTTATTACTCTCGCACACTTCCTTGGCAGCCATTTATGAGCAGCATTCCTAGAGTAGGTTAGTGATTGATAGGGATTGTGTGTAGTACAGGGTAACCAAGAAAGGGCAAAGAGGGAAAAGGTAGTTCAAATAACTTTAAAAAGAGACTGTGCTGTACAAAATGCAGGACAGGTAGCCTGAGTCATGCTTGCGGTCCTGATTGCATTGGTCAGTGAGTCAGTAACTAGAGGGCATACATTTAAGATTAAAGAAAACGAGTGGTTAGGAGATTTTTTTCACACAGCATTGTTGGGACATGGAATGCCCTACCAAACAAATGGTGGAAGTAGAAATCTATAATAGCTTTTAAAAGGTGGGGGGGGGGGGGTGGGGGCGGTGGATATGATATAAGTATTTGAAAAAGAAAAAGGAAAAGGCTATAGAATGGGACTACGCGGATGGCTCTTTTAGAGAGCTGGCATAGTCACAATGGACGATATAGCCTGGTGCTGTGCTATAAAATTCTATGTGCGGAACATTCAACTTCGGAAGTTATGTTCCCCACCCAATTTTCCATTCCATGGACTTTTTCTCCTAAATGGCGCACATAAAAATCTAAGGGAGAAAGCAGGTTGCTAAACCCTTTTTTTAAAGAATTACTGTAAGTTAAAAAAAGTGACATTGATTGTTCAGGCAGTCTTTCCACAAAGTCACTGAGGTTTCAATGATTTTAATTGTGGAATACAACTGCTTTAAGGCATCAGGGCTCTGTATAAACACAGTATATGATTAGTCATGCCCTAAGAGTCAATATATAAGGAAGTTTACATGTCAGAGACTTCTTGGGATCAATCTGATATTGCTATCTGTCGCACATTCTATAATGCTTGATCTAAATAAGTTAAATGTCCTCAAGACTGTGACATGTTATATTACTTCTGCTTTTCCTGCTTGTATAGATTCATCCATGTTATGCAACAACTCCTTTATGAGAGGGCAAATTGGCAATTTACTATCGGGCCTCAACCAGTCACCTTGATATGCATTGGGTGTGGCATCAATTGAATCATTCTTTGATTGTTCCCCCTTCCCCCCCACTCCTTGCCCATATTACATAGGAACAGGAGTAGGCCATTCAGCCACTCGAGTCTGTTTCACCGTTCAACTAGATCATGGCTGATTTGTATCTCAACTCCATTTACCCACCTTTTCTCTATATTCCTTGATAACCTGACCGAACAAAAATCTATCAATCTTAATCTTGAAAATGTCAATTGCCCTACCTTCCACAGTCTTTTTGGGGAGCGAGATCCAGATTTCCACTATCCTTTCTGTAAAAAGTGCTTCCTGATTTCATTCCTAAATGGCCGAGCTCTAATTTTATGATTATACTTCTTGGTTGCCTCCCTGAGGAAATAGTATCTCTGTAGCTATGTACTTCTACTCTTATCAAATCCCTATTAGTTTAAACCTCTTGATTAGATACTTCTAGACCTTTCAGTTTTGAATTCTGATGGAGCATTGTAAAGTGATCATTTCTTAACTTGTCTGTTCTCTTTACAGATGCCGATTGACCTCTTGTATATTTCAAGCGTTTTCGGATTCTTCCTTCAGATATCAAAAAATTTTCTTTTTAAAATATGTGGAAATGATCACTTGGGTTCCTCTACTGACTCAGTTAGTTTATCCAATGAACAGCTAAGCCATATGGACCACGGAATTTGCAGAATTGACCTCCCATCTGTCCCGAGTTAATTATCTTATCTAGGATATCAGATAGGAGCTACAATTGGTCTCAGTGCCCCTAGATTAGAAAAGGGAGCATCGGCCAAGACTGTCATCCCAATTGTCAAACCCTGCTAGGAGTAAGCATATGTGGATAGCAGATGAGTTCTTCTGTGATGCATGGCCAAACAATCTGCTGATATGCACTGTCGGAGCTTACGCATGAATAATGGCTACTTGGACAAGTTACCTAACGACAACTAGTGCCAATGGAACCATACACCAGCAAGAACTCAATCCCTTCAGCGAAGGAGGGGAGCAAAGTAAATTGGCACAGCAAAAGGCAAGAGAAAGAAAAAGAAATAATCACTTTACAATGCTCCGAAAAAACGGGGCCCCCCAGCAGAACAATGCTTTTACATTGTAAGGTTCATGGAGAGACTACGAGCCATGCCGTGCACCTCAGCACACACCATTATTCAACTCTCCATGGCACCCTTAAAGCTCCAATGGCATATAGACATATTGGTAGCTGGAAAATCAATAATTTATAAATGACGTATGATATGTTGAAAAACCATGTAGGGAAAAGTGAAATGTTCATAATGACAGGCAAAATCAAATCTGTGGGCATATTTATTCTGTGCCAGTAGTTCCTGCCAATTAGAATTAATATCAGCGTAATTTGTAGCCATTGAGCACAGCTCACCGAAACAACTGATGTTAGCTTTGGAAAGGGTGCTTCCTTATGTGTCGAATAATAGATATATGAAAATGATTACACAGCATTAATCTCATCAGATGATTT
This sequence comes from Squalus acanthias, assembly GCA_030390025.1. Lineage (NCBI taxonomy): Eukaryota > Metazoa > Chordata > Chondrichthyes > Squaliformes > Squalidae > Squalus > Squalus acanthias. The sequence goes on from CM059432.1 coordinate 122,272,952, forward strand.
AGCCAATGTCATAAACCATTACTGGAACCCCAAAACGAGATTACAGCCTCGCTATTACTCCATGGTATATGTTACCTTCTATAATGTACTGTAAAGTTCATGAGATGGTTTTATTCTGAACTGCGTCCTTCTTTGCTTGAGAGTGGCTCTCATGATTGATGCTAACTGTTCATATGCTGCATGCCTTTGACATGCGAGGCCCACAGTGAAGGATTAATGATTGTAATGTAATCAGTGCAAGTTTACTGAATGATAATCGACTACTGATTGCCTGGAAAGAATACAAGCAGTATGTTGTATACCTGTAACCATACAAATTGTGGTAAATCCTGATAATATGTGGAAGATTCAAATCTATTCATTCCCTTATGTCAGGCTCTCCTAGTATTAGCAGACCGTGAACATCATCATCATGCAGCAAGGGGACAACTATTGTCAGCTATCATCAACAAAGACAGGGATGAAAAAAGTAATAAGAAGCTCACAAACAAACAAGCCAGGATAGGTGATTAAAGCAAAACAACAGTTAACAGGGAGCGAGTGAAAAGGCTGCAATTGGGGGGCAATTTTAACCCTATTCGCTCAGCAGAAACCTGGCGGGTAAAGAGTTAAAATCGCCCTGGCTCTTACCTGTCCGAAAGCTGCCGTGATCACAACATCTGCAATTTTAACCTGCTCTCTTGAGCAGGCAGCAAGAACACACGCCCAGAGCCAACAGGGTCCTTCTTTACACATGCATGTTGCGGCCCGATGACATCTTTGAGACCCGACTGCAATTTTAACTCAGGCCTGAGCAGGGAATCCACCTGGAGTTAAAATCGGGAAAACATGATACCATTGATATTTAAAACCTGTTTGAAATTCGCTCTCATTATTAAGGTTGCTATCTGCTCCTCTTGATAAGATTGCTGCTTTGTAACTCACCCCAATCTGTCCCTGATTCTCTGTGTTGTAATTCTACGCTGATGCTCGCATGCACTTACAAACATGTTGACAATGCCTCTTGAGACTTCTCTCTTGTCCTGAAAGTGGGTAGGCATCGGTCAAGCAATTGTAATGGGACAGAGAGAAGCTCTCTCAACACGGAAGCAACTATTTATGAAACAAAGCATATATTATTCAGTAGATTTAAAAATGGAGGCAACATTTAGGATCTTTTCTTTTTCCATTCATGTTGGTGACATTTTATTCTCATGAAGGTGAAAGATGTTAACACCAAGGAATGGTGCTGTCAGCATCGAGTAGTTGCATGTTAAAAACAGCTGCAGAGTGAAACATTTGAGCCCACGCTCTTTCTACTCTCATCCAACCATGTGGCTCAAAGTCAGCTTCAGAAGTACACCTGTACTGCATCAATGTGACATTTCCATTTTCCACACCATTGTGAATGAGATTTCCAATTTAATGTTATTTTGTGCCAAATTGCAGGCTATTTTGTGCCTTGAACTCATACCCACGAGCAACCAATTGGGCCTGCTCAAACTCATTGCACGTAGACCCCTTATAGTCAATGGAGAGAGGAGAATTTAAAGTCATCAGTCTGGGCTGACAGGACATTATGATAACCCACTACATTACCTAGTCCTCCTTAAGAGGATTTTGAAAAGCATTCTTGAGCTTTAGAGATCAGCATAGAACAATCAGTCCTGAGGGTTTCCATGGTAACAAAGCACTATATTCTCAAAAGTGTACATTGGCAGGCATTTTCAGCCCATTGAGAACATTGTCTGGCGTTATAAACAAGTGCTCCTGAATAGTTAAAAGTGCCGTGATGATTTATTAAAAATGTTAATACCTAATCTTATTTACTTTTAAACTTCACAGGCATTTAATCTGAAACATTGAATTATGGAAATAAGGCAGAGCCCTTTCGAGAGGATGTCATGTTCAAAGTCTACTGGCAAGCTGATGTGCACAAATCATTTAGGAAGGGCAGTCATATCGTTGTGAGCAATAAACTTGACAAGTGGCACAAGGCCACAGGTAAATGTGACAAGTGTTGTCTGATTAGCAATCAAAATTGCATGATACGAATGAATGAACATTGTTCCACTGAAATTGAGCCACAAGGAGGCCAAGTTTAGATATAATGATAAATTCACCAAACCCTCACTCCCAGATGGTGTGCGATCACTGAATTCAACTTGTATTGTGTTAGGGACAAAAAAAAATCACACAACTCAGGAAAATGTTGTTTGAGCCTTCACTACACAGCCATGACTCACGATCCGTCTGCATTTACTACCGTATAGCTGACTGTCTGTCCAATGAGAAACCAGTCTGCAGTAGCTATATTTTGAGCTCCACAAACAAGCATTACATCTCCCCTTCTTTAAAGTTAAAGACTGGCATTGAAACTACCTATAAATTGAACTAAAGTTATACAAAAGGCAAACAAATTCACTGTTAACTTAAAAGTCATAGCCCTGTAAAACTATGTTAAATGAAAGACCATTTTAATACTAAAATAATCAATACACTGTTTGACACGACTCAATAGAGCCAGTTCAGTGAGTGTGCACTCAAGGAGCACACCCTCACATTTTGAAGTGTGCACCATTGAATTGGATGAGGTTAGCCCCCCTCCCCAGTTGCGTGCATTTCATGGAAGCACATGATCCGGGCTCCATTTTTGCTGAAATCATGGAAGGAGCTGCAATAAGTTTATCTGGTTTCCGTATTTCTCGTCCAGGTCTCGTCACAGTGACTGGCAGTTCCACAGTTGAGTCGTTATTGTAGGTTTAGTGTTAGCTGGTGTAAGGAAATCTCTTCAACTCAATTAAATGATTCCTCATGATTCAGGCTCAAGCGTATTGTCCAAATGCAAGTTTATTACTCAGACACCACTCATATAATAACTATTACAGTTATACAATGGACTCATACAACCTGATTTCCTGCAGACCCAAGGTGATCAAGCTTGGCCTCCGTAGGTGTTGGACTTCCGACCGTCCCGTGAGCTCTAACTCAAGGAGGCTGCTACCTGTTCTTTTGTATCTCTCTTTTGTCATCTGACAAACATGTTCAAAAACCTTCCAGGCATCCTTAAAGTACCCTCCCCCTTTAATGTGAGTCATATCACATGATGCCCAGAATGTATATTGAAGTGAGGTTCCTTCTCGCCAATCCTCCAGACTTGACATAATAGTCATCTTGATGGTTTAACTGTTAATCAGTTTAACCGGACATCCAGCCTTAACATTACAAAAGGAACTGGACAACCTAGACAATCCCAGATAGTTAATGTGACACTGCTTGGGTGCTTCCATTGTTCAGGGCCAATACCTGATACTCGCACCTCACATGGGATGTAGCCAACATGTCTACTAGTTGCTATTTCCATTGTCCCAACTAATCTCCAATATTAACCTATCCTAATTGGACAATGGCCTAGAGATATGATGGGACACTGGACACAGAAGCAAGTTCTAACAGCTGGGTGCTGAGATTTAATAGAGTCTGATTCAGTACCATGTTGGTTTAATGTAGTTTGTGCTGTGGCAGTTTCTGAGTCAACATCATGTGATAAGTCCTTACTCTCTGGATCACTGATTTTCGTAAGGTATCTCCAATTACAATGCAGCTCTGAACCTCTCACTATTTTCATAATATAAGAAGTCGCACGCATCTCCACATCATGACCTTCATAATATAAGACCTGGGTGCAAGTTGGCATAGCACAGTTCCTTCTGAGTTACAAACTCAGTTACCAAGTACAGGAAACTCTCTTTTAACCGGCACCCAAATAACCGGAAATCTCTCTTAACCGGCAAAATTCTTGAGTAGGTAACCGGGGTTTTCCTTCATCGCTCCTTTAAAAATAACTTTTTAAAAAACCCCGAGGCGTTTGCCTTGTATCGGAGCATGTAGATTGGGAGGGGAATGTGCAGCCCGGGTAGGCAGCAGACACGACAGATGGTCAGCTGGCGGTCCCCGGGGAGACGGAGCTCCGAATGCAGGCGCATGTCAGTGTGTACGGGGCTCTCGTATGTTGGGAGATATAACTCTCCGTTATCCGGACTTTTTGATTAACCGGCACCACGCCGGTCCCGTCAGTGCCGGTTAATAAAGAGTTTCCTGTAATAACAAGAGTAAAGGTTTGGTAAACTGGTCATGAGAAAATCTCATCTTATTCTTCTGGACTCTCTTAGTTTGGCTAATTTGCTGACTAGAAGAGTTTCCTTAATAAATACTTTGGAGTGGATGCCATGATGCATCAGAAGTTGACCTGGGAAGGTCATTCTCTAAGACTGTGCTCCAGTACGCTTGTAAACCCATGCATATATCTTGGCCACAGTTAGTACCCCTGTTAATAATATGCTTGACTGTAGAATTTGTTCAACAAGATCATTTCCTTCAGGATATAACAAGGCAGAAGTAGTGTGTGTAAAGTTCCACTCTTTCACAAACTCACGGATTTCCATGCTATATACTGAAGACCTCGTCTGGAGTATAGCTTCTAGAAAATATCAATTTCATTGCTTCAATTACTAATTTATCACTTGAATTTGCCAAAGGGCAGATAAACTTCTTGGTAATTAGAATAATAATAATCCACAATAAGCAATTTTTTTATATTCAAAGAGATTTAATTCTCTGTCATGATTATGTAGTAACCGAACATAGATTGAGTGGATCCCATATCTGATACTATTTTCACTAATTTTCACGGGGCTTTCCCGATCATCCACTGTTGCTTTGGCAGAAGATCAGCAGAAGCCTCAGAGAAATGGTGGATTTCTCCAGGGTTTCCGCCGATCTTCTGCCAAAGTTACAACAGGGGATTAGGGAATCCATCCACCTTGCCGTTATTAATGTGCAAATTGGCCAGTAAGTTCAGGGGATTAAGAAATACACCGTGAATTGCAAATCTCCAGAACTTGCTGGTCGATTTATGCCGCTCTGATGTTTGCTTCGCACAAACAGCATCTCGCCCTTAGCCTCCCCATTATTTTTAAGAACTTGTTGGATTTACACATTAAACTCGCTGCAGTAAGTTAAGTGTGGGTGTTAAGAGCATAAGTGCCCTTTTAACATGATAATTGTTAATGCAATGCCAATCAACCTCTCTGGCCCAGAAATGAAACAATTGAAACTGTGGAGTCTTATTCCTTCAGGTAGTGAATTATTCTTAGAGATATTTTAAAAATTCTAATTTTAAATGTATTTCTTACTTGCTGTCTCCTTTTTCTCACTCTTTTAATCCAATCTTTCTTTCATTCTCTTTATTTATCTTTCTGTACCTGATTTGACTCTAATTCACCCTATTTCCTTCTCTGTCATTCCTCTGTTTCTTTCCCAATCCTTAAATTTCATTGGTAAAGGAGATACACTGTGGGTCCCATCATTCACTAAGGTTCCAGATGCACTGTCACCCTCACCACGCCATTATCAGCTCACACTTCCATCAAGTTAGGCGCAAAACTTTTTTGAGCTGAAGGGTGCAGGATAAATTCTAACTAATGGCGTAAGCTACGAGATACCCCATTCCAGCAAGACCCAGCCCTTTGTGTTTAGAGTCAATGGCACCCACGCTGGAAAGTTCTCTACAGGTCAGCCATGTCATCATTCATCTGCTTTCACTTTCTCTGTCCTTTTTTTTACTCTCTTTGACCCTATTTTCTTTCTCTCACTCCATTCTTTTTCCAGTCTCTCATTTTAATTATTTTTTCCCTCTCTCTGTCCCTGCTCTCTGTCAAATCTTTCTCTCAATGGGGGTAATTTTGACTTGGGGGATAGTGTAAACCAGGCAATGCCCATTATACACCTGTCCTGGATCTTGCCAGTCCAGCCACACCTCAAATTCAAAATGCTCATCCTTGTGTTCAAATCCCTCCCTATCTCCCCTATCTGTAACCTCCTCCAGCCCTACAACCCTCCGTTACTCCGGTTCAGGCCTCTTGTGCATTCCCAACTTCCTTCACCCCACCATTGGCGGATGTGCCTTCAGCTGTCTAGGCCCCAAGCTCTGGAATTCCCTCCCTAAACCTATCCCCCTCTCTACCTCCTTTCTGGCAGTATTCTCTGACTATATATGCTGTGCCTATATGCATCTCTTCACTTCACCTGACGAAGGAGCAGCGCTCCGAAAGCTTGTGATTTCAAATAAAGCTGTTGGACTATAACCTGGTGTTGTGCGACTTCTCACATTTGTCCACCCCAGTCTCCACATCATCTTTTCTTTTAAGCTGCTCCTTAAAATTGGTGGTACCACAAAATGGGTGACAGCGAGTCGGCAGCTCGTTTTACACCCCGCCCGATTTTGTTTATCATTGACTGCAATAGAATAAGAAATCGAGTGGGTGTATAACAGGCCGCCGACTCATTATGACCCATGTTGCTCTACTGCCAAAGACCACTTTCACCTCATCAGTTGCAATACCAGAGGAATCAGCCATCTCAGGAATCTGTATTCTCTTAAACCACATCGTTTTGATACAAAGGAGGTCATTGAACACATTCCAGAACACATTGGACCTTTAATATTATAATGGTCTTTATTTTATATCCCCAGCTAGTGGAGGGGACGGGGGCTTAGCTAAACAGGCAATGTAGTTGGAGTTGTAGTTGTCATACCTCTCACACCAAAGCGGGAGGGTTCCCAGTCAAGGCAGTAGCTTTGATTGGCAGCTCTGGGAATTAATCCTCAATATACAGAGCTCAAGGAGGGGTCAGAGGTCAGCTTTGTCTTGCTGTCGTTCTCTGGAAAATGCAGTCCGTTGCTTGAGTCTGGATCATCGAGGGAGGCAGACAGCTCTCCCTTTCTAAGGTTACTGCCAGTTATTGTGGGGATTGTGAACTGGTAAGTAGGGCCGCGATTTCGCCATCGGAGGTGGGATCGCGGCGGGAAAGGTCGTTGGCGGGTCCCTGTCCCGCTCCCGCTCCCGGCTCCATCTCGCTCTGTGAAAAGGATTTTACATAGATAGGGCTGGTTAAGCACACCTTGCGAGGTTCCCGGCCAATTAATAGGAAGCGGGTCTGATGATGTAATTTGATGACTCGTCATCAGCCGGTTTCCTTAAACGGACCATGGCCGCATTCATTTTGACAGTTCTGTCATTGTTCTACAGCATTGAGGTGCTGCAAACCCTGACAAGCACTGCACAAAGGTGCACGGCTACACCCAGGCTCCCGCATGACACCCTCCATATTCTTATGGAGGGAGTCACAGCACGCAGGGAGGTTCTCTTCCCTTCCAAGAGCAGGAAGAGACCTCCCCAGGACACCAATGCAGCCTGGTTGCACAATGCACAGGAGGGCAAAAGCAGGGATATGGTCAGGAGGACCAGGCTGCAGTGGCACAAACCTTTCATTGATCTCAGTAGATCACGAAACATTACTGCAAATCCACACCCAACCTCATCCTGCTATGCCACTCATCACATCCCCATCACTCTGCCTTCCCTACCCCTGCACATCCTTACTCACACCAACTTACCTTGCACCTCCACCCATCCCTCTCTATCCACATTATCACTTCCCCATCTCAGTAGCCACCACTCACACTCACCCTCATCCTAGTGCAATCATACTAACTAACAACACACAAGGGTAGGCATTTGGGTGTTTTATGCAATGTTCATGTAAATTTTCTGTTAATGTGTTGTCAAACATTGAAATCTATATTTACAACACTTTACCTTATTGGACAGATCTGTGCTCACCTTTGGAAGTGTCTTAGTGAGTTCCAGTGAATGTTGAGATATATCTTCCCCCCCTCCCCCAATGGTGATGAGTGTGAAAGGAATGGCTTGGACATTGTAGAGATGCTTTATGGTGCTGGTGTGGGGTGGTGTCAACATGGCGCATCATGCGGCAGCCAGGGTGTACAGCGTCAAGTGAAGGAATCTGGCTATGGTGATGCCATCGCTGGCCTCCCGGGCAACAATGTTGTTGGGTGCTGATCCCCTGTGTCCTGTGCAGCATCAGGTAATTGCGGAGAAGGTTGGTATTGTTGTTGGTGATGTTGGTGTGCCTGGTGATGTTGGTGTTGGGGCTGATCGTGGACGGATTCAGAGGACCAAGGTGAGATTTTTTTCAAGGGCACCGATGTTGCTGGATTAGATGACAGCTGAAGTTGAGATGACAGAAGCGATCTGTCAATGGTGAGAGAGCTTGCTCCAAGGAGGTGACACTGGATAGAGAGTTTACTTCAAATACTTCCAAACTGCATACAGCTCAAAAGTGTCTTCCAAGTCCTGAAGGTTCAAGCTTCTGACATTGGAAAGTGACCAGCTGTGAACTGGTAGCTTTCATACCACTTTTGCAGCTTTCACCTATTCAAAGCAATGGGGAGACATAGAGAACCCGACCTACTTACCTGATGTGATCTCCGAACAACATAAAGCCTGTTAAAAAAGTGGTAAAATAGAAATAGGCTGGCAAAATAGTAGTTAACAAGCGTTTAACAAACATTAAACTATCTTAAATGCCTCCCCCTGAAATTGCAGACCCGACACTTTGGAAACTTACATGGAGGTGGGTTCGGAGTGGGTTCCCAACCCGCTGTCAATCATTGCGATTTTGACAGCGGACCCGCCTCCGAACCCACCCTTTGAGCGCCGGCAAAATTGCGTCCTTGGTTTCCACTCGGTATGATGGTCAAGGATACATGGTTTGTTATTTTGATGTTTTGAGGAGCGTTAAGAAATGGATACACTTCAATAAAAGACTGTATCATGTTCAATCATATATTTCATGTGAAATAAATCAGTTTTTTGGTTCATGACCAGCCTCATCTTTTTCAATCCACTTCAGAAAGATAGGAGAAAACATGTGGCATCATCATATCCAGTACACACAAATAGAGGTCTCATTGTTACAATCTCTGGGTTAAGGGGCTCTCCAGTTAATAGGGGACATGAGGTCTGCTTATGGGAGTGAACAGTGATGCTGAGCTTGGCAGAATATCTAGTGCACACCCAAAATTTATAACTGCACCGAAAATCTAAATTCCACTCGCATCACTAATCATATGCTTTTTCCAAGCTCCCTTCAGTAGTTCATTCAAACTTCAAATATAACATGTTATTTAAATCCAGATAAAATAGAGATTTAATAAATCGTTATAAACAAATGAACATTATACGCCTTGGTATGCAATTTCAAACCCCCGGTGGTGTACACTTTAGGAATGTCCTCTTGGGGTTATAGGAGCCTGTTCAAGAAAGTGGGCTATGAAAAAATAATAATGTTAAAAGAAATATTAAGCGTAACAGGATAGCCATTCTGTGCGATGTAAGGAGGCGGTGAAATAAGAGCTATCATTTTGTTTTCACATTAAACAGGAGGTGGGCAGGAATTTGCTGTGAAGGATTCAGCAGGCCTGTCACTTCTGAAGTCCAATCTTTGTGGCTGTTACTCTTATAGGCGTTTTGAGTACTTTAAATGTAACTAATGAGAGAGTTAAATCTAATAGTGAACCCAAGAAGCTCCAACAGTCAAGCACCAAACTCCCAACAAGAGTTCAAATTTCACCATTGACTAACACTGCAATATTACCTGCCTTTATTTGAACAAGTGTTATCAATCCTTATCCAAAGCAATAGGTTAGATCATTATGCAGGACTGGAGCACTGCGGCTCACAGTTAGGGTTGCCACTTTTTTGCAGAGTTAAAAACTGAACATGAGGCAGTTTAGAGTGGGGCTAGAGGAGGAGGGGGTGGGAGGGGTGGGGGAGGCGGGTGCAGCATGAGCTCCAATGTTTTCTTTGCCGGTGACAAAAAAGGAAAAGAAGTGGACTTCTAGTTCAAAAAAATGACTTTTGCTCTTGGTTTACCAAAGTTTTCCAGACAACTCACTCAAAAAACCATTCCAAAATTAGACAGATAAAGGCAGCCCTACTCACAGAGTCCTGGCCAGGGCTAGAGAACTTGACAAGACAAATCCAGCAACACAGATGTGTACGTTCTGTTAGCTGCTAACAAGATTGAGATTGACAGTGACCGTGAAGAAGTTCATGAACCAGACGGTCCCACCTGCCCAACCGAAGCAGGAATATAGTGGTGAGAGGCAACAGTCCAGACCCAATAGGGAAAAAAATAGGAGAGATATGTAAATACTAAAATTTCTTTTGAAAGATGAGGCAGTTGAACGGTGACATATTTTGATGGCTTGTCTGCTGTATCATGAATCATGGTACAGTTCTTAGTGCAGTTTTAATCAGATACTCTAGCATGATTGATCTCTTTCTTGTTAAAGCTTGCAGCTGCAGTAGTCTAAAATCTCACCTATGCAGTATGTACAGAATCTCAAACCAATACTTTTGAGGAAGCATATGCAGCTGAGTGTTTTAATATTTGAAAATTAGTTATCAATTAAATGCCATAGTCTAGGGCCGACTTTTGACCTCCTTGCCTTCTAGTAACTTTAGCCTCCAGACGATGAAAACCTGGAGTCCACATACATAGATTGCCTCCGTCCAGCTTTCCTTGGGTGCTGCAAAACACAAGCCAAACCCATACACAAATTGTTGTTTTTCATGCTTTCTCCATTCATATATAATGACACACGTCCCAAAGTTTGGGTGATCAGTCAGGCACTCCAGGAGTTCCATTAATACTGTTATGAAGCAGGAACAGCACCCAGGGAAAACTCTCCGGATTTTCTTTCCTATGGCGAAGTGCATGTGGAACAAGTGAAACTTGGTACTTCTAACTTTCTCACTGCTTGCTGATGTAATCTTTAGAAATCAGTGCTCCCTGTGCAGAGTTTCCGGTGCCAGGGAGCGCATTGCCGGAATTCAAATGAGGTGTTCGGCACAGCTGATTTGTGGCCAGCACAATTTAATGTCCATTAAAATTAACTAATGGAAATAAATGAATGAAAAACCAAATCAGGTGCGTCAACTTCTGCAATGGAATTCCTGATATGTGCTCCTATTGTGCAAAGCACTGGTCCAGAATTCCTGATATGTACTTCTGTTGTGCAAAGCACCGAGGTGGGAGCACTAAAAGAAATAAAAAAGACTTGCATTTACACAGCGCCTTTCATGACCTCAGGACGTCCCACAGCACCTTACAGCCAATGAAGTAGAGTCACTGTTATAATGTAGGAAATGCAGCAGTCGATTAGCACACAGCAAGCTCCCACAAACCGCAATATGGTAATAATATATAATCTGTTTTTAGTGGTGTTGGTTGAGGGATAAATATTGGCCAGGACACCAGGGAGAACTCAACTGCTCTTCTTCGAAATAGTGCCATGGGATCTTATAAATCTACCTGAGAGAGCAGACAGGGCCTTGGTCTAACGTCTCAATCGAAAGACAGCACCTTCAACAGTGCAGCAGTCCCTCAGTACTGCACTGGAGTGTCAGCCTAGATTTTTGTGCTCAAGTCTCTGGAGTGGGACTTGAACCTTCTGCCACAGCTGATTAACTCGTAACAGTTACCTCAGTGTTTATTATATAATTTTTTTGCATGGTTGGTGGGATTGTTTCTTTTATTTATATGCAGCTTTGTGTATTTGAGAAAGAGGCCTAAACGATATTGGGCCTTGTGCCTCATTTTAATAAGACCGGTGAGATGTGGCCATTTGGCCATTTACCTTCAACTGACTGCACTCCTTTAAATCCGAGCTGCAGCCCTTTAAAGACTGCTGACACATGGATATGTGTCATCCCCTAATCCCTCACTTTAATGTGCTCCCGGTGCAATGCTCAATCTAACAAGGGAGCTCACCTTGAATGTTAAATAACGACCAACACAGGACGATTCCGTGGGGTTCGGCTGTTTCCAGATTGTACAAGTATAAAGCTCACAGCGCACCGATCCCACTGCCTCAGTGGTCAGCACCAGGAATTTTACCCTGTGAATTTATTTTTAATCTTACAGTCACCACTGAGCTGTCTTGCCACCAGAATTCATAAAACAAAGTAAATGTTTGCGCAGCTGCAAACAAGACAGCACAAGTTCACAAATCGCTGTGATTAATTAGCCATTACCCCCACCTGTTTTCCTTAGAGCAGAGAAGGCTGAGGGGGGACCTGATTGAGGTGTACAAAATTATGAGGGGCATAGATAGGGTAGATAGAAAGGAACTTTTCCCCTTAGTAGAGGGGTCAATAACCAGGGGGCATAGTTTCAAGGTAAGGGGCAGGAGGTTTAGAGGGGATTTGAGGAAAAACTTTTTCACCCAGAGGGTGGTTGGAATCTGGAACTCACTGCCTGAAAGGGTGGTAGAGGCAGGAACCCTCACAACATTCAAGAGGCATTTAGATGAACACTTGGAACGCCATAGCATACAAGGCTACGGACCAAGTGCTGGAAAATGGGATTAGAATAGACAGGGCTTGATGGCCGGCGTGGACACGCTGGGCCGAAGGGTCTCTTTCTGTGCTGTATAACTCTATGACTCTGTGACTCTATGACTGTTGGCAGGAATTTTAACCGGGAGACGGGTTGGGAGTAAGGGGTTAAGAAGCAGTTGGGAAACCCAGGAGAACGGTTTTCCTGCAAGCCCTGCTGATTCTAACACCAGGGGCTGATTAACATTTCAAAGCTCTGTTTCCCACCCGCAGCCAGCCAGCTGGACAGGCTGGCTGGCTGCAGGCGGGCGGGTAGGCCTGCGACACCAGGGTGCAGAGAGGATGGAGGGATCGGGTGGGGACCGGGGGGGCTGGTGAGAGAGGATTAGGGCCGGAGCATTTGGGGGAGTGGAGGGGAAGTGAAGCATGGATTGGGGCCAGAGCATCGGGGCGGGGAGGAAGGGAAGCATCAGGGCCGGAGGATTGTGGGGTGTGGCGCGGGGAAGTGAAACATTGGGGCTGGAGAATTGTTTTGGGGTGGGGGGGGAGGGAAGCATTGTTGGGACATGCCTGAGAATCATCAGTGGGAGGGAAAGAAGAAGGATTGGAGGCCTCGTTGGGGGGATCATGGCCTCATTGGGGGGATCGGAGGCCTCATTGGGGGGGAATCAGAGGCCTCATGGGGGGGAGATCGGAGGCCTCATTGGGGGGGATCGGAGGCCTCATGGGAGGGAATTGGAGGCCTCATTGGGGGGGAAATCGAAGGCCCTGTTGGGGGAGAATTGGAGACCTCGTGGGAGGGATCAGAGGCCTCATGGGGGGTCTCCAATCGCGGGGGGTGGGTGAGGCAGGGACACTGGATCCAGGAGGCAAGTGTAAAGGCACTTACCTCCTAGATCCGGCAGTCCTCACCTCACTTTAGCTGGTGGGTTTTCCAAGTCCTGAGAAACCCGACCAGCCAGAGTTAAATTTGAAATGAAAGTTAAATCTGAGGCACGCCAACCTCACTGTAATATTTAAATGGGCGAACCGCCTCCTGGGAGCAGGTTGGCTGCCCGCCCCCCGCCCCCCATCCCGCCTCTGTTAAAACCGGAAGTGGGCGGGTTGGAGGCAGGCTGGGGTCAGGATTGAGTTTTTTTTAACACTTTAACCTCCCACCTGACCCCAACTCAACTGTATTTTGGGGGTTAAAATTCCCCCCTCCCCGCCCCGTTGTTTCTCTTCTAATTAACTTTTTGGTTTTTAGCTAGGACTTGTCAGAGGCTGTAAAACTCTTAACTCAGTTGCCCCTTCCAGTTCTCGATAGTATTCTTAAGAGAGACAGAGGGGCCAGTCTTCCTTTGCTCCATCTGACATTAACAGTGAGGTAATGGACTCAAATTAGGGTCGGTACCTATAACACCCCGTTAACCCCAACCAAGCGGCCGGGCGCCATTATAAAAGAGACCTACTGCCAGGCGCCCAGATCACCTGCCTGTTCCAGGTAGGAGGACCTTTGTGTTATGCAAATTGGGATCCTGGTACCCCAATTGGCATTTTAGGCCGGAACTGGTCAGATCGTGCCTTGTGAGGCTCCAAGCGATTCCACAGGCAATGGAGCCGAAGAGGTTCAGCGGAGGCAAAGTTTGGAATTATTTTTTTTTGCGGGAGAGTTCCTCCGTGCCGCACAGAAATAATTTGGGCCCCCCTGCCTGGGTCCCCCACTCCGCAATCACCAACCCCTTTCCCGCACTTGCCAAGCTGTCAGCAGGGGCGGCCCAACATTGGCCAGCCTTAATCTGGCAAGCTGCATCTACATCGGGGGCAGCCGTTCGGCAGCTCGCCGGGGCCGGAAAATCGTGGCCGGCGCCCTGTGCCAGTTGGTTGCCCCAAAGGTCCAAATCGACCCCAGACAGAGAGAGATGGTTTGAAGCGTAGCATGTGGCCTGAAGGTGAACTCAGGAATCACTGCGAATAATGCAAAAACGCTGGTGGAGCCTGCATGCTGCTTTATTCGCCTTATGTAATTTTGAGGGTAAAAATCGGTCTTTGGCGGTAGCGCAAAATGGGCGATAGCGAATTGGCGGCTCAATTTTCGTAACCGTTGGCTTCAATGGAGAAACGGGCTGCTGATTCGCTATCGCCAGTTTCATGCGATCAATTTCACCCCTGTTATTTCTAAACCTGCTGGCCGTGGCGGTTTCTTTTGCTTATGCGTTGGGACACATGTCTGGCCATCCTGTGGGAGTAACCAAAGTCTCTAATAAGAGTCTCATGATTATTACAGATCAGAGCAACTGCTGGAAAAAAAATGACCAGAATCATTCAAAATGTACATTTGTGGCTAATAATTCTAATGCACAACAAGAACTTTTATATTTGAATATATTAATCCGATTTTATGTCTCCTATTAGCCGCATTTTATAGCTTCTAATAAAATGGACTCGATGGGTTGTATGATGTAGAGAAGTAAAGTTTTTTTTTAAACTGTCACGCAGTACATTTTAAATTACAAATAAAGTGATTATGTACACTGATCTGAGGCTTGGTATTTACATTTGTACATAATTAGCACCATCTCCCTGGCTCATAATTAGAACCGCCTCTCTTGAGAAATAAAGTAATTGCTCATTTTGAAGACTTGACACTTTTTGGATTGAGGAGTGATTAATATATTTATATTGCGAAGCTTGTTCCAATCAGTCATGTTATCAAACTAATTCACCATAATTTGTTGTGAATCAACAGTCGCATGGTTCAGTTTAATGTGTTGCAAGCAGTTCAAAGTTGAGGTGCCTAGCGAGAACCGACAGTACACATTAAACCAGCTCAGCAGCCTGAGCGTACAGCTGTGATTTACCTGTAAAATTCAGCCGATATATCAAAAGGTGCTGCAAGAGATTTTGCCAGTTTTATGGAGATTGATGCAAACGACAATTTTTTTTATATTCATAAGCCGTAGATTGGCTATTAAATAAAAAAAGAGCTGTATCAATTAGTGTTTCAGGTTATATTTGGGTATACTTAAATCACGGGTGCCTGCAAAGTTGCTGAGCTGCAGGGAACGTTCCATTTGCAGATTGTCTGTGTTCTCAGCTTTATTTTTAAAAAAAAGCATTTGTATCAGCAGGTAAAGAACTGTAGAAAAGGACAGTCATTTATTTCCCTTGAGCAAACTCAGATTACTAGAAACTGTGCCCCTTGCAGCTCCTGCCTGGAACAGTTGTCCCTCGCTTCACTGACAACTGCTGGTGTGGCACAACTCCCTTACATGGGGGTTCTCTCTTCCAGTCATTTCTTGCAAGCGCCATATGTCGGCGGTGCCATTTCTTGTCGACAATCAGGATGAACGGCAAATGAGTGGCGCTGGGACAAATCCGTTTGATGGGCTCTCCGGGGAGTCCCCCAATCCACTCCTTAACTGAGAGCTGCACAAAAATCTGAATTCAGCGAGGACAATCTGAAACCGTCGCCCCTGACTGGCAGGAGCTGCCAGGACATCTCAGTGAAAGAGAGGAACAGCAAGGGAGGGAAACAAAGAAAGAAAGCGCACAGATGTGGGGAATAGAAAGAACAGAGAAATAGGATGAAGAAAAATAGAAAAGAAAATTGTAGAAGAAGAGAAAGAAAATGAAGATCACATTTTAAAAATAAATCACAGTATTGTACTGCGTATTATCTTGAAATAATATATTAAATAACGCTGGATCTATTTCAAATGAGCTTTCGTACAGCAACATGGTCGACAATAATTTCTAAGCTGTGGGTCGCCTGTTCCGCTATTTGTAAATTATTGGCCCGTATTTTCCGATGCCTATGGGTGTGTACGAGCTGTGTACACACCCGCAGGGACATCGGAAATGCCAGTTTCAGGCATGCGAAGCGCATGCGCTGAAAACCGGCATTTCCGATCTGTCAAGAATCCTCTTGACAGATCGGACGTCTGCCCAGGAGAAGGGCCTCTGCGGGGGGAGAGTTTCGCTTTCTGCAGAACCTCCGCCCGCTGAAATCACTTATAAATCTTACACCAGGCAAAAGCAGGCATACGGCTTGCTTTTACCAGCATAAGAGTTAAAAAAGTAAAAAAAAAAAATTTTTCACTCATTTATAATTTAAAAATACTTTTAAAAAAGGTAAGTTTATTTTAGCCCTGTAAAAAACCTTAATTATTTTTTCAAAAAATTAAATTTTTGTTTAAAATATTTAATTTAATGTAATTTTAACTCATTTTAAAAACGTGGTGGTTTATTTTTAATTTATTTAACGTTTTAGTGACTTTTTTCAGTGATCCCCATTCATACTTTTGACAGGTCTGTCTGTCAAAAGTATGAAGGGAGATTCCCTTTTTTCATTGGTTCGCCTGGCCCACGTGATCCCAGGAATGTTTGCGAACCACATGCGCCCCTGGGATACATGGGCCCTTCGCATTTCGACTGTGGAGAGGCCCAGGAGCGGAAGTGTCCAGACCTCGGGAGCCCTCAGGTAAGTGTGTAGATTTTTTTCCGTTAGGAGGCATCTGCACGCAGGAAGCCTCCTATCGGAAATTACGGGCCAATGTGTCCAAAGATTTAACAACCAGAGAACAAGTAGCATGAGGTAGGAAAACTCCCGCTGAAGAATTAGCAGTCAACAAACATATGTCGAGAAGGAGCAAGGAAACCAAGGAAAACATCGAAAATATTTTTAGTTACATAAGAATTCCATATGAAAAAAGACCAAGGTCCATCTACCGCTGGAAACACTCAGCAGGTCAGGCAGCATCTGTGGAGAGAGAAACAGAGTTAACATTTCAAAACGTTAACTCAGTTCCTCTATCAACAGATGCTGCCTGACCTGCTGAGTGTTTCCAGCATTTTCTGTTTGCATTTCAGATTTCCAGCATCCGCAGTATTTTGCTTTTCTGCGAAAGTCCAATAGTTCGCCTTCTACCATCCTGGTAATCACATGATACAACCATAATGGAGTTGTTGACTAATCACAGCAATCAATCTCTTTATCAATTAGTCTGCAACAGACCCAGACATGACAGGAGGAATACCCCAGTGGTGGAGAGCTTTGGAAAACCATGGGGGAAAAATTTGTGTGCGCCAAGAGAGTTGCGGGTGTCCCCGGCAACTTGAGTTAACGGCCGCTGAAAATGGTCGCAGCACTACCAGTGAAAAATTCACGCTGGGGGCTGGCGATGTGGAACGCAGCGCTAATTTACCGTGCAACGCCCTCCTGGTGGCATTACTGGAGGCCTCTGACCCCAAGTTCCCGTCCACAGTCGGCGTTGCAGCTTTTTACAGCCTGTGGGAGTGAAGCATTGTGGGCAATTAAAGGGGTTATGGATTAAAGGGGAAATGCATTCAGAACTAATAAAAATTACAATGCAGTGAAAAAATGTAGCTTTCAGCCCTTACTGGCTTTCAATAAAAAAATTTGCATTAAAAAGAAGTTCCAAATGGGATTCTTCAGCACTTAAAGCTGAATTCCCTTCCGAACCTCAAAAAATGGGAAAAGTGCTTCAGCACTAATACAAATGGCTCAGCAAGCCAGGGAAGGGGCACGCAGCACTCCAGCTTTGTGCAGGGGGTCACTGCAAGACAGGTCCTCTACCCAGAGGGGTCAGGAGGCCCTCCAGAAAGGGCGATGTGGGAGTATATCACTAAGGACGTCACTGCCAGCAGTGTCGCCCCCACCATCTGGCTCCAGTGCCCAAAGAAGCTTCATGATCTGAGACCACTGGTCAAGGTCAATGAATGTATCTTCAGAAGCTGTCTCCTACCCACTGCATCACTAGCCTCACGCACTTCTCAATGCACAACTCTCCCCCCCACCCCCCCACCACAATCACTCACCTACCAATAATCTATACCAGTCACGAGGCACATCTCCCATTCCTAGCCTCACCTCAACCCCATGGAGGAGACAGTGCAGGCCATTCTTGGCAGGGGTATGGTTGAACCCTTGGTCAGCAGCGTAGCTGCAAGGATACAAGATGCTGGTATCCTCATATGTTATCATCCTTCTCGCATGCACCTCTTGCTTTCCCGCCCACCCCTCACTACAACTCCACTCTTGTGCCTTCCTCAATTGACACATCCAAGAAATGCAGCCTGCCCCGCCAATGGTTGACCAAGAAGAGGGAGAGAAGAGTGAAGAAGAAGAAGAAGATGATTGATTTGACACTCCCAGCCACCAGCTCCTCAAGGTTGACCAGCAAGGCCATTTGAAGTGTCCCCCACTGAAAGTCAGCAGCCTTCCACCAGCTATGCTGCAGCCACTGGGGTAGCACTGCATGACATCAGTAGGATAGGCAAAGGCACACACAAGAGAGTCAATAAGGGAATGCATAAGAGTAATGAGTTGATTTCTTGATGTCATACTGGATGGATAGATGTATAAAGTTGGATTGGAAAGTTAGCTTTGTGGTGACTTTTATTTCAGCATTGTGGCCAAGAGGACACTGTGATGGTCAGTGACAGAGGGAAGGTAAAGTGTGGGACTAATGTTGAAAGGGGAATTGGGGTTGTGGTCACGGGGACTGCAGGCGGATGATTCCATCCCGGATTTCCGGCCACAAAGGGGCTGTCAGGGATGCAACCTTCCATCTGCTTCCTCCTCTTCTGTTTCCTCCTCCTCTGTGTCTTCCTCTTCCCTCTGCAAGTGGATGCTGTAAATCTGAAATGACAGCATAAAATGCTGGAAATACTCAGCTGGTCAGGCAGCATCTCGACCTGAGACTTGAACTCTGTTTCTCTCTCCACGGATGTTGCCAGACCTGTTGAGTATTAGCAGCATTTTCTTCTTCTCAGAGGCCTTCTTTTACCATCCAAGGCCTTGCAAGCATCCAGCAGCAGTCCCGATACACTTAAAAAACTTTTAACATCTATTGCAGCAAGTCACAACTTCAAAAAATCAAAACGATCCAGTCCAAACGTTTAAATGCAAACTTACCTGAAAGATATGTGTGTCCCTTAAAAAGGTGCTGACAGCGCCTCTGTCAGTCTCTTTGCAAGCTGGGTTTCCCTGGTGTGGTTATGACCCAGCGCTGAACTCAGTGCTCGGGTCGAAGTTGACCATGGTGACATTAAGTCGGCGTGCACGTAACCAATCCGCCATTTTTTTTTGCAGGGCGCTAATACTTACCAGCAGCACTATGGGGACGTCGAAAATGGAGGACGTTGTGGGACCCGCCAGCAGCTGGTGAAAGAGCGGCAGCCACCACTCTTTTGCCATTTTCCGATGGTAACGGTGACGTAAAGCCGCCGAATTTTTCACCAATTGGATCCGAACTTGCTTTTTTCCTCCCGGGTATGCTACACTTACCATATGTTATGTCTCAAATTACTCATCCACTGTATCCCAGAATGTTATTTTCTGAAAGAAATCGATCTAATTTGCATTTGAATGAATCAAAACTAACTGCATCCACCATCTCCCGAGGAAACCTGTTCCATAGATTGACCACTCGCTCAATGAAATAGTGTGCTGAATCTTAATTCCCAAAGACAGGTGGGTTGGGGTTGTGTCAGAGGTTAAAGTGCAAAAAATTTGGAACAGGAATCGGACCCGCCTCGAACCCACCCACTTCACAGAATCACCGAATCCCCACAGTACAGATAGAGGCCATTTCGGCCCATCGAGCCTGCACCGACACATATCCCACCCTATCCCCATAACCCCACGTATTTAATCCCCCTAACACTAAGGGTCAATTTATCATAGCCAAATCAACCTAACCCGCACATCTTTGGACTGTGGGAGGAAACCGGAGCACCCGGAGGAAACCCACGCAGACACAGGGAGAATGTGCAAACTCCACACAGACAGTCACCCAAGGCCAGATTCGAACCCGGGTCCCTGGTGCTGTGAGGCAACAGTGCTAACCACTATGCCACCGTGTTGCCCTTCCGGTTTTAACGGAGGCAGGACGATGGCCAGGCGACTAATACGCTCGCGGGAAGCGGATTGGTCATTTAAATATTATAATGAGACTGCCTGCCTTTATTTTAACAGTGATTGATCGTATTTTTAACCATAGGCGGTCGGTTTTCCCAGGCCTTGAGAAACCCGACAGCTGGAAGCAGGCAAGAAGGGCTGAATCCATGAGGTAAGAGTCTTTTCAACACTGCTTGTGGGCCAGGAGGAGCAGGATTGTTTCCTCCAGGCCCAACAAGCTAACCTGTAAACACCACCCCGTGATCTGTCTGCTCCCCACCACCACCATAAAACAAAATTTGACACCGAGCCACATAAGAAGAAATTAGGGCAGATGACCAAAAGCTTAGTCAAAAAGGTAGGTTTTAAGGAGCGTCTTAAAGGAGGAAAGAGAAGTGGAGAGGTTTAGGGAGGGAATTCCAGAGCTTAGGGCCGAGGCAACTGAAGGCATGGCCACCATAGTTGATTGGTTAAAATCGGGATGCACAAAAGGCCAGAATTAGAGGAGCACAGATATCTCGAAGGGATGTGGGGCTGGAGGAGATTACTGAGATAGGGAGGGGTGAGGCCATGGAGGGATTTGAAAACAAGGATGAGAATTTTAAAATCAAGGCATTGCTTAACTGGGAGCCAATGTAGGCCAGCGAGCACAGGGGTTATGGGTGAACGGGACATTGTGCGAGTTAGGATACAGGCAGCAGAGTTTTGGATGACCTCAAGTTTACAGAGGGTAGAGCATGGGAAGCCAGCCAGGAGTGCGTTGGAATAGTCCAGTCTCGAGGTAACCAAGGCATGGATGAGGGTTTCAGCAACAGATGAGCTGAGGCAGGTGCGGAGCCGGGCGTGTTCCAGGAGTGTAAATAGGCGGTCTTATTGATGGTGTGAATATGCGGATATATGACACCAAGGTTGCGAACAGTCTGTTTCAACTTGAGATAGTTGCCGGGGAGAGGGATGGAGTCAGTGGCTAGGGAATGGAGTGTGTGACGGGGACCGAAGACAATGGCTTCAGTCTTCCCAATATTTAATTGGTGGAAATTTCTGCTCATCCAGTACTGACAATTTAGGGACAGTGGAGAGGTGGAGAGCGGTGGTGGTGAGGTAGATCTGCATGTTGTCAGCATACATGTGGAAACTGATGCTGTGTTTTTGGATGATGTCACCAAGGGGCAGCGTGTAGATGAGAAATAAGAGGGGGCCAAGGATAGATTTTGGGGGACACCAGAGGTAATGGCGGGGGTGTAGGAAGAGAAGCCGTTGCAGGTGATTTTCTGGCTACGATTAGATAGATTAGAATGGAACCAGACGAGTGCAATCCCACCCAGCTGGACAATGGTGGAGAAGCGTTGGAAGAGGATGGAGTGGTCAACCGTGTCAAAGACTGCAGACAAGTTGAGAAGGACGAGGAGGGACAGTTTAGCTTTGTGACAGTCACATAGGATGTCATTTGTAACTTTGATAAGAGCCATTACGGTACTGTGGCGGGACGGAAACCTGATTGGAGAGATTCAAACATGGAGTTCCGGGAAAGATGTGCACGGATGTGAGCGGCGACAACATGATCAAGGACTTTGGCGAGGAAAGGGAGGTTGGAGATGGGACGGTAGTTTGCAAGGACGGAAGGATCAAGGGTTGTTTTTTTGAGGAGAGGGGTGATGACGGCAGATTTCAAGGAGAGGGGGACAGTACCTGAGGAGAGAGAACTGTTAACAATATCAGCTAACATGGGGGCTAGGAAAGGGAGTTGGGTGGTCAGCGGTTTAGTGGGAATAGGGTCAAGGGAGCAGGAGGTGGGTCTCATGGACAAGACGAGCTCAGAGAGGGCATGAGGGGAGATCGAAGAGCAAATGGAGAAAGACTGAACAGATCTTAACATATGAAGTCACATGAAAACATATTGCAGGCTACCTGCTACCATAGGCTTCAGCCTTGTGAGGCAGACTTCCCGGCCGAAAAAGCCTCCAGTCTGTCAATCAGGCTGCCTGTGGGCGGGAACCCCTCTTAAAGGAGCACTGCAGTTAAATTCTGCAGGACATTCGGGAAACCCGTTCTTCCGGGTTTCCCGTTCTCACAACAGCCACCCTGCACAGATCTCGCCCCCAGGCTAAAATCCAGTGCATCTTGTTGATGGTACACACTGCAGCCAAGGTGCACCGGTGGTGGAGGGAGTGAATGTTTAAGGTGATGGATGGGGTGCTGATCAAGCGGGCTGCTTTGTCCTGGATGGTGTTGAATTTCTTCAGTGTTGTTGGAGCTGCACTCATCCAGGCAAGTGGAGAGTATTCCATCACACTCCTGACTTGTGTCTTGTAGATGGTGGAAAGGCTTTGGGGAGTCAGGAGGTGAGACACTCGCCGCAGAATACCCAGCCTCTGACCTGCACTATGAGTCTCTCCATGGTCCTGTAATCTGTTGACACTCACTTCAGCAAAATTGCTGGCACCTGTGAAAATTTATCCCAAATAGAGACAGCACATTTCGAAGAGGAGAGGAAAACTGTAGCATTGAATGAATGAGACTTTGAAATGTTAATAATGCATTGGAGCTGATTTGCGGGTCTTTCACAATCTCTTAAAAATGTTGCAATGCACTGTCGTCTGATATCCTGTGTTTACATAAATCGTTTCCGGCTGCCTGAATTCCTGGTATATAATAGAGACAGAAGATAATTCCTTGAAATACTGTAAGATATGTCAGATTCACATTCACCCAGAACTGGTTAATGTATCAGGAACATTCTCCACTCCCTTTGTATGAAGCCACTCCCTCATGCTGCAGATTTGGTCCACTGACTGACATCCTTGTTGGACACAAGATGGCTAATGATAACTGCAAGATAGAAGTTGCGATCACCAGTGACAACTGTCAAGCCCTCAGACTGAATGCCGGGCTTACCTGTTACAGGGTGTATCTCGCAATGCTTCCAAGTCTGTCATTGATCATAAATATTTTTGGACTGCTAGTATGTAGACTGGTGGGATGTGGAAAGAGAATAAAAGTACTACTGCAGCAAAACACAGGAACATTTAGCTGCACATATTAGAGATACTTTATAGATCCTGGAATATATTGAATATTTCTCCTGATAATGCCTTGAAAAGTCAAGATGCCTACCCTGAGATATTGTTGCTTATGTATGCTTATATATGTATATATACACACACACACAAACACAAGTAATTACTGAATTCCCCTTCAGCTACAAGCAGCTTTGGGGGATTCACACTGCAGTCATAATGGAGTGTGTATAACCCCTGGAGCTAAGTGATGAATGGGGAGAACAGATAATGAGGAAAAACACAACAGGGGATAAAAACATTAAAAGTGCCCAATAAGAATTTTCATTCCTTGTAATTTTTTTTGTGCTGAAACACAGGTGCTGTGTGAATATTTATGGAATTACCAGACTATAAAACCGACTGCAAGGACCCACACTTGAAGAATAGCCAAATGCACAGAGAACACTGTCACTTGTATTCCATTTCCGCTCCAATAATTAAAGGAGTTTAATGAAAGATCCAAGTGACCGTGTATGAGAAAGAAAAGAAAGACTTGCATTTATATTGCACCTTTCACGACCACCGGATGTCTCAAAGTGCTTCATAGCCAATGAAGTACAGTCACTGTTGTAATGTGGGAGCCAAATTGCACACAGCAAGCTCCCACTAACAGCAATGTGACAATGACCAGATAATCTGTTTTGATTTTGTACTGGCCAGGACACCAGGGATAACTCCCCTACTCTTCTCCGAAATAGTGTCATGGGATCTTTTACGAGAGAGCAGACGGGGCCTCGGTTTAATGTCTCATCTGAAAGACGGCACCTCCGACAGTACAGCACTCCCTCAGCACTGCACTGGAATGTCAGCCTTGCTTCTATGGGCTCAAGTCCCTTGAGTGGGAGTTTGAACCCACAACCTTCTGACTCAGAGGCGAGTGTGCTACTAACTGAGCCACAGCTGACACATGAGCTATAAGGGTTAAACTGTTTGATCCAGGAATGCTGCCTCCCTCATGCATAAGTGCGTGGGCTTTATTGCGATTTCACAAAGTATTCTTATTTGTGAAATAAGATGATACGGTCCTGTGTTACCTCAACCTTTTATGAGCTACTGAAATGCTAATAGTACCTTAAAAAAAAACGTTTTTAATGATTTCATGATCAAGAACAGCCCGTGGCAATGCTTGTTAAAAACAAAGGTGAGCGTCTCTCCGCACCTCCTATATTTTATTCATGATGTCCGAGGCGGTGGGGTGGGGATTGGCAGCGTTTGGCTTTCACTAATTATATTGTGATGCATTCCATCAGCTTTAACTTGATTAGTAGAAATGACTTCAAGTTTCACAAATTGCTCCGACCCACCAGCAGTCATAGCAGGCATGGCGAGTTTCAAAAAAAGAAAAATGGCTTGAATTTCAAAGTCATTCAATCAACTCTTATTGCTCCAGTCTGCCGCATTACTTTACAATTCAAAGTGCAATATCCAACAATAAAGTTGCAGTTCACCCATTTAAAAATAATTTCACTTGGCAAAGATAACAGTCAATAACACAATTATTCCAGTAATTCCTTCCTTGTGGCGACGGAATAATATCACCCTTGGCAGCTGCTGCATTTCACATTTATAGGTAGCATATTTTTAAGATTGCAAAGAAATGATCGGATCTCAGTGTTGCTTCTGTAAGATGCTGGTTGTGCATATTTTGCATATATAACAAATTGTAGTCATTTGTATTGGACGTATTGGCAGTTTTCACCCTTAAATTTTTTGGAATAGCCAGATATCCTCCAGCAGAGGCTTATATATCTGCACTGAGTACTAGTGCAGTGTTATATACAAGCGAGTAATCCAACAGAATGGGAAGCTTTCCTTCCAAAAGAGCTCTTGGCAGATGTTACCGTGTAATTACACTAAATCATTCTTCAAGCTCTCCAGGCAATGTGCCTACTTTGTTATTGTACCTTATGCACCAACGTTGTAATATTCCAGTAATACACCGAGAACACTTTATTAAACTAGCTTTGGGCACCGCTAAGGCCAGAAACTAATCTTACTGGAAGTTCTGATATTGCACATTTATTATGTTCAGCACATTTAAGGACTGAACAGGAAGCCAGATGTTGCCTGCTAAATGACTTTAAGTGTGCATACGTGTGGCTGTCTATGTGTGCTCCTATGTCTCTGCAGCTGTGGTTCTACATAAGAACATAAGAACATAAGAAATAGGAGCAGGAGTAGGCCAATCGGCCCCTCGAGCCTGCTCCGCCATTCAATAAGATCATGGCTGATCTGATCCTAACCGCCAATCTACTATCTACTATCACAGAACCATCTCCTGCATCTAACAGAATTGCACACACGAAATAGGAGCAGAATCAGGCTACACGGTCCCTGGGCCCGCTCCACTACCCACAGGGCCATGACCGATCCGAACCTAGACTCATGTCCAAATTCCTGCCCGCTCCCCGTAACCCTTAATGCCCTTTACTTCTAGGAAACTGTCTATTTCTGTTTTAAATTTATTTAATGATGTAGCTTCTACAGCTTTTTGTGGCAGCATATTCCATGGACCTACCACCCTCTGAGTGAAGTAGTTCCTCCTCATCTCAGTTTTGAAAGAGCAGCCCCTTATTCTGTGTTTATCTCTCTGTGTTTGCCTGCATGTAAAGCTGATCTTGGCAAACTAAAGCTTCGAGACATTAGAAGAGGAGACTTACATATATCTTAGGATGTATCTGTGTCTGTGTGTCCACCACCAAGTTCCCCTCCAAGTCACACACCATCCTGACTTGGAAATATATCACTGTTCCTTCATCGTCGCTGGGTCAAAATCCTGGAACTCCCTAACAGCACTGTGGGAGTACCTTCACCACAAGGACTTTTGTTTTTAATTCGCTTATGGGATGTGGGCGACGCTGGCAAGGCCAGCATTTATTGCCCATCCCTAGTTGCCCTTGAGAAGGTGGTGGTGAGCTGCCTTCTTGAACCGCTGCAGTCCATGTGGTGAAGGTACTCCCACAGTGCTGTTAGGGAGGGAGTTTCAGGATTTTGACCCAGCGACGATGAAGGATTGGCCATATATTTCCAAGTCAGGATGGTGTGTGACTTGGAGGGGAACCTGGAGGTGGTGGTGTTCCCATGTACCTGCTGCCCTTGTCATTCTAGGTGGAAGAGGTAGCGGGTTTGGGAGGTGCTGCCGAAGAAGCCTTGGTGAGTTGCTGCAGTGCATCTTGTAGATGGTACACACTGCAGCCACGGTGCGCCGGTGGTGGAGGGAGTGAATGTTTAACGCAGTGGATGGGGAGCCAATCAAGCGGGCTGCTTTGTCCTTTGTTGGGGGTAATATACTAGCATGGATTGAGAATTGGTTAACAGACAGAAAACAAAGAGTAGGGATAAACGGGTGTTTTTCAGGATGGCAGGCTGTGACTAGTGGGGTACCGCAAGGATCGGTGCTTGGGCCCCAGCTATTCACAATCTATATCAATGATTTGGATGAGGGGACTAAATGTAACATTTCCAAATTTGCTGATGATACAAAGCTAGGTGGCAATGTCAGTTGTGAAGAGGATGTGAAGCCGCTTCAAGGGGATCTCGACAGGCTCAGTGAGTGGGCGAGAACATGGCAGATGGAATATAATGTGGATAAATGTGAAGTTATCCACTTTGGTAGAAAAAATAGAAAGCCAGAGTATTTCCTAAATGGTGAAAGATTGGAGAATGCAGATGCTCAAAGGGACCTGGGTGTCCTTGTACATGAGTCACTGAAAGTGAATGTGCAGGTGCAGCAAGCCATTAGGAAGGCAAATGGTATGCTGGCCTTCATTACAAGAGGATTTGAGTACAGGAGTAAAGAAGTCTTACTCCAATTATATAGGGCCTTGGTGAGACCACACCTGGAGTACTGTGTACAATTTTGGTCTCCTCACCTAAGGAAGGATATACTTGCCATAGAGGGAGTGCAACGAAGGTTCACGAGATTGATTCCTGGGATGGCGGGACTGTCGTATGAGAAGAGATTGAGTAAACTAAGCCAGTATTCTCTTGAATTCAGAAGAATGAGAGGGGATCTCATTGAAGCATACAAAATTATTACAGGGCTTGATAGGGTGGATGCTGGGAGAATGTTTCCATTGGCTGGGGAGGCTAGAACCAGGGGCCACAGCCTCAGGATAAAGGGTAGACCACACCTTGAGTACTGTGTGCAGTTTTGGTCACCTTATCTGAGGAAGGATGTTCTTGCCATGGAAGGAGTTCAGCGAAGATTCACAAGGCTGATACCTGGGATGGCAGGAATGACATATGAGGAGAGATTGGGTCGATTGGGCTTATACTCACTGGAGTATAGAAGATTGAGAGGGGATCTCATCAAAACATATAAAATTCTGACAGGTCTGGACAAACTAGATGCAGGAAGAATGTTCCCGATGGTCGGAGAGTCCATAATCTACGGATAACGGGTAAACCATTTAGGACAGAAATGAGGAAGAATTTCTTCACCCAGAGAGTGGTGAACCTGTGGAATTCTCTACCACAGAAGGTAGTTGAGGCGAGGTCATTAAATATATTCAAGGATGAGTTAGATATATTTCTTAAAGCTAAAGGTATCAAGGGATATGGGGAGAAGGCAGGTACAGGGTACTGAGTTTAGATGATCAGCCATGATCTCATCGAATGGCGGAGCAGGCTCGAGGGGCCGAATGGCCTACTCCTGCTCCTATCTTCTATGTTTCTATGTTTCTATGGTAGGGCATTTAGGACTGAGATGAGAAGAAATGTCTTCACACAGAGGGTGGTGAATCTTTGGAATTCTTTACCCCAGAGGGCTGTGGAGGCTCAGTCATTGGGTATATTCAAAACAGAAGTCGATAGATTTCTGACTAGTAAGGGCATCAAGGGATATGGCGATAGGGCCAGTGAATGGAGTTGACGCAGAAGATCAGCCATGATCTCATTGAATGGCGGAGCAGGCTCGAAGGGCCGAATGGCCTACTCCTGCTCCTATTTCTTATGTTCTTATGTTCTTATGTCCTGGATGGTGTCGAGCTTCTTGAGTGCTTTTGGAGCTGCACTCATCCAGTCAAGTGGAGAGCATTCCATCACACTCCTTACTTGTGCCTTGTAGATGGTGGAAAGGCCTTGGGGAGTCAGGAGGTGAGACAGTCACCACAGAATACCTAGCCTCTGACCTGCTCTTGTTGCCACAGTATTTATGTGGCTGGTCCAGTTAAGTTTCTGGTCAATGGTGACCCCCAGGATGTTGATGGTTGGGGATTCCATGATGGTAATGCCGTTGAATGTCAAGGGGAGGTGGTTTGACTCTCGTTTGTTGGAGATAGTCATTGCCTGGCACTTCTGTGGCGCGAATGTTACCTGCCACTTATCAGCCCAAGCCTGAATGTCGTTCAGGTCTTGTTGCATGCGGGCATGCACTGCTTCATTATCTGAGGAGTTGTGAATGGCGCCAAATACTGGGCAGTCATCAGCGAACATCCCCATTTCTGACCTTATGTTGGAGGGAAGGTCATTGATGAAGCAGCTGAAGATGGTTGGGCCTAGGACACTGCCCTGAGGAACTCCTGCAGTGATGACTTGGGGCTGTGATGATTGACCTTCAACCACCACAACCACAGACTGCAGCGGTTCAAGAAGGTGGCCCCACCATCACCTTCTCAAGGGCAACTAGGGATGGGCAATAAAATGCTGGCCTTGCCAGCGACGCCCACATCACACAAACAAATAAAAAAAAAGTCTCTGTTTCTGTAAGTGTCTCTGTACATGTTTCCTTATCTGTGTGTCTCTGTTTCTGTTTGTTTCTTTGTGTGTGTATGTCTCTCTCTCTGTATCTGTGTGCACTTGGAGCTGCTTTTGGCATGTTAGGGATGAAATTTGTCTTGGGCAGTACTTCAAAAGGCACGATAGTGCATCAGCTGCCTGTTTTACACACCGCCCAATTTTCTCTTACATGACTTCAGCGCTTCCACAACGGGTTGCCGACACGCTATCGCCCATTTTGCTCTACTGCCCAGGACAAATTTCACCCCCACTGACTAGTAGGTGCGGTTCTGAGGGAGTGCTGCATTGTTGGAGTTGCACTCTTTCAGCTGTTAAACCAAGATCCTGTCTGCCTGCTCAGGTGAATGTGTAAGATCCATATCCTGGCTAACACTCTTCCCTCAGCCAACACGACCAAATACTCATTATCTGGTCATTCAGTTCATTGAAGTTTGAGGGATCTTGCTGCGTACAAATTTTCTGCCCTGATTGGCCGGGAAAAAAAAGTCACTACATTTCCAAAGTAATTCACTGACTGTGAATCCTGAGGATGTGAAAGGCATGATTTAAATGCAAGCTCCTTCTTTCTTACTAAGGCAACCAATTGACGTGTCTCAGGAAGTGCCTGTGTCTCTGTATTTATGATTACACCTCTGCAAAGCACCTTGGGATATTGTTTCTATGTTAAATGCAAGTTGTTGCCGTTATTGTATGTGTGTTCTATGTATGTGTTTCAGTGTGTCTCAGTACAAGGGGCTGAAGGGATATGGGAACAGGATCGGCAAATGTGATTAGAACTATTTGCTTCTGAGGAGGGTAAACGGCAACTTGGGCTGGTTGGGCTGAATGGTCTGTTTCTGTCTTGTAACTTCTATGTGTTTCTGCATTTGCATGTCTCTGTATGTGTTCCTGTTTCTCTGTGACTTTCTGGCCTAGAAATTGGGCTGCATAATGCCCATTGTTCAGGCGCTACACGGCCATCTAATGATCCAAAATGGCACTTAAGATGCATGCTCGCACGTCTGATGGGAAGCGCACATCTTGGCGAAGGAGTTGGCACTCGCACAAGGAACGCATGCCGGCTGAATGTAAAGGAGGCAGATAATTATTCAGATGAGGGTTCTGACCTACGTGCTAGGTTTACCCGCCATTTTGGACCGCCCATATGAATCGGACAGCATGTGATGCCCTCACTCAGCAGAACATGACGCTAACCTGCATGAAGGACGCCCTGCCCAGTGCTATTTAAAGGGATCATGCAGGGCTTACAGGTTAGTTGCTGATTTAATACTTCTGGCTGCTGTTTGATTCCCAGGCATTTTTTTTTAGCAGAGTTCTAGCACTCCTCAGAGTTCACCTTATCTGCACAAAGAGAGGTTTGGCTGCTTTTGCGTTGTTGTTGTTTGCTCCACAACTTATCTGGCTGCAAACATGAATGGCCTCGTATGGCTGCCTTATGGGAATAGAGCACAATTGGGAGCAAGAAGGAAGACATCACAGAGCAGGACTAACGGCCACGAGAGGGAGGAGGAGGGAAAGGAGGCAGCAGAGCAGGAGGAGAGACAGGGACCAACAGACCCCCTTTCTGCCCGAACTCTAAGAGACCAGCTCATTGAGGAGCAGTTCAACTAAGTCAGAACACCAATTCCCCATTCACCAGCAGTCCCACACTCATTATCTTTTTTCTTACAATCACCATAACATTGTCCTCTATCACTCCACACTTACTCATCTTGCCCTCACTTGACTATAATGATAAAAAACAACACCACATGCAAATCCAAATAAATTGATCAAATAAATAATCTCACCCTTCACGGAAAAGAACCCACTAATCATCCTTGTGCATTCCCTTAGTGTCTGTCTTTCATGTTCCTTGGCCTATGTGGCTCAGTTGGTAGCACTCTTGCCTCTGTGTCAGAAGGTTGTGGGTTCTAAGTCCCACTCCAAGAGACTTGAGCACAAAAATCTAGGCTGACACTCCAGTGCAGTACTGAGGGCGTGCTGCACTGTCAGAGGTGCCGTCTTTTGGATCAGACATTAAAGCGAGTCCCTGTCAGGTGGATGTAAAAGATCCTATGGCACTCTTTTGAAGAAGAGCAGGGGAGTTATCCCCGGTGCTCTGGCCAATATTTATCCCTCAACCAGCATCACTAAAAACAGATTATCTGGCCATATCACATTGCTGTTTGTGGGAGCTTGCTGTGTGCAAATTGACTGTCGTCTTTCCTACATTACAACAGTGACTCTACTTCATTGACTGTAAAGTGCTTTGGGATGTCCTGAGGTCATGAAAGGCGCTATATAAATGCAAGTCTTTCTTTTATCGTGGTGTTTCTCCAGTGGCTACAGCTTGGGAGGTGGAAGGCTGCTGAGCTTCCGTTGACAACACTGGAGATGGCCATGGAGGATGACCTCGAGCAGCTCTGGATCTCGAAGGCCCGGCTACAGACTGCACAATCTCGGCCTGGTCTGATGGAGCCGACCACTCATTCCACACTGGAAAGAATTGGCTCCATTCTTTGCACAAAGCCTTGAAGAAAGTTAGAGGTGGACTCCTCCATGCTCTGCGATGCTCTGTGCACAAGCTCTCCAGCAAGCTGCCCAGCATTTTCCGGCATATGCCCATTAACCTTCTTTGGTAGCCTGGCACACTGAAGTCCTCATCTGAGTCCTCTGCAGCCGAACTAGTATCGAACCTCGCCCTCTGGTGAGTTGCCACCCGTTACTTCCAATCCCTCTGTCCTAGCTCCTGCTCACTTGTGCCCGGTGAGTCACCATGGGCAGAGCCCTCCTCTAACCTAACCATTGAGATCCGTGTGGTGTCAATCTCTGAGCTGGTGGCTGCGTGAGTGAGATCAAGTGATGGTGCACCTTCGTGATCACTCTGGTCCTCGCCCTCCACTGGCTGCGGAACTTCCACACTCTAAGGAGCTGAATTGAGAAAGAGACAAGGGTTAGGTTGTGGCATGAAGTAGAGCAGAGAGGATGAAGTGTGTATTGGAAGCATCTGCAGCTTGTCATACTGAGTGTGTGGGGAAAGGGAGAAGTCAGAAGCGAGAAGGAGGATTAGGTATAAAGAAACCCTGCTTGACGGGTCCTCCAGTGTCACCACTGGCCACGGCAGCCACTCTGGCCCTTCCCATCTACTGCCAGCACAGTCTGGTCAATGGGGACAGGGTGTATTATCGCGCTGGTCCCCCACCGGTGGCAGCCTGCTGCCTGGTGTTATGCGTCACCTTTTCCTGCAAGAAAGAGAGAAGTGTGTTAGTGAGAGTCTTGAGAGATATGTAGGTAATGTGGCTATCATGGTTGAATAGCTGCCAGTGTGTGTGTGAGATGTGAGTTGTGGGTGTGAAGTTTGTAATAGTGCTCTGAGTGTGTGAGGGTGAAGCTAAAACTATTAAGTGAAGTAGGATGTACTGACTTCAAAGTGAAGGAGGGTGGGGTGGGGAGCTCTGTGAGTGTTGCCGTCAATGGGGCTGTGAGTGGAGCAGCTGTGATGAGAAGCCAATTGAACAGTGTTCTTACCTTCACAACTCTTGTCGGATCATTAAACTTCTTCTAGCACTGCATCCACGACCTGGGTGCAATGCCCCTTGAATTCACCTCTTCTGCAGTATCCTCCCACTGCCTGTGCATTAGATGCCTGGACGGCATCCTGCTCCCTGATGGATAGAGAACCTCCTTCCTCTTCTCCACTACCTGCACCAAGGCCTCCAGTGCAGGATCAGAGAACCTTGGTGCCTGCTGTCTCCCAGCTTCAGCCATCTCACTGCAGAAATGATTCACACCACTTCCAGCTGCCACAATTGTAAGGGATTCTCCTGCCCTGCGTGTCTCGTCGCCTGTGAGATTCACGCGGCTCTGTGCAGCCTGTATGTCAGTGCGGGTCTAGGCCTGGTTGCCTGTTCTGGTCTCCAGCCAGTCTGGGAACACTAGACACACCTGTGAGTGGTTCGAATCACTCTCCCTTACGGTTCTAGACACTGGACTTAGATGCGAGAGCAGTAATGGAGATAAAACTCATGTAGACTTGGTTTGAATGGTACGAAATGGAAAATCTTTATTGCATGATACTTAAAATTATGAAATACATGTCATACGCACAGATTAATGACAGTACAATCTTACAAACGGTTATAATCAATCTTAGGGAAACGAGGAACGAACGGCACAACGTGAATAGGGCACACATTACAAATATCCTTAATCTTTACACCCTCCCCTATCAATATCTATCCTAAACTAGCTTCGTAGGATCTCGAGACTCATGCTCACCACTCGTAATAACTCGGAGAAATTCCGAATAGCTGATCGGATGTTTTTCACCGCAGCACCCACGTGTCGGTCAGGAGATCTCCTGGTCCCACTTGTTTACTTGCTTCTGCTGCTCCGGCTAGTAGGCTGGACCGTCTGCTGTAGTGAAGACCTCTGTTGGTGGACTTCACAGTTTAGTCGAGGAGCACCGTTGTCAATATCATTGATACGATGTGTTTGCACAGTCCAGTTATCATTGATGCAATATGTTTTGTTAGAAGTTTAAAGAGGAAAACTTCCTGGCGAGAAAACTTGGCTGATCGACCTACAGGCGCGGTCGGGATTTGCTGACCGTGGCGATGGATATGGTCTTCTTCTCTTCTCCTCTCATCTCATCTCATCTCATCTCATCTCGGGCCTTTGGTTCCGCTGCCAGTTACCAACATAGGTCTTCGTTACGCGACACGAGGTAGATCCGAACAGATCAGAAAGTTCAACAGTCTTTTCAGAAGAGGCAACAGGCACGCAGAAGCCCAACTACGAGCACACAGGAGCAGCCACGAGGTTACGAATCGACCGGATAAAACACAGGAGCAGCCACGATGATAAAAGCAGCAAGCGAGCAAGAGGCAAGAGAGAGAATGGACGGTTTGGAGCCTGCAATTATAGTGCAAAAATCTTCCGTTTCCCGCCCAACTATAATGTCCATTCTTTTGTTTAGGGTTTGGCGCCCAAATGTCTTGTATGGGTGATCTCCGTCCTTAATGGGTTTCGGGGCTACTCATGAATGTTTGAGTACCTGTTAATATTTCTCCCATTGTTAAATCGGTCGGTGTTCTCCCTGGAGGGGTTTGGGGCTTCCAAGTGTCCTGTATAACTACCTGCTAACGGCTCTCTCATCGTAGAGCCGTTGGGAGTTTACATATTAATGTCCTTTGGATGGGCCCTTAAGTACTTGGTACAATGGCTTTCCTTTGTACCTGGGAGACCGATTCCAGTATCTATGTTTATACTGTAAACCCATAATGTCTCGTGTATTATCTTCACTGTGCTGAATCGTTATCGATCTTGCAAAAATGTTTAATGGAACGCCATCTTGTCTGCCTGTTGAAAGGTCTAGAATGTTCTGTCACGAGGTGCGGCGGCCATTTTACAGGCTGCTTGTGTCCAATTTAAACCTGACAGCATTCTGTTGAAATAAAAGCTGTTTGAACGAAACTTTGTGTTTTCTCCTTATTAAGCAAATCGCGATAAATTGCGAATTCTACAGTCCCTCCTGTTGATGCGAATAACTCCGCTTATCGTATCAAAAATCTCAGTGGTGAGCAATCTTATCTCGATTTCACTCCGAATCCAGTAAATTAATCCCATAAATTTTAACTTAACTAGGGTCTCTGTGTCGTCCTTATTTCCCAAGAAAATCACATTTTATATCACCGTAGGCATCATTTGCCCTTAAACTTACACCACTTGTCTTCCTTCCCGGCGTAACCAGGCCGATACCTCACGCATCACCTGTATATTTGTCTTTTATTCAGGGAAAGGAAAAACAAAACCCAAAACCAAACAATCAACACCATCACCAAAATAATCAAACCCCAACTCTTAAACATGTCGAGTTTCCAACGTATTTACAATGAGTACAAACTTCCGCGGCGCACGTGGCGAGCGGGAGTGACGCCATTTTCCTATTACACGGTGCTCTCATCGTGCACGCGCACGTAACGTTCTCGCCACTCTCCCGTGTTCTCATGCTTGGTGAGGCGCTTGTCTCTTTTACAATGTATGAACAATAGGTACACTACAATAAACACCTGACAGACGACTAAAATGTGGGAGGCTATTCGGATCCATGAAGGCACTTCAATATTGGTGAACAGATTCCACCACGGTGGAACCACTATGTCCAAAATGTCTGTTCCTATCTCGACAGTTTTCTGCTCTAATGTATAAAAATGCTTCTGTGATACCGCGACGGCTTTCAGAAGTTTGGTTAAATGCTCAGGGAGAGGGGGAATGAGGTATCCAAAATGCGCGACAAATCGCTGCAAGTCGGTGAAATTCTCTTTTACTGTGAGATGAACAGTGGATGGTTCAGGGATTGGGATAATTCGCTGTTGTGCTACTTGAACTTCAGCCCTGGGTTTAAAACAGAAACTGCTGTCACTCACCGGACACCGGCTACGGTTTCCATGCTGGTAGTGTTGCGCTGCAGTGGTAACACAATATGTTCCACCCCCGATGTATGCTACCTGCGGAGGCACATGATCTTGTGCCATTGCCTCCATGGTGCAATTCATGGACTTGGCGCCAGCCGTTCTGAACCCGCACTGTGGTGTTAAAAAGGCATTCAAGTGCTGGGGGCACAGTATTATGTGTGCTCCCTGCCACGACAACCAGAGAGATCTGTACCTGTCATCGTTTGCTCCCAGCGGATGACGTAAGGTGGAACCGCTGCATAACGAATGTGGGCTCCCCCCTGAATGACACCAATGTTCTCTACCCGATACACCGGGGCGGGCTTTGCTGTGTTGCCCAAAACCGGCATGCGTAATACTATTCCCATAATAGTATGGTTTGAACGTCCACAGTCCACGGGGACTGGGTAAGCTTCTGAAGCTAGCCTGAGCTGGCACGGACTTAATGCGTTCTGAAAAGGGTGGAGCGCCCGCAGGTGTTTGTTACTTATCCAGGACGGAACCAAACCTTGTTTTAAATCCTCCAAATTACTGCAGCCCTCGCCCAGTAACCACGCCCCGTAAAGCACGCACACCTCGTTCTGCGCAGCCTGATCGGATGCATTCCGATCTTCCCTGATCAGGGCATTTACCGTACGCGCATGTTTCTCCAGCTCTGCTATGATTTCCTTTAAATGGAGAGTCATGGCTTGGTCCTCATGCAGACCCGACCCTACCACTTTATTCTCATCTGTTAGAATGTCTTTTAACTGTGTTTTTAAACCATTAATCTGGGTCTGCAGCTCCACACTGTCTAGAGCGTTGACCACAGATGTCCCTGTGTTAAAAGCAGTGAACGCATCGTTCACCAAACCCCTTCTTTGCCTCCCTACTTGATCCAAAACTTCCTGCGGTGCGGTGTATAAACTTGTCTTATCAATTTCTGCAAAATCAAACTCGTAAAATTGTCTGAACATCTTGGTCAACAGGACCTGATACAACTGTTCCGTCTTTTTGGGGCACCACTCTGGTAACCGTACCTCAGTGAGATTTAAAATCACCGAGGCCACCGCGTAATGTACCCCCTGAAATAGTATCTGGTCTGTGGGGACCAGTACCAAACCGTTCCCGGGTCCCTTACTAGTTTTAGGGCACCCTTCTTCCTCAGTTAGAACCACCGGAATCGTGGGCGGGGCTTTGCGTGGGCGCGTAATGAGCTCAGTGGCATTTACTGGGATCGGGGAGAATGGGGCTCCGCACCCCCTGGTGCTCACATCCCACCTCATCCCCTGTCCGTTATCCTGCCACTGATTAATAAAAAATATGGAGATGCCTTTGGGGCAAACGTACTTTGACCCCCACATACATACATAAATCCCCTCATCCGGTTCCCACCATTTGTCCCAACAGACTTTCACTTGTCCGTCTGTCCCCGTAATTGTCCGATGGGTATTATTACCCAGTCGTTCCCACTCGACCGAAGAGTTCCTCATAGTTTTGCTCAGCTTTCGCAGCCACCACCATCGGCTCAATGGGACATCCCCACTACAGGTCAAACAAATCCGTTTGCCGACGGTGACGCTGATCCTGGGTGCGATGATCCGTACTTTGGGGCACATTAAAGAAGTCTCTTTGTAGGCGAACCCCGATGTGCTGGAATACTCCGTTGAGTTCGTTCCCAGCCATCCTGGCCACCTTCCCTTGTGGAAATAGGTGCTGGTCCCCTCTGCCTTCCGTCTTCCGGTCCCATCCACCGCGATGGGGGCCGTGTCCCCGGAACATCCAAACACCACGACATCCTTGGTGTGGCCTCGATAGGCCAATCCACATCCGATTGCCACGAGCAATACTAGAAGTCGTTCCATCCTTCCTTGGTTCCTGTGATCAGATAGAATGAGGTAGCCAGCCTCGCAAAAGTCTCTGGCTTTTGTGAAGGGTGAGCGGGTCCCCTGACCTCGCCTCACGTAAACTTCAACGTTTGCTGAATAGACTTCCTCTAAAACCTAGCCTTAAAACTCCCACCATTTTATCGTTTTCTGTTAAAAACACTACAAACTTAGCCTTATTAAAACTTAAACTTAAAACTTAACCTTGAACTATACACTTAAAACTTTAAAACTAAAACTTTACAGTGCCGCCCGTTCTCAGGGCGGCCCCTTTAAATTCTGAGAAGGCTGCTGCGAGCTCTTCCCGACGGTGGGAGGGCACTGACCCTTCCCTCTGATCTGCCGCAGCCTGTTGCTGCGCTGACCCTTTCCTCTGATCTGCCGCAGCCCGTTACTGCTGCGATGTGGCCTGTCTCTACCCGGGTTATCTTAACCTGAATTTTACGCCTTGGGGCAGTCTGGGGACATGACCACATCCTCCTGGGCTGGGGTTCTCTGCTTGACCTACGGGGAGTTGCTATGGGCGGGGGTTCCGTGACGGACGGACCGGGTTCCGAGACCTCCAACGGGATGACCTGGGGTTCCATCACAGTCGCCGGCTCCGCCTCCGCTGACTCCGCCTCCCTAACCTCGGGGCTGGCATTTCGTGGCTCCGCCCTGCTCGGCCCAGCAGGCGGCCCTTCACTCGTGATCTCTGCCTCCCCTGAGGACTGGACGTTCAAAGCGGGCGGCCACACCTCTGGGAACCACATTGGTACTCTCTGTGCTCCTATAGCGGCTGGCCCTGCCTCCTCTAGCTCCTCCCTCCTGTTGTCGGGACCTGCAGCTTGTGTGTCCACCCCGTGTGGATCTCTACCTATCGGCCCCATTCCTCCCAGACCGTTCCTCAGGAACCACCCGTCATCATCACTATGCTCATCTGCACTATCCTCATCTGACCAGGGTACCCTGGGTTCTTCGTCATCTAACCCCCAACTCCAGAAAAACGCTGCATGATCGTCCGGGATGTCCCTTCCCCTGATGCAAGCTGCTACGCCTGCCTGTGTGCCTTGTGGTCCTACCTGGGGCTGTGTTTTCCCATTGGCGGGATTTACCCCTGTAGTTTTCCCCTGCGCACCCGGCTGGTACAGTTTGCATTGGTTTATGTGGAACCACTTATTGCGCCGAGGTACTTTTACGGCGTAAACCATGGGACTCGCCTTGTCTACAATGTTGTAGGGTCCCATATACAGTGGTTCCAGACTCCCTACTCTGGCGTAGTTTCTGACCATGACCTGGTCTCCTACTTCCCACTCCCGCGTTTTGCGGGGTTCCAGCAACAAGCGATTGCCCTGATGCTGCCTTCCCATGTTCCCAGCCGCCTGCTCATAAACTTGCTTCAGGCGCTCCAAGAGAGTCTGGGCGAACTTGTCCCTGCTTATCTCTTGAAGCTGACCCTCAGTGAGCACCGGGGCTAGCACATGGGTGGGGGTTCGCATGAGCCTGCCGGTCATTACCTCGTGCGGGGAGTACCCCGTACTTTTTGACTGACTGGCCCGGACCCCCATGAGGACTAAAGGCAGAACTTCCGCCCATTTTTGGGGCGAGTTCCTAG
Source organism: Squalus acanthias (assembly GCA_030390025.1). Taxonomy (NCBI): domain Eukaryota; kingdom Metazoa; phylum Chordata; class Chondrichthyes; order Squaliformes; family Squalidae; genus Squalus; species Squalus acanthias. Next base: position 122,311,797 of record CM059432.1, read on the forward strand.
TCTCTTTCCTCAATTTCTCCTTCAGGGTCCGGTTCATACGTTCAACAATCCCGGATGACTGGGGATTGTGTGCTACGTGCCACTTCCCTTCAATGCCCAAAAGCATGAGGGTGTTCTGCATCACCTGGCCGGTGAAATGACTCCCTTGGTCTGACTCCACAAAACGGGGGAGTCCCCATCGCGAGAACACTTCCCGGACCAAGATTTTTGCTGTACCCAGTGCCGTAGCTGTTCGACAAGGGAAGGCTTCCACCCACTTGGAAAACACATCTACCAGGACGAGGCAGTACTTATAACCTCCCTGGGTGGTGGGCAGGGGTCCTATATAGTCGATCTGTATCGACTGCCATGGTCCCTCTACCCTTCTTACGTGTCCCATGGGCACCTTCCTTTTCTGGGGGTCTGGGTTGTTTGCAGCGCACACAAGACAGTTTGCACAGAACTCGCGGACTTGTTCCCTGAGCCCTGGCCACCATCCCGCTTGCTCTACCCGTTGCCAGGTAACCTCGGGCCCGGGGTGCCCTGCCCCTGGTCCCTCGTGAGCCAACTGGAGGAATTCCCTCCTGTGCTGCTGCGGCACAACCCACTGCTCCCCGCGGAACAGCATGCCTTCCTTAACTGAGAGGGTTGCCGTACTGTACGGACCTTCTACCTGTCTCCCCTCAGCAATCGTTTTTAGGACTGCTTTTAGGGCGGGATCCTGGGCTTGGACGGTCTTAAGGTCTAGGGGCAATGCTACCCTGGTGTTCCCGGTATTCCCGTCCCCGCCTCGGACCGCTGCTATGGGTCCGGTCCTATAGGGGTTCCAGAAAGTGCCGTCGCGGGCACCCTCCCTGGCTAGCGCATCCGCCTGCCGGTTGCCCTCCCCACGGGGCTCTGTGGAGGAGTGAGCTTTCACCTTATGGATGAAAATCTCTCCTTCCTCCCCTACTGCTGCTGCTAAGATCTTTTCCAGCAAGGGCTTCACCGTTAAAGGTCGCCCGTCCGCGGAGGTGTATCCGCGGCGGGACCAAATGGCCAGGTATTCCGTACACGAATTGCAGGTGAACATACTGTCCGAGCAAATCGTGTATGGGGTTGGGAAAATGTCTGGGTGGGTCACCACGTACACCACGGCAGACAGCTCAGCTTGCTGCGCGCTCATGGTGCTAGGGAGCTTGATCGCCAGGGCAAGGTCTGCCGCAGGGTCATAAACTCCACACCCTGTGAGTCGCTCGCCAGCAGATACTGTGCTAGACCCATCAACATAAATCTCGCGCCCAGTGGGATGTATCCCGGCCCGTAAACCTATGTTGACGTCCCACACCCCTTCCACCGAACACCGGTGGGCTGTACCGGGGTATACCAAATTGGCCGCAAGCCTGGGCTCGCAAAGACCTTTTACTCTAAGATCCAACTGGGAGAGAAGAAGGGTCCAACGCGCAATGCGTGCGCTGCTTACGGTCCCGTCTTTAATCCTCCCATCCAGAAGCATCTTAGTTGGTGTGTGATGTGTGAGGAGAGTGATGGGAGAGAGCCCTGTGAAGATCGCTGATCTTTTCACAGCCCAATGCGTGGCTAAAAGGTGCCTTTCGCAATTGGAAAAACTTCTCTCCACATCCGTTAATACCCTGGATGAATAGACAACCGGCCTCAGCTTGCCGTGACGCTCTTGGAGCAGCACGGCGCTTAAGCTGTCCCCGCTGGCAGCTACCTCCAGGAAAAACTCCTTCCCCCCATCTATGGCCCCTAAGGCTGGCGCGGTCTGCAGATCCCTTTTTAACTTCTCGAAGGCTGCTTGGCAGCCCTCGTCCCAAAGCCACTCCACCCCCTTATGGAGGAGTCGGAGGAGCGGCGCCGCTGTGGCCGCATAATCTTCGATAAAATCCCTGCAGTAACCGGTCAGTCCCAAGAAGGACCTCACACCCCTTACGTTGCTGGGAATCGGTAATTCTTGCACCGACTCCCTCCTTGCTTTGTCTATGGCTCTTTCCCCAGCGCGTAGGGTCAGTCCCAGGAATTTTACTTCCTGCTGACCGATACGTGCTTTCTTTGGGTTTACTTTAAAACCCTTTCTCGCTAACAGCTCCAATAACTCGTCCAGTAGTGGTCCGTGCTCCTCCCTTGAGTCCGTAAATAGGAGCAAATCATCCACATACTGTACTATCTGATTGGGCTGACTAAACTCCTTTAAACTTCCTGCCATACACTGATGAAAAATACTGGGGCTATTGTGGAAACCCTGTGGCAAACAGTTCCACGTGTACTGTTGCCCTTTAAACGTAAAGGCAAACTTGTACTGGTCCTCTCGCCGCAGCGGGATGGACCAAAAACCGTTCGAGATATCCAGCACCGTGAACGTGGTCGCGGACGCTGGGATGCTCCCTATTAGGTCAGCAACTGCTGCTACTGTGGGCGCGCAGGCGGGAATGTTACTGTTAAGGACTCTGTAGTCCACCGTGGCTCTCCACGAATTATCCGGCTTCCTAACCGGCCATAATGGGGAGTTCACGTGTGTGGCTATCGGCCTCAACACGCCCTGCTGCACCAAGGAAGACATTGCTGTCTCCATATCGGGTTCTGCTTCTTTGGGGAAGTTATACTGCTTTTGGGGTCGGGTCATGGGGTCCCCATCTACGCTGACCTCAAACCCGACCACCCTCCCACAATCGTGCTTGTGGGTTGCAAACGCGTGCATGTTATCTGACACGTACGTTTGCATGTCCGTTGGGACATCTGCGACCATAAGCCTGAGGTCGTAGCCTCCGGATGGCTGTACGGTACACAGGACCCCTGTTTCTTCCTCCCCCGGAATCACCACTACCTCGCCTTTTTCACTCTTAGCCCCCCAGAGACAGTGATTTCTGAGGTCCACGAGGATCCCGTGTCCCGCTAGGAGATCGGACCCGAGAATACCTCTTCCACCCCCCTTTTGCCATGCCATCAGTATACACTTCCACTTAAGGCGAAGTGTCCCTAAACGAATGGATAGCGGGAGGGAAAACGTGCCAGCCTGTTCTTTCCCTGTGAACCCTGCTAGCGTGAATGGGACCTTGGTAGATAGCGGCGAGTCAAAAGGGTCATCCGTATGGATTATGGTGCAAGAAGCTCCCGTATCCAACAAATAACTGCCCTTCTGTTTCTCTACCTCCATCTCCACCACAGGTCGCCTCCACGCATCATAGCTGAGCGGACACAGGTAGACGGGCTGTGCTGGTTCTAGTCATGGGGCACTATTAGACGGTCCTGCGGCACCTACGGGGCCGGTTGCGACCGCCACCTGTCCACGCGCATTCAAAACCATCTTGCGCATGGCTCCTAACACTGCTTCGAGGTCGTCGGGAGAGGTGGGTGCCTTTGCTTCCTTAGGCGGGACAGGCGCCTGGGCTCGGACCGCGGGATTTTTATCCTTGGAATCCTTCCAAGGGTTCCTGCAGTGCTTGCGCCAGTGCCCTGTCTTCCCACACCCGTAACAGGCATTACTCGCCTGTGGGGCGCGATTACCCTCCTGATGCCACTCTCTTTGAGCTGGGGCTGCGGGTCGTACCTCATGTACTCTTCCCTTAAAGGGACGTGTCGTCATACCCCTTATGTTACGGTAACCTAACGTGAGTCGATTCAAGACCGACTCTTCCGTAAGGTTGAGGTCATTGGGATCGAACCAGGCTTTTGCCTGCTCTCTAACGGCTGGTAAACTGTTGGCTATTATGCACCTAAGCCAATGAATTAAAGCGGCGCCTTCCACATCTTCGCGCTCGGGCGCACCTAGACAGCTGCGCTCATATACTGGCCACAGCCTGTCGGCAAAAACCTTCGGGGGTTCTCCCTCCATCTGCACTGTCTGTCCCACTCTAGCAAACGGACCTCCGTCGTTCGCCCCCACTACTTCTAGGACCTCATTTTTCAATTCCTCATAACTTTTGTTTCCCCTCTTGCTCTCGCCTGAGAGACACTGAAGGACCGAGCTGTCTAATGAGAACAGCAGCATTTTTGCTGTCTCCCCATCATCGCAGCCGTTAATGGCTGCGGCTTGCTCAACTTCCCTGAAATGTACGGAAGGGTCGTCTATCTCGGTCAGCTTCCTTACGTGGTTTATCATGGCTCTCAGCTGATGTGAACTGTGAGGCAACACCAGCTGTCCGAGGAGATCCCCCGGTTCTTCCCCACCGTTTCTGCTTGGGCCCCTTTTAATCCCCGTTACTGGATACAACGATCCCTTTTCTACTTCCTTCTCAATGGGCTCTTTTGTTTCTTCCGTTGCTTCCTCCCTAACCCAGGTTTCTGAATAGCTGGGTGGCGCGGAGGGCGCAGTGGCTACTACTTCTTCTGCTTTACTTGGTGGGGAATTTCTAAATCTCTCATTTACTAGCGGCTGGCGCGCCGACAGATTGATAAGGCATACCATGCCGTTCGCATTATTCACGGCCTTTTTGAGGCTCTCTATCTCTTTTTGGCAGGCGCTATGGTCGGCTCCCTGAAACTTATCCTCAAGGGCCAACTTATACGCCGACCTAACCCCCATTAAGCTCTCTTCTTGAGTTCTTATCTGGGCAGCTTGGCGGTTACATCTTTCCTTCATCCTACTCTCGTTCAATTTTGCTTCAGTGATCTGGCACTCGAGATACTCTACCCTTGTTTTAAGGTAACTGGAGACTTCCTGGCTTTCCTGGCGTAACTCATTTAAATTCTTAATGAGCACCTCCCCTCCAGAAACCTTCTCCTCCATTTCTCCCTCTAAATGGCTGATACGAGCTGTTAGCGCTGTAATGGTCTGGTTTGAAATCTGAACCTGCCTTTTGTAGCACATAAGCCAGACTGCTTTCTCAACTGCCTTTTTATGCTCCTTACTATCAGTCCACCTTTCAGCTGCCTCTAGTGGGCTCTTATCCGCTAACAATTCGCTTATCCACTTTTTAGTTAGATTAACCTTTCCAAACACATAATCCGCTATCTTTTCCTGCATAACATTTCGTACAGTCATTCCAAAATCTAACACACTACCCTCTCGCTGCCAGTGTCCTGCCGCGGGCGCCATTTTCTGTAAGGGATTTCTCCTGCCCTGCGTGTCTCGTCGCCTGTGAGATTCACGCGGCTCTGTGCAGCCTGTATGTCAGTGCGGGTCTAGGCCTGGTTGCCTGTTCTGGTCTCCAGCCAGTCTGGGAACACTAGACACACCTGTGAGTGGTTCGAATCACTCTCCCTTACGGTTCTAGACACTGGACTTAGATGCGAGAGCAGTAATGGAGATAAAACTCATGTAGACTTGGTTTGAATGGTACGAAATGGAAAATCTTTATTGCATGATACTTAAAATTATGAAATACATGTCATACGCACAGATTAATGACAGTACAATCTTACAAACGGTTATAATCAATCTTAGGGAAACGAGGAACGAACGGCACAACGTGAATAGGGCACACATTACAAATATCCTTAATCTTTACACCCTCCCCTATCAATATCTATCCTAAACTAGCTTCGTAGGATCTCGAGACTCATGCTCACCACTCGTAATAACTCGGAGAAATTCCGAATAGCTGATCGGATGTTTTTCACCGCAGCACCCACGTGTCGGTCAGGAGATCTCCTGGTCCCACTTGTTTACTTGCTTCTGCTGCTCCGGCTAGTAGGCTGGACCGTCTGCTGTAGTGAAGACCTCTGTTGGTGGACTTCACAGTTTAGTCGAGGAGCACCGTTGTCAATATCATTGATACGATGTGTTTGCACAGTCCAGTTATCATTGATGCAATATGTTTTGTTAGAAGTTTAAAGAGGAAAACTTCCTGGCGAGAAAACTTGGCTGATCGACCTACAGGCGCGGTCGGGATTTGCTGACCGTGGCGATGGATATGGTCTTCTTCTCTTCTCCTCTCATCTCATCTCATCTCATCTCATCTCGGGCCTTTGGTTCCGCTGCCAGTTACCAACATAGGTCTTCGTTACGCGACACGAGGTAGATCCGAACGGATCAGAAAGTTCAACAGTCTTTTCAGAAGAGGCAACAGGCACGCAGAAGCCCAACTACGAGCACACAGGAGCAGCCACGAGGTTACGAATCGACCGGATAAAACACAGGAGCAGCCACGATGATAAAAGCAGCAAGCGAGCAAGAGGCAAGAGAGAGAATGGACGGTTTGGAGCCTGCAATTATAGTGCAAAAATCTTCCGTTTCCCGCCCAACTATAATGTCCATTCTTTTGTTTAGGGTTTGGCGCCCAAATGTCTTGTATGGGTGATCTCCGTCCTTAATGGGTTTCGGGGCTACTCATGAATGTTTGAGTACCTGTTAATATTTCTCCCATTGTTAAATCGGTCGGTGTTCTCCCTGGAGGGGTTTGGGGCTTCCAAGTGTCCTGTATAACTACCTGCTAACGGCTCTCTCATCGTAGAGCCGTTGGGAGTTTACATATTAATGTCCTTTGGATGGGCCCTTAAGTACTTGGTACAATGGCTTTCCTTTGTACCTGGGAGACCGATTCCAGTATCTATGTTTATACTGTAAACCCATAATGTCTCGTGTATTATCTTCACTGTGCTGAATCGTTATCGATCTTGCAAAAATGTTTAATGGAACGCCATCTTGTCTGCCTGTTGAAAGGTCTAGAATGTTCTGTCACGAGGTGCGGCGGCCATTTTACAGGCTGCTTGTGTCCAATTTAAACCTGACAGCATTCTGCTGAAATAAAAGCTGTTTGAACGAAACTTTGTGTTTTCTCCTTATTAAGCAAATCGCGATAAATTGCGAATTCTACACAATGCACATCCCCTTTAAGAAGTGCTGGCTGCCTTTCAGCTGTGTCATGGCCTCCCGATATCCTGCCCCCCTCCTGCCCCCCATTCATGCGTGCAGCCAAAGAACAGCGCGGGCAGCGCTGGCTGCACGCAACAATGATTTTAATGAGCAGGCAGCACAGATTTCACCTGCTGCCTGCAATGCTATGAAGTGGCAGGGGTTAATTGCGCACTGCGATCCCAGCGCATGTTCTCCCGCACTATTGAATTTCTAGGCCTCTGTGTGTCTCGGCGTGCTTTCTGCGTCTGTGTGTCTCGGCGTGCTTTCTGTGTCTGTGTGTCTCGGCGTGCTTTCTGCGTCTGTGTGTCTCGGTGTGTTTCTGCATCTGTGTGTCTCGCCGTGCTTTCTGCATCTGTGTGTCTCGCCGTGCTTTCTGCGTCTGTGTGTCTCGCCGTGCTTTCTGCATCTGTGTGTCTCGCCGTGCTTTCTGCATCTGTGTGTCTCGCCGTGCTTTCTGCATCTCTGTGTCTCGGCGTGCTTTCTGCATCTCTGTGTCTCGGCGTGCTTTCTGCGTCTGTGTATCTCGGTGTGCTTTCTGCGTCTGTGTGTCTCGGTGTGTTTCTGCCTCTGTGTGTCTCGGTTTGCTTTCTGCCTCTGTGTCTCTCGGTGTGTTTTCTGTGTCCATTTGTCTCTGTGCCTATTTCCGTGTTCATATGGAGCTGATTTTGGCATCACGGGAGCTCACTGACATGACTCTCATTCAGCTTTTCACCAAGGAGACTCTAATTACCCTCAGCAGTTCCCTGGCTCAGCAAAAGCTCAGGCACATGAATGAAGCACAAATGAGAGCGTTAATAAAGTTCCTCAGTCTTTAAAAAAAAACAAAGCTGCACTTTCTTGGGAAATTAAGTAGTTTTTGTGCAAACCTTGCAGAATCTCTTTTCCTTCATTGAATTATAGAGCAATTTACAATAGCTCTTTATGCCATGGGATAGTATATATGAAACACTGCTGGCTGGCTTAAGTTATATATTGCAGGGTGGAAACCATCCAGGTTGTCAGTAATTGCTGCAGAGCAAATAGACAAAACTATATTGCACTGCACATTCAGTTAAACGGAGGAAAAAGCCGATTTTAGCCCCACCGTCATTTTCCCCTCCCTTTTCTCAGAAGCAGAACAAACGAGAATTGATGGTAGCCCAGCACAACGAAGAGTGAAGCTGCTCCGCAGCTGATAGAACCCGAGTGGTCTATTCATCTGATAATCTCCTCACTGGATCAATGGGCAAATCATTAAGGTAAATGAAAAAAGGGGACACATATAGGGGGTGATTTGGGGGAAAGGCTGAAAACAGGCACTAAGTGGGTGCTGTGCTAATAATACACGTCTGTTTGAATGTTTGGTTTCAGCTCACAATTTTGGGGCTAACTGATGATTACCATGATTTAAACATCCCTGGAGGCACTAAAACGGACACTTGCATGTTTAGCACTCAAGCGCTAATTAGGAGCAATTTTCCTGGAGCAGTATATGTAGCCTCCATGCACCCACTTCCACTGAAGGTGTGGAGTGCGCTGCCTGACACACAACGGCACGTATCAGGATGGCTCAGGGACCGAGGGAGAGGACGCACAGGTTCTCGAACGTGGCACTGGAGGTCCTGGTGGAGGAGGTCCAGTGGAGGAGGGATGTCCTGTGCCCGCAGAGGGGAAGGAGGCCACAGAGGCAAATAATGTGGCGGATGTGGCAGGAGATCGCTGGGGAGGTCACAGCCAGGAGCCCTGCCCCCAGGACATGGCTCCAGTGCCAGAAGAAATTTAACGATTTAACACGAGTGGTCAAGGTAAGATCCCATCTCGCAAACACACTTCTCAATAACTGCACCACCACCAGCATCACAACCTCAACACACTGCATCCACCATCTAACTATACACTGACATTCACACAATCCACACTATTGCATCCTTCACAGGTGCTACTCACACCTCAGGCACTTCTCTCAGCTCTTCTACCATGTGAGGCATCAGACACACACAAACACACCTGGCAATACACTCATTCACAATCACCACTCTTTCTCTTCCAGGACAAGATAGCATGTAACAGGGGGCAGCAGGATCTGACTGGGAGAGGGGAAGCACGACTGCATGAGGTCACTCCCCTTGAGGAGGCAGTGCTGGTGGTGATTGGAAGGGGAGTGACAGACGCCGTGGCCACAGGCAGAGCAGGTGCCATCTCACCTAGAGGTATGTGGTCACTCCAGCTTCCTTAAATATCCACAATTATTCCTGATCCCTAAATCTCAAACTTATCCTCACTCCCAAGCTCCATATGGTCTCATCACACACATCCTCCGAAAGTGGCCACACGCGCTGCACCCTAACCCTTCTAGCTTTATTATTGCTGGAAAGTGGTGATTAGTACTGGACGAAATACAAAGATCACAATGAGAAGGCATCAGAAAGACACATTGGACCTCATTGCACCTCTTTTATGGCTGTAAAATGGGCGCAACGAAGGCCAATTTCTGGGACCAATGTCCCACACCCAAAGGACGCCTGAAAGATGTCCGACCCAATATTGTGTTGTGCCATTTTTCAGGTGTTCCTGAAAGAATTGTGTGGCCCCTTACATATGCAAATGAGGGGTCTAATGCATGTTTCAGGCACCTCTGGGAAACTGGACATCGCAGAGCGGAGTAGGAGCCGCGTGTGCTCTACTCTGCATCCTTCAGTCGCCGCAGCAGCCTAAGTATTAGCCGTCAACAAAAGGCGAGCTTGTTTTTAAACATTCCTGTGGCGCTCGGAATGCGTCTCTGAGTCCACAGTATCCTGATCACCCATACCTCTCCCCATTGCTGCTCCACCTCCACGCCCCCTCCCCCCCAACCCCCCTCTTCCCCTAGTACTTACCTTTGACCCTCTGCCAGCAAGAAGACGGATCTAAGGCAATTTCACCCCCAAGGTGAGTAAAAAAACTTCAAATTAGAAGGGGACACCACACATGCCAACTGTTAGCATTTCACACAGGCAGAGTTTGGGGACCCGTTCCACGTCAATGTTTGTTGACAAAACACAGCTTGGACCTGGACCTTTCTGACTAACTGATGCTGTGTTTGCTAGTTCACCTTGTTCTCCACAGACAACCGGAAACAGCAGGACAGGGCTCTGGGGTTTGCATACATTGCAGGCTTCCCCCAAGTCCAGGACATCATTGACTGCACAGAAATCGTCATGAGGGCCAACTGCCTCATGAACCGCAAAGCCTTTCATTCCCTTAAGGAGCTGGTGTGCGATCATGCAGATCTGTGCACACTTTCCTAGCAACTGCTATGAAGCTTTCATATTGCACTCACCCTCCATTCCCCACACTTTGCCCCCGCACAGCTGGCTGCTTGGTAAAAGGCCATGCCTTACACATGTGGCTCATGATTCCTGTAAGGGCGCCACGCTCACTTGGCGAACTACGCTACAACCGGGCCCATTTACAGCTCTTATCGAGTTTGACCGGTCTGGTGGCTTTCTCCAATACAGCTCAGAGAGAGTGTCCCGTATTGTTGTGCATTGGAGACAACACATGGAGCTACCATTGGATGAGAACCTTCAAAAAGATGATGAAGGTGACACAGATGGCGTTGAGGATGGCGAAAAAGTGGGAGGACAGTCAAGATTCAGAAAAGGGCCGACAAAGTAAATAGGATCCTGACCTTCATGTGCCTTATTGGAGGAGATTTTAACCCACCCTGCCCAGTAGGAATGGTGCGGGCGCACAGTAAAATTCACCTTCGAAAACTTACCGCCCGTTTCTGCTCCATTGTCACTCATCATCACCTTAACTGGGCCCTTGTTTTTGGCAACCGAGGCGTCCGCCTGACTCAAGTAGGAGCCTCATTCATACTTGCAAATTGGGATATGATGTCATTAAGACCCCAATGGCATTTTAACCACTGACTGAGTGGGATGCCCACCGTAGCCCCTCCTGCTCAGTGAAACCTGGCCTCCAGGAAGAAGGGGCTCTATCAGGGAAATGTTGAATTTTTCTTAGTGCGGCTAGGAATACCAGGAGTTCCAGGGCTCTGCTGCCACGGGTTCCCACCAGCCCCCTTTCAACCTGTGATACCCTGCTGAAACCCCCTCACAAAGACTTACCTGAATGCTGGTGAGCAGCCTCCAGGTGGCCAAAACTTCACTTGCTGACAGTCAGCTGGCTACCCCCTTATATCTGTTTTGGGCAGGTGCCTGACTGGCAAGATGGAAATGAGGCCTAGGAGTTAGCCTAGGCCTCAAATTAATATTGGGGGGCAGGGGAGGGGGGTGGGGGGTGGAGGTGTTGACGCTTGTCCTGCACACACCCACCTCAAATCTCCCAGTTAAAATCCTGCCCATTAGTTGAATGCACCCTCCAATTCTTGTTAATTTAGTCATTGACCTAGGAACATAGGAAGAGGAGTAGGCTAGTTAGCCCCTTGAGTCTGTTCCACCTTTTAATTAGATCATGGCTGATCTGTACCTTAACTCGATCTACCCGCCTTGGTGTTGTAAGCCTTGATATTCTTGCCTAACAAAAATCTACTAATTTCAAATATGAAATTTCCATTGACCTATCCTTAGCAGCTTTTTGAGGGTGAGAGTTCCAGATTTCCACTACCCTTTGTGTGAGGAAGTGCTGTCAGACCCCTGAACATCCGAGCTCTAATTATAAGGTTATGCACTCTTGTTCTGGACTTCTCCACCAGAGGAAATAGTTTCTCTCTATCTACCCTTTGATCATCTCAGACACCTCAATTAGATCACCCCTTAATCTTCTATACTCGATGGAACGTAAGACTACTCTATGCAATCTGTCCTTATAATTTAACCCTTTTAACCCCGGTATCATTCTGGTGAATCTGCGCTGCACCCCCTCCAAGGCGTGTATATCCTTCCTGAGGTGCGGTACCCAGAATGAAAGCAGTCACTCCAGATGTAGTTTAACCAAAGCTTTATATAACTGCAACATAGCTTCCACCCCTTTGTATTCCAGCCCCCTTGAGATGAAAGCTAACATTCCATTAGCCGTTTTAATTATTTTTGTTCCTGTCCGCTAGCTTTTAGTTATTTCTGTACTTGGACTCCTAAATCTCTCTGCTCATCCATCTCATCATTTAGAAAATACACTGTTCTATGTTTCTTAGATCCAAAGTGGATGACCTCACGCTTTCCCACATTGAACTCCATCTGCCACAATTTTGCCCACTCACTTAATCTCTCAGTGTCCCTTTGCAACTCTCTGGTCCCATCTACACTGTTTACTGTGCCACCTAACTTGGTGTCTTCAGCAAACTTGGATACACAGCTCTCTATTTCTTCATCCAAGTTATTTATAAATACAGTGAAAAGCTGAGGCCCCAGTACAGAATCCTGGGGGACACCACTAGTCATAGCCTGCCAATTAGAGTACATACCCATTAAACCTACTCTCTGTCTTCTACCTCCTAATCATTTCTCTATCCAAGCCAATAGGTTGCCTCCAATTCCATTTTTGTTAACAGTCTCTTTTGTGGAACCTTGTTGAATGCCTTCTGGAAGTCCATATAAATAGCAGGCATAGAAACTCCCTTATCCACCATGTTTGTTACCTCCTTATAAAATGCAATTAGTTTTGGTAGACATGACTTACCCTTTATAAATCCATGCTGGCTCTCTGACCAGTTCATATTTGTCCAAATGCTCAGTCACTCTGTCCCTAATAACAGATTCTAGTAACTTCCCCACAACTGTCGTTAGACTAATAGGCCTATCATTTCCTACTTTATCTCTCTTACTCTTCATATATAATGGAGAGACCTTCCACACTGTTGAATGGCAACTTCTGGAAAAAATGTCGTATTCTCTCTAGGCACTCTGTGGACCTGTGCAGTGATACAGCACACTGGAGCAGACTGGACCGTATCTGTGATTCTCCAAATCATGAATTCCATTGCAGTGCCAAAGATTAGATGGTTACAGGTGGTTATTGCCTGGGGGGAGGCCACGTGCCTGCCTTTTTGCCTCGTGATGCTGTAATGAACCGGAATACTCAGGTATTGGAAAGAGGGGTTAAGGAAAATTGCAAGATAAGCTTCTTGCATATAATGTGCTGAAACTTGGGCCATGTTTTGTGCTGAGGGGAAGTGTAAGACAGGGGGCCTGACGTCTTTAAACAAACTGAATTTTTTGTTCTATTCTGTCCAAAAATGTTTTGCTTTAATTACTAAATATATAAAGAATACTATTAAAAAGGAAAATGCAAAAACATAACTTTCATCTGTATATTTGTAATAATAGGTTCAGGGACAACAATATGTACCTGAGGTTTATCCTGGCTTTTAATAACTTATTTTCAGAAAGTCATTATGTAAACTATACTTAGTTTAGTGAGGTAAGGTGAGAGTGACTGCCCTTGACATCAAGGCAGCATTTGACCGAGTGTGGAACCAAGGAGCCCTAGTAAAATTGAAGTTAATTGGGATCAGGGGAAAAGCTCTTCACTGGCTGGAGTCATACCTAGCACAAAGGAAGATGGTTGTGGTGGTTGAAGGTCAATCATCACAGCCTCAGGACATCACTGCAGGAGTTCCTCAGGGCAGTGTCCTAGGCCCAACCACTTTCAGCTGCTTAATCAATGACCTTCCCTGCATCATAAGGTCAGAAGTGGGGATGTTCGCTGATGATTGCACAGTGTTCAGTTCCATTTGCAATTCCTCAGATAATGAAGCAGTCCGTGCCCACAGGCAGCAAGAACTGGACAACATCCCGGTTTGGGCTGATAAGTAGTAAGTTGCATTTGCACCACACAAGTGCCAGGCAATGACCATCTCCAGCAAAACAGAGTCTAACCACCTCCCCTTGACATAAAATGGCATTACCATCATGGAATCCTTCACCAACATCCTGGGAGTCACCAGTAACTGGAAACTTAACTGGACCAGCCACATAAATACTGTGGCTACAAGATCAGGTCAGATTCTGGGTATTCTGCAGTGAATGACTCACCTCCTAACTCCCCAAAGCCTTTCCACCATCTACAAGGCACAAGTCAGGAGTGTGCTGGAATATTCTCCACTTGCCTGGATGAGTGCAGCTCCAACAACACTCAAGAAGCTCGACACCATCCAGGACAAAACAGCCCGCTTGATTGGCACCCCATCCACCACCTTAAACATTCACTCCCTCCACCACCGGCGTACCATGGCTGCAGTGTGTACCATCTACAAGATGCACTGCAGCAACTCGCCAAGAATTCTTCAGCAGCACCTCCCAAACCCGCGACCTCTACCTCCTAAAAGGACAAGAGCAGCAGGTGCATGCGAACACCACCACCTCCAATTTCCCCTACAAGTCACACACCATCCTGACTTGGAAATATATCACCGATCCTTCATTGTCGCTGGGTCAAAATCCTGGAACTCCCTCCCTAACAGCACTGTGGGAGTACCTTCACCACACGGACTGCAGCGGTTCAAGGAGGCGGCTCACCACCACTTTCTCAAGGGCAATTAGGGATGAGCAATAAATGCTGGCCTTGCCAGCGACGCCCACATCCCATGAATGAATAAAAAAATACTTGTATAGATTACACAAACTAGGGTTGTATTCCCTGGAATTTAGATGGTTAAAGGGTGATTTGATCGAAGTTTTCAAGATATTAAGGGGAACAGATAGGGTAGATAGAGGGAAACTATTTCCACTGGTTCGGGAGTCTAGGACGAGGGGGCATAGTCTAAAAATTGGAGCCAACCTTTTCAGGAATGAAATAAGGAACACTTCTACACACAAAAGGTGGTAGAAGTTTGGAACTCTCTTCCGCAAATGGCAATTGACCCTAGATCAATTGTTAATTTTAAATCAGAGATTGATAGCTTTTTGTTAACCAAAGGTATTAAGGGATATGGGACAAAGGCAGGTATACGGGTTAGCTCGCAGATCAGCCATGATCTCATTGAATGGCGGAACTAGCTCGAGGGGCTGAATGGCCTACTCCTGTTCCTATGTTTCTAATACACATCTTGCTGCAACCATTTCCATCACTTCTAACAAGCCTTTTGCTCATAGCAGCAAGTTATTACCTCAGTAGGATCTCTGGCCTTCATACTTAACCTGGCCTGGATTGTCCTAAAGCATTTTCGCTTTTTAGACCGTCTGCAATAAATCTGAAGAAGCACTCTTTTCGTATGAAATGCAATATACTGAAAGCCAGTGCATTAAAGAGATAATGAATGTCAGGGACTGCACACTCCATTGAATATGCTGTTATTCAAGAAAAAGCTGCCTCATAATTAGTGTGAGTCATATATCGGATGTTTCTGAGAATGAATCGCACTCTGGGTGACAGGAGGTGAGAAGTCATGCCTTACATTATTCAATTCACTTAATTACAATTTAAGCGGCTAAAGCAAGCTACCTTCAATTCTTCCCATTATCCCTTTCACTACTTCTTGCCTCTGTTTAAACATTCATCTAAAGTATCCTAATGGGCTGTCTGTGGTTTCTAGTACAGTCAGGAGAGCCTGGATAAACCAAGACCTGATTCATTATATAAACTATGTTATTATATGATGTTATTTCCACTTTTTTTAAATTTCATGACAGCTACTAACAGCTCAGCATAGATGGCACCGGGAATGAAAAAAAAGGATTCACTGCAAGCTCACTGGGTCCACTCCACGATTTCCGTGTTAATTTAGTTCCTCTTTAACCCTTGAAATTTACATCTAACCTTTATCATTTTAGTTCGAAGTTACCTGCTGAATGTGTGGTATAAAACACAGTTCCTGATGAGAAGCTGTGGGACATGATTTACATCCCACCTTGTCACTCGTGATTTATTAGGTCAGCACACTTGCGGCATATAAATCACGGGCTCGAAAATCCACGGGGCGCGATCTCAGCCGCCTCGCCAGCACCGTGCTCACCGGTGCTGTATAACGCTGACCCCTGCTGGAGTTTACGGGGTCAGCTGGAGGGCACCTTGTGCGTGTGGGGCTGGTGGGCACCCGGCCCACTGCGAGCGCATCTCTGGCACCTGCTTGCTCCACGCATTCAGAAAATCCTGGCTGCCTTTTGGGAGCGGATTAAGGTTGCTCAGATCCCTCTTCCCTACAAACCTCATGCAGTCTATTGGCGCCCTGTGATTTTTTTTTTTAAACCTGGCTATTCTTTGGGGGTCCGAGCTGTTTCCCTGGTCTGAACCCTCCCCGCCACCCCCAGTGGTCCTCACTGCCACCCATCTGGGGACTAGGACCACTCATTTCACTCGGTATACTGGCCTCCAGTCCAACAATGGGTTTCGACTGAGCCAGGGAATGCCCGATGTATGGAGTCCCCACTCCCGGGACCACCCCCTTGGCATTATTTGTTGTGTAAGGAGAGAGCAGAGGTTCCGCCCCTTACAAAGTTGGCCAGAAAATCCCGGTAAAGGCAGAGACCCAGCGGCATTTTCCGACACAACCCCCCAGGAATTTTCCTGGACCATATTTCACAGCTCCTCACCATGTATTTTCTGTATCTAAAATAAAGGGCCAATGAAGTGGTTCTGGCACAGTGGTGGTGGGATGGCATTGCATCGTGTTTGGTTGTACGTGTGCCTTACGGGGCTAACCTCGCCGATAATGCAAAGTCACCCATTAACATAATTATTCATCACATCCAGCACACAGTCCATGAATCTCTGGAAGTGTGAAAGGGCAGGGTGGGATTTCCTGTGACTGCAGCTCTATAAGGACTGCTGGCCATCCTTAAAGTTATACTTCACATTCAGCTGCAAAACAGGCCTTGAAAGCCGTGGTACAGGAGGTCTGGCAGAGAAGGGTGACTCTATGTAGAGGGCATGGCCACCCTTCAGTAAAGACTGCAGCCAGTGTAGCATGGCAGAGTGAATCAATGTAACCTCACCTGTGAGTAAGTGAGGAAGACATTTTGTGGCCTATGCATGGTTGCTAAGGTAAGTATGCAAACATGCGGCAACATCTTAATAGGTCCTTCATTGCTGCTCACTACTAGCTTAGTATGCTAGCGCAGAGGGAGAACGCAGAAAGCCTTGCCTACTGCTGATGTCCCCAAATGGATAGGCATGTCCCTTTGCTTCCATTTCACTGTGTGGTGTTGCCCTGTAACAATACTGTCCATATTGGCCATCCAGTGAATCAATATCAAGCACCAAGTACTATGCCAACACAAAAGGGGTGACTTTAACCTAACCCAACTGGCGGGAAACTGATGGCTATGGATCAGTCGCCTGTTTTACCCCCCACTCAGTTTTACTTTCCATTGACTTCACTTGCAGGGTCATCTTCGGATGCAGCTGAAGGAGAGATGGCCACCCCCCATCCCGAGAGGCAAGCTCTGACTCCCATGCATCCACCCACCTCCCTTCTTCCTCCCACTGGGAGAATACTTATAATTAGCACAAGGCTAGTAAGTGAGGCGAGAGTGACTGCCCTTGACATCAAGGAAGTGGGTTCGACCTCTGTAAAAGCAGTTTTGGATATTGCAGTTAATTACACTGTCTGGGGAACCGGGATGATCTCACTCAAGCCCCAGCAGACATTAACATTTTAACAATAAACCCAGGGAAAGAGCAGTCCCACCCAAAATACAGGCCCCATCAAAACCGATTACAGGCCCCATCAGAAATATGCATAATAAAACCCATTCAGACCCATTCTATAGAAAGACCAAGTCCAGCCTAGTAAACCAAACATGAAATCAATCACCAGTGATCAACTGAGGAGATCGACAGGATGCAAGCCATCCCAAAAGCCATTTGACACTTACAGAACAGTTACTGGTAACTAGCCCGCCAAAACCAGACAATGAACTGAGCAGATTTAGCGTGCAGATAAGGCTATGTTCAATGGGTGAGATTGAAGGCCTGTTCAAAACCAGTTAACACACTAGTAAAGTCGTTACTGTTAACGAGCCCGCCAAAACCAGACAATGAACTGAGCAGATTTGGCGGGCAGATAAGGCCACTTCAATTTGGTATAATTGAAGGCCTGTTAAGTGGTTCAAAAGGTCGAGACAAGCGGGTCATCAGCATTACACACACAGTCGAGTGTGGAGACAAGGAGCAACATCACAGACCCAAGTCGAGCTGGAAGCGAGTCGGCATCGCTCACCACTCAGACACACCTGAGTCCAGCTCGTGAAGATACCACCTCGACGGACTTCCAACAACGGTCCCAACACAGTCACCCGGAGCAACAAGCCAAAAAACCACCGACGGCTCCATGAGGTCGACCGACACACTAGACAAGGCCTAAAACCATCGCGGAAACCAAAGGCCTCACGAAACCAACAACCGCATATTACCCCCAACTGACCGGGTAATAGCACGCCACCGCGACCAACAAAGATCAACTCAAGGGAAGAAAACCCGAAGAACCGCAAAGTTTCCACTCTACAATCTACTCCTGACTTACCCCTGGGTTAGATTTTTTCCCAAAGACTCTAAACCCTATTGCTAACCAAAAGAAATTGGGTACTCACCAGATAAATCCAAACCGACATCCTACCGCATCAGCGGACTCGCGAAGACTGACCAGATACGCAGGTGAAGTCCTCTACCGCGTACGGGGTACGGCAGACACTAACCGCCATAAACAACGAACCCCAAAACCGCGATTTAGCCCAACTGGCAAAGGATTGGTGAGCATTATCCCTGGTCCTTCAAAGCCTAACTTAGCTAGTAAAGTGGGGTTGGGAGGGGTGAAGTATTCTTCTAATGTTATTTCCCTCGCTTGTACCGAAGTGTTCCCCACTTTTAGAGTGATAAGAGTGTTTGTGTTGTGTTTTACTTTCTTGAATAAAGATCAAAGTTCTTGCATCAAAACCAGTTGTCTGCTGCACTTTTTATCACAACCCCCAAATAAGTCCAAGGTCTAGAACCAAGGGAGTGGGAGTGATTCAAACCGCTCAGAAGTCAGAGATGAAGCTGACACAAACCACCACCCCCTACATAGTTTAGGCCAATAACATAAACTGAATCTGCGTCCCTCTCAATTCCTGATTCAGGAGTGTATGCTTTTCCCAGTTTCCATTGGCAAGATTGGTGAAAACCTCCTTTCCTTTGACATACGATCCTTCTAAAGTGAACACAATCTCCTATTATTAAAATCCCAGATGTTATCATTTCTCTGCAACCTTTCTTGACTTTTACCACTAACCAGTGTCAACTTTATCAAAAGTACTAATTTACTTTGATGCTTTTTGCACGTAGCTCATCCTTTTATGTCACAGGAGCAAGAGGTCTGCAATGTAGAACTTTGGCAAGTACCACAGTGACTAGGGATGAGTGACTGGATAAAATCTGAATTTTATTTGGATACTTCAGAGGGCTTAAACCTAATCCATCCAAGTTGACTCGAGAACCTGAATTTTAAGACCACAATTCTCAAGATCAATAGATTTTACTCTTGTTCCTTATCATTGATGAAAGCATTCTATGGGGGAAAAGTTGGGTGGTGCATCTTTTGGGGCGCTAACGTCGCCGGGACGTTAATTTTAGTGCCCTGTAAAAGTTAGCACCCCTCCGCCGGAAATTCATTAGTAGCGCCCCAAGCAGGAGGTGAGGCGCTACTGGAAGCACTCCACCATCTTCTTGGGGCGCTACAACTGAAGATCGCGGCGCTACGTGCAATAGCGCCACATGCGTCGGCACATAGCGCCATGTCATTGCAGGCCTCTTCCCCTGATTAAAGGGGAGGGGCCTAGTGCCGCGTGCACCGGGGCCCTGCTAGATCACCGGGAAGCGGGGTGCCGTGAAAATGGTGCCGGGCTGAGCGATTGCGGCCAGCACCCTGAGAAAAAAAGGGGAAGGGGGCAGGTGCTGGCAGTCGGCCAAAAAAATATGGCCGGCCGACACCTGCCCCTTTTACTACCACCACCGCCGCTGCAAAAGCGCCCCCTGACCCTGTCGGACATATCGTCCGGCGATAGGTCAGGGGGCGCAAGCGAACTTTGCGGCCGGGGCACAAGCGGAGCACTGCGCATGGCAATGACGTCGCTGAATTTCACGGGAGGCGTTAGCGGCACCGCACCCGGGCACTAGGAGATTTGCGCCACGTTAGCGCCCCCCAGGGGGCGCTAACAAGAGGCGCAAATCAACCCAATTTTTCCCCCTATATGTTTTTAGACCAATTCTACTTTTGTCAAAGAGCATGGGTAAGAAGATGTATCATTTGGACTCCTGAAACATCCACTCATAATGCAGGTCCACCAATGCTAAGGATCTTGATGGACATCTACTCATGAGACTGCATAATCGCTCTCCATTGGAATGCATGCATGGATCAGGAGGCTGCCAAACATCAATAAAATACAAAGGTACATTTTATTATTGTTACTGTGGATTCAGACATTGATGGCAGCTATTCTTTGAACAACCACCATGACACAGAAATAGATAAAATGGTGGCACAGATGGATATGTTGAATTGGCACTACCATTTTGAAAGGTATGTGAACAGCCAAACTGAACTGGTCTGAACCGAGTCCAATGTAGCTCTGCAATGAATTGAAGAAAATATTATTTTTTTCTCTCTGACTTACTTGCTTACTTAGATGTGTCCTTTATAATTCTTTTCATTTTCTCAGAACATCTATGTTAAAATAATTGCAATTTAAAGGCTTTTCCACAGCGCCCAGTATTTGCCATTTGATCAAACAGAGCAATAATGACATCTGCGCTCTGTGTAATGAAATCATGAACCCACATATAGAGAACGTGTTTACAATACCACTGCACATGATGCACAGAGGAAATATTTCCACTTGGACTGTGTGTCTTCTTGCTACAACTGCTGTCAGTGTGTTTAGTTTTGAATTAAATGGATCACAAGGCATCTTTTTTATTTTAACCAACTCTGATGAATTAGTAGAGAATTATCTTCCCCTTTAATTAGACCAATTTGGGTCCCTTTGACTTCTGCATACTGCCTTGTAACTCACCCCTAATCATCATGAATCCAAAAGATTCATAGCTTACCCAGCTAACTCTCAGTTATCATGGGGAATGCAATAAAACTCCCTTGACAAGAAATACTAAAAATGTAAGCTTGTTTCTCCAGTTAGTTCTTTTCTATATTGATGGAAATGAATATAAAAAAATAAGAAATAAATTGCCGTCTGATTCATGTATCTAAGTGCCTCGTTTATTTTTCGTGCATAAAAATAGCGCACACAGGAACATAATACGAGCACGCTAACTATTCGGATGTGAACATCAGCAATCACAATTCCTGCCTTTCTCAGTTTAAGCAGTGACACAGTTATCAAAAGACTGTAGTTTTGACTCTGTGTAATTACCAGCCAGCTGCCCATTCCTGTCCCTGCTGTTTCACTTAGTCTGCTGCACAAAATAAGCCATCCAATCAATGTCAGCCGACATGAGACAAATGTAACATTTTTATCCATGGAAACAAGAAACAAGGCAGGTCGCAGTAATCATGGACATTGTGGCCAGAGATCAAGAAATGACACAAGAGGGTAAATTACCTATTTCTGCGCTCCCTGTGTGAGCCTCGCCCACCAAGGGCGCAAAATCAGACTATTGTGTGGCACTCTGTTCATGGTGGATGGAAAATCAAAAGCTTCGCCTGCGTGATTTTCCGATATGCACTTCTACTGGGTGAGGAAAATTTACACTCAGAAGCCACGTGTCAATGAAACGGTACAATAGTGTAGTGGTTATGTTATTAGACTAATAATCCAGAGGGTGAGTTCAAATCCCACCGTGGCAATTTAAGTTCAGTTTAAAAAATCTGGACATGAAAAAGTTGGTATCGGTAAAAGTGACCATGAAGCTGTCGGGTTGTCATAAAAACCCAAATGGTTCACTAATGTCCTTTAGGGGAGAATGTCTACCGTCCTTACCTGACCTGGCTTATATGTGACTCCAGTCCCACACCAATGTGGTTAACTGCTCTCTGAAGTGGCCCAGCAAGCCACTCAGTTATGGCACACCGCTAACAGCACGGACTGCAGAGGTTCTCGAAGAAGGCCCACCACCACCTTCTCGAGGCAACTGGGGACGGGCAATAAATGCCGGCCTTGCTAGCGACGCACGGGTCACGAGAATGGATAAAAACAAGAGATAGAACTTTATACACTGGTCATAGAAAAGGAAAAGCATCCTTCCTCGGGGGAAAAAAACACCACACAACCAAGCTGCGCTGCTGGTGGGAGTGCTGAATTCTGCAATCACTTTTGATGGATATAGATGTCAAAGACTCTCCCCAAAAAGAAGGATCTGTGAAAGTACCAACAGGACATGGTGTCCAAACAGGTGACACTACCGGTAAGCATTGCAAGGGCACGATAGCAGTGATTTTCTGGCAACAAGGAACTTTACCCACCAGTAATGATATCAGATAACATGCTGCCAATATATGGATCAGAAAGGTGACTGAAGCTTTGGTCAGCACAGTCAGCAGCACTTTCCCACTGAATACCACCACACACGTACCTAAGGCCATCATATTGTTGCACTTCCCAAAGTACGGTGGGCTGCCGCTGATGGCTGCTATGCATTCAACCTGAAGGTCTTGGAAGATTCCACACACAACAGCCACTAGATGGAGTAATTGTGCCTAATTTTGACATTGAGGGCTGGAAATTACAGTTGTTGATATTAGTGGACAAGTGCTTAATATACTCAAATGACATTCCCCTGTCTGCTATTCTAGAAGAGGTGCAAATCCATTTGTTTAAAATGGATTTACACCACTTCTAAAATAGCAGAACAAGGAATGTTATATGAATGTGTTAAGTGTTTGCTCACTGAAATCTCCAATGCTCAATGCCAGGATTTATACTTTTAAAATTACAGCTTAAAATTGGATCTCTAGGCAATATATAAGGAATTTACACAAGTTCGCTGAGCAGATAAAAGTGCTTATTTTTCATGATGCCTGCTTTATTCATGAATTACTGCGCCTGACATTACTCGACTCATTTTCCTTTAATCATCGATCTTGTATGTTTTCTATATGTGTTTCCTCTGCTACTTTTTGGCAATTATTCATTTAGGCCCTTAAACCAGCACAGCATGATTCACCTATTGGTTGAAAATTGGATTACATATGACAAGGGTTTATACAGGAAGTAATCATCCTCAATAATATTTAATTACTTCCAAATTCTTAACAGAGGAATTATGTCATGTCAGCCCAACAGCCATAAATAGGCAATTAGACTGTTCTTCCCGCAGGACTAAGAATCACTAGAGAAAATCTCAAAGGTGACAAAATAAAGAGAGGTGTGAATCAATACAGTAAAACGGCTGTTTCACAACATTCAGTTTAATTCCCCTTTGAATAAGCCAGAGTTCCAGAATTTGACATATTTAATCATGTAACATGTGTGCTTCATCCAAAAATAGCTTTTGCTGTTGATGCTGTTTTAAAATGCCCTCGTGAAGACTGTGTGCATAGAAATGGAAAAAATGAAACAAGTCACAAAAAATGTGTCTCGTACTCCCCATGCTATTATTAAGGGCCATTGCTATCAGACATCCTGGGTTCAATTCCTGATGTAAACAAGTCACTTGCTCTTCAGTCTCTAGCACGCAGATAGCCTGCTCTGGTCTTTTGAGGAACATTATTCTGGAAGAGTTTAAACAGCAGAATCAGCACCTAGAAGCTTCCAAATGAGCAGTGTGTTGTTTTAAGTTAGCAAAAAATGGCAGTGGTTCAAAGATGAGCATTAAATGGTGAGTTATGGAGAGATTTTCAGGAAACTAGACGTGCTGTCAGCATTAGCAGTATATCACATGCCCTGAGCACAGTGTTTGCAGGACTGTGGAATACTTGGGGCACTTGCCTATTTTGTTCTCTCTGCATCCAAATATCCTCTCCCCTAATTTCAAAGTGCTTGATGTTGACACTGATCTACCAAAGTTGAAGTGTTCTGTGCTACCTCAACATTCTGCATTCTTACTCAAAGTAAACAAGGCCTGTACCTCCTATGCTCTGAAACACATACTCCTTGTGCAGGATTAACAAGTACCATTCTCTCAAGTTAGACACTCGAAAGATGTACAGGATTCCCATCACACTCTCCTGATTGCGATATGGCCAACAGACTTGGAGGGAAAAATTGGGTGGTGCCCCTTTTGAGGCGCTAACTTCACCAGGGCGCTAACTTCACCGCGCCCCGAAAAAGTTAGCGCCCCTCCACCGGAAATTCAGTAGTAGCGCCCCAAGCAGGAGGTGGAGCGCTACTGGAAGATCGCGGCATGTAGCACTGCGTCATTGCAGGCCTCCTCCCTTGATTAAAGGGGAGGGGCCTAGCGCCGCGCGCACCGGGGCCCTGCCAGACCACCAGGGAGCAGGGTGTCATGAAAACAGCTGGCACTCAGGAGGAGTGCCGGCCTGTGCTTTTGCGTCCGGCACCCCAAAATAAAAAGGGAAAGGGGGCAGATGCTGGTAGCCAGCCAAAGTAAAAATGGCCGCCCAACACCTCCCCCTTTAAATACCGCCGCCGCTGCTGCAAAAATGCCCCCTGATCCTGTCGGACATATTGTCCGGCGATAGGTCAGGGGGCGGAAGGGAAGTTTGTGGCTGGGGTGCAAGCGAGGCGCTGTGCACGGCGATGATGTCATCACCAGCGGCACAGCATCACGGGACGCTACCGCCGCCACTAACCTCCCGCTGAATTTCACAGGAGGTGTTAGTGGCGCCGTGCCCGGGCACTAGAGATAGACGCAAATCAACCCAATTTTTCCCCCATGGTGTATTTATCCAAACCAGAGAAATCCCTGAATACTGAACTGTGAATCAAGCCAGATCAAAGACACAATGGCCACGGACACTTCTTTATCCAGGAATTGCCAAAGTTGACACTGTATACACTTGGCTAATGTTTGAAAAGTTTATATTCAATAGGACAGCCATTAAACATAACAACAAAATCTTCCTTCGATCATAAGATCAGAAGTGGGGCTGTTCGCTGATGATTGCACAGTATTCAGCTCCATTCGTAATTCTTCAGATAATGAAGCAGTCTATGCCCGCATGCATCAAGAACAGGACAACACCCAAGTACCAGGTAGTGACCATCTCCATCAAGAGAAAGTTTAACCAGCTCCCTTTGACATTCATTGGCATTACCATCATTGAATCCCCCACCATCAACATCTTGGGGGTCACCACTGACCAGCAACTCAACTAGACCAGCCACATAAATGCTGTGGTTTCTAGAGCAGGTCAGAGGCTGGGTATCCTGTATTTCCTGACTCCCCAAAGCCTCTCCATTACCTGCAAGGCACAAGTCAGTAGTGTGATGAAATACTCTCCATTTGCCTGGATGAGTGCAGCTCCAACAACTCAAAAAGCGCAACACCATCCAGAACAAAGCAATCCCCTTGATCGGAAGCCCATACACCACCTTAAGCATCCACTCACTCCACCACTGGCGTACCGTGGCTGCACCCACAGGATGAACTGCAGCAACTCGCCAAGGCTTCTACGACAGCATCTCCCAAACCCGCGACCTCTACCACCTAGAAGGACAAGGGCAGCAGGCGCATGGGAACACCACCACCTCCAAGTTCCCCTTCAAGTCACATACCATCCTGACTTGGAAGTATATCGCCATTCCTTCATCGTCTCTGGGTCAAAATCCTGGAATTCCCTCCCTAACAGCACTGTGGGAGTACCTTCACCACACGGACTGCAGCGGTTCAAGAAGTAGGCTGACCACCACCTTCTCAAGGACAACTAGGGATGGGCAATAAATGCTGGACTTGCCAGTGACGCCCAGATCCCAAAAATGAATATTTAAAAATATCTGTAACCCCTTCCAGAAAGCAGTTAACAGAAAACCGCTTAGATTTAACATAACATTTAGGGCCTCCCTAAAATTTCATATGCAAAGATATAATGGTTAGTTTTATGAATTCTTACTCCCAATTCATGGTGGTCAGCAGACTCCTTGGATTTCTGGTGAGAAATCCTGCAGGACTCACTGACCTCTGCACCTGAATTCTCTATATAGACTTCCAGCACAGAAAAGGGCAGCTTTTTAAACTAAATACAGGGTTTAAATGTCAGTTCTAATGCCAGCTGGGGATTTATCCTTCCCATGCCAAAAACAGCTTAACCACATGGAGTGGAAGTTGTGACATGAAAGTATTAAACAACGGAATAGGTAATATTTTCAGATTTCACAGTGAAACACAACGTTCATGTTTTGCAGATTGTTCTCATCATTAAGAGTCCGTTCTTTGCATTAGCATACTGCCTGCACCTGGGCCAATGTAACAGGTCAATGTAACAGGTTCCAATGCAATCAGGTCAGGTCAATGTGCACACAAGGATCAGCGGTCCTACTTCCCCTCCAGTGGGACTGCATTATCAGCCTCATAATCAGCATGGCATTGACTCATTATTCATTTGAGTACGTTGTTGCTATCATTTTTTTGGAATTGTTGACGAATTTTCCACAGAAAATAATTACATTTAAAGGTTGAGTCTTTAAAGCAAAGTGTATTTGCAATTTTTTTTTTAAAAAGGCACTAAGCTGAAAAGTAGTTCAAATGCCGATTGCTAGGTCTTGAAGTTATTTGGTCTCAGGTACTCAACAAGGTTATCTGGCATAGGCCTTCCCCTCTCTTTTGTGAACACAGTGAGGTAACAGGATCAGGATCACAAGCTGATGGCCTGGTTTTGAAGCAAAACAATACTAGGGCAAGCTTTTACCCAGACTCAGAAGGTTAGGATACAAAAGAGTGGTTAGAAGTTATTTTGTTTCGGTCAAGCAAGACAACTCACTGATGTGGGGAAGTGTAGCACATTCATTAGTTTGTACTAATACACAAAGACAAGTTGTATTGAGTGAATTATGTGAACCTGGTCATAGCTGTTGCTCTGTATGTTTACTTGCTGTCTGCAAAATAAAGCACTTAAAATTCATATCAGGCCTTGCCTTAGTAAGTGTTTTCTTGGTCTATCATCAAAAACATTGGAGAGGCAAATGAGAGCATGTACAAAAGATATCCCTGTTTAAGGGGGCCAATCGAAAAATGTTTTAGTAAAAAAAAATGCCACCTTTCTTCAGGGGTCCATGTTGTTTGATTGGCCTGCAACCAACCTTCACCCATCTAGAAGCTGGTATGCCTCAATTCACCCAGTGTACCAGCCTCCAGATATATTCTGGATGCCAACTGAGCCAGTCCAGTTGGGAACTCCCAATGTAGGGAGGCTCCATGCCCCCTGATCACATTTGCTTTGTAAGGGACAGGTCCAGCCCTTAAAGGGAATGTCAGAACATCCTGGAAATGATGGAGGCCTGGCACTACCAGATCTCTGCCATTTCCTGGGGCAGGGGTTTCACCAGCCCAGGGATGGGTGGAATCCCTGTGGATTTTCAGGCCCATCGTATCTAGTTCAGATCACAAGGGGATCCCATTGTTACAACCCTGGGTTGCACTATCATATAGACAAATATTAGGCAGTACAAGCACATCCCTAAGATGCATGTATCACTTATGGAATGACTGCTGTACCCAGGAGAATATCAAAGGCAAGATTTATTACAAATACATATTTTGCAACAGTTTCTGAGTACTTCTCTGAAGGGCATTTGCTTAAAA
Organism: Squalus acanthias; assembly: GCA_030390025.1. Classification (NCBI taxonomy): domain Eukaryota; kingdom Metazoa; phylum Chordata; class Chondrichthyes; order Squaliformes; family Squalidae; genus Squalus; species Squalus acanthias. The sequence goes on from CM059432.1 coordinate 122,339,125, forward strand.
ACGTTTATGCTGAGTCCTGCATTGATTAAAAGAAGATAGAGAGGAGAGAACGTAATCTAAAGCACAGAAATTACTGTTGGTGATATTAGTGGCTGACTGCTAAGCACATTTGTATGACACCCTTCTGTCTGCTATTGTAGCAGAGGTGCTAACACATTTGTTTTAACTCGGTTAATGTCTCCAATAAAATAACAGAAAGTAATGTCGTACAAATGTGTTCATATTTTGCTCACTAATATTGCCAACATTCATTTCTAGAATTAAATGATTAAATTTACAGAAGAAAAAGCAGTGCTGGAGAAATGATTTGTGTTGACCTAGGAGAAGAAAAAAGTAAACACTCTCAGTTCACCAGAGGTAATCAAACAAGACTCTAGACTATCTAAGTCTCTTCACATCTCTATTATTCAATCCTGACAGCATACTAGGGCCCCAGTCAGCGTGCCAGCGTTTTATGACAAAAATCAACAGAGACCAGATCCATGTCCCTCAGTCCTGCTCCTACTCAAGTCTGGACCTCTCCCCTCTCAACACTACTGCCAAGGAGAATGGCAGCGATTGTAGCCTCTTTATGTGTACCAGAGGTCCAGGCTGCAATCACTGCCATTGACATTCGGAGTACGGTAGCATAGTGGTTATGTTACTGGATTAGTAATCCTGAGGCCTAGATTAATGATCCAGAGACATGATCCAGAGACCACGGCAGCTGGGGAATTTAAATTCAATTTATTAAATTTAAATAAATCTGGAATAAAAAGCTAGTATCAGTAATGGTGACCATGAAACTATTGGATTGTTGTAAAAACCCATCTGGTTCACTGATGTCCTTTAAGGAAGGAAATCTGGTGTCCTTACCCGGTCTGGCCTATATGTGACTCCAGACCCACAGCAATGTGGTTGACTCTTAACTGCCCTCTGAAGTGGCCTAGCAAGCCACTCAGTTGTACCAACCGCTAAAAAGAAGTACTGTAGTGGTTCAAGAAGGCAGTTCACCACCGCCTTCTCAAGGGCAATTAGGGATGGGCAATAAATGCTGGCCTTGAACGAATAAAAGTTGAAGGGAACTGGAAGAGTTGAAGAAGGAAGGAGTGCCTCTGTGAAAGAATATGGAGCTGGATGGGATACAGTGAAGGAGAAATTGGACCTCGTTGCGCCCGTTTTTTTGGATGAAAAATTAGCATTGGCCAGACGGATTTCGGGTCACCATGTCTCACTCCCGATTTCCCTCGGAAGTGAAATGATTCCCAAATTGAAAGCCAGTGACTTCTAAATGTGCAGGGCGCACACCTAAAACAGGTGTTAGGTGCCTTGCATATACAAATTGGCATCCTAGTGCTGTTTTTAGGACCCCGATGGGGTCCTGCGGAGACATAAAGGAGACATCAAACAGGCACTCGGCCCCCTTATTTGCATGTACAAAGGGCCTAATGCCTGTTTCAGGCACGGGCTCTGGACGCCTCTTTACATGTTTATTCCAGTATGGGAAGCAGCCCACTTCTGGCTCAGAATGTGTGCATGCACGCCACCCACTATGTCGGGCACTTAGCCACCCTATTTTACACCTAATGAGAGCGGCATCATCGAATCTCTAGGCCATCAACTCCCGAAAAATGTGCTCACTCACTTTTGCTCTTTCACAGCGGGAAGTGGGTGCAGTGGCTCCTGAGGAATTCCTGATGCACTCCACCCTGGAGCTAATGTAACTCAAGTTAAGGTCTGGGCCAAGGTGTTTAAAACCCTCAACTGCAGCCAAAATCTTGTACCAAGCTTAACTCAATGTAAAATGTTTCAAGTTTCATTCAGTTGTCTGCAAAGTTTGAGGGTGAGCCGAGGTACTCTTGAATTGGCACAGACGATGCCATTTGTCTCGAGATATTTAAGGAGCTGTAGCTTATCAAATCTTTGAAGCAGTTTAGAATTCTCAAGAGAACCGTTCACAGCTCCTGCAATGATAACAAATTAAATAAAAAGAACACTCCCTATATAAAAACATTCCACAAAAGAATAACTCAGCATTACAAGTGCAACCTCCTATTGCTTTCCCTTTTGAGAAGTTAAATGGAAGGATTTACTCAGAGGAGTGGTTAGAATGTGGAACTCGCTACCACAGGGAGTAGTTGAGGTGAATAGCATAGATGCATTTAAGGGGAAGCGAGATAAACACGTGAGGGAGAAAGGAATAGAAGGGAATGTTGATGGGGTGAGATGAAGTAAATAGAGTAGGAGGAGGCTCGTGTGGAACATAGACACCAGCATAAACCTGTTGGGCCGACTGGCCTGTTTCTGTGCTGTAAATTCTATGTAATTCTATGATTTCTATGATAACTATTATACGTATTAAATCACTGTCAGCTATTTGCGAATAAGATTTGAAGTTGTGATCCTCTATCACTTATTGCAGCTCGGAGAGGCATCCTATGGAGGCAGAGGATGATCCTAACAGCTAAAATGATTAATAATATCTCTAACGTTCCCCAGGATAAGATTACTGAAAGCTTACCCAGATACCAAGACTAGTGAAGACACTCTCAAAGGCAGAAGGAGTTGAAACTCGCCCATGAGAGGGATGTAAAATCGAGAGTGAGTAGTGTAGAAAATATCCAAAGGCACAACAGTATCCTCCGATAATGCCATGAGAGATCCGTCATGTATTAAATATGTTGCACTGAATCGCAGTTCTTTGCATCAATTTGTTCTGTAAGAGGGGTGGTGACACTGCCTCTTTAATTATTAATCCATTGAGTGCTGTGTAAGGTTACTAAAAGGCCATTTTATTTTACCCTCTGCATTTAGCTGTTGCTGTTGCTGTTGCTTCCACTGAACACTTCCGCCTTCCCATCTCATCTTAATTTAGTAACAATGGAATATTGATGACTTCTATATGACTCCGTGGGTCTTATAAATCATACACTTTACACTCCCCCACTCAGGTCATTTTCAGAATATCTACTTAAGCCAATTCCAATCCTAACAGGAACTGACATACTGAGGGAAGCAGAAAGAGCTAAGAAATTTCACAGAAAACACTTAAGTGGTGTAGCAATGCCTCACAGAACTAAAGATCAAGGCATTGGAAATTGGTTTGCGCCGGCCTGCAAACTGGATTCAGGGAACGGTCCCTGTGCTGGAAACAGGTTGGCCCAAGGCACACTCGATATTGGGCCTCATTTACATCAGACCGGCGAGCTGCAGACACTTACTGGGTGTCACCAGCCAGCTCGCCAGCAAAGATGATTTCAATTTTGTGCCATTGCGTTGCAGGCAGCGGCCCTCAGGTAGGTCTTGCAACAGGGGTGGAAGCGCTCGGGAGGGAGGGGGGCGACTGGGAGATGGGAGATGCAACAATCGGCAGGGAGAGGGAGGCAGCGCTCGGGAGGGAGGGGAGTGAGCGGTGCCTGGCAATGGCTAGCGGTTTTAATGTGGAGCCGGGATAAGCACTCCTACACCTCCCGGTTCCATATTTAAGTAAGTATTATTTAAAACTAACCTTTTTTGTGGCAACCTGCAGTGATCCCTTTAAGGACCGTCAGTGAGGCTTCATATAAATCTGGTTTTCCTGAAAACAGCCAGTCCAATGTCAGCTGTGTTTAGGGCAAACCAATTTGGTAAAGGTAGCATCAAGCAGGTTAATTGCATGCATATGTTTCAGGTGCGGGCCCTGTTCATCTCTTTTGATGCCTGTAACAATATGCCTGTAAAATGGACATAGCATCATCGAATTCTTAGGCCTAAGGTCTTAAAATATTAATACAGTATTAATGATTGGTTGAGAAAAAACTAAATTAGCTCTTTAAATAATCTGAACTATATAACCGTGCTGCCCCAATTTAGCACTTGGATGTGTGAGACTGTTGAAAATCCAGAGAACTGAAAGAACAGTTTATATTTCAAAGTTATAAACCATGAGAATCAAGCGCCTTAAAATCAGATTCACACTTCAAGCTCCGGTCAGACTCGGTATAAACTATCAATAAACCTTACTTTCCGTAACCTTTTTTTTGACAATATCCATGGCTGTTATTTTTCATAAAGACAGGTATATGACTGCATGATATAGTTTTAATCGCAAAAGGAAATAAAGACTTTTTTTCAACACAAATAGCATTACCAAGCAGTGCATCACAATGCACTGGGCATGATATAATAGCTGTGTTTACCGAAGTGACCGTGAAAATTGCAGGTAGGTAGGCAGCATAAAGAATTTTAATTCGAATCAAATTAGAATCTTTTAGTGCAGCTAATGGAAATAATTAAAAATATTGTTAGACAGTAAATGCCAGCCAGAAAGCAAAGTATTCAATTATATCAGCTATTTCAGTAGCACTATCTGAATGTCTCTGTTTAGTTTTAGTACGATTGCATTCAGGATCCTGTGCATAAATTTCCACCCAGTGCAAAGATGATATTGATTTTTTTTTGCTTCTGCACAAATCTTTCTTCTTTTTAAAATAAAAGGAATCAATCTGATCAAAAATTGATTTGAAATAACATGGACCTTATTTCTCATACCTTGTGAGGCTGCCGGTTGTCTCTTGTATAATGCCCATAGATTATGACTTCCTCATTAATACAGAATTCTATAAAAACACCACCTGCTCCATTGCTCCCAAAACTAGCATTAAACAAGAGGTGCCTGCAGCTTCCTGTTCTTACATTTGTAATTGAGTAACACTGGTGATCTGTTTAGAGTTGGGGTTCCAGGAAAGTCTGCAGCAGTACTGTTGGATGCTGTAGAATTTGTAGGTAACTTGTCCAATCCTACATTTTCATAACTGATTAACAAATGTATCCTAACACCAGAAACAGCTAGGATGTCAGGGTGGTTGGCATGCTAAAGCAATCCTCCATAGGTCCTTCCACCAAACTGATGGAAGATGTCCCAACCTTTAGCTGATGAGGAAACTCTAGGGCTTGTAACGAAAGCTGCTGGAAGCTGTTACCTGGAGGTCAAGTACACAACATATGCTTAAGTATTCAGGGTTCAGTGCCTACCTTGATTGGACTCCAGTGAGGCAAGCAGTTGCACCTGAAGGTCCTCACCACCAAATGGTGGAACCACCATTTGATGGAGTATATCCATGCTGTGGCCAGGAGAACAATGGCAATGAACTAACATATTTTATAGTTAGTTGTCCTGCCCCCAATGTCACCAAGCAAGGGTCCCTGATACATGCTGTTTGCCTAGCAACAGCTCAGAATAACGCTTATCGGTTATCTGATGGCCAAGTATTGCTTATATTCTTGAGACGGTGGAAGTATATTTGGGGCCCAATTCACTCCAAGGTGATACACGATGGGAGATTGGATCCAAGTCGATTCTCTGTGGCAGACTCGGCAATCTGCTACCTGAGCCAGGTAAGTCCGCAGTACTCAAGGGACTATGGACAATTGAACAGGTAACCAGGCTCACTGATACAACCTGGAGAGATAGACTGGTCACTGAAGACTGAGATTCTTCCAACTCAACTCCAGATAACCCTGCAAGCCAATGTCCTAATATATAGGTGGTCCTAGCTGGGCAAGTAGAGAAGTTCACCACTGCTGTAGATCGGTTTGCTACATGGTTTCAGTTGGTTAAACTGCAACAGGACTTTACACACATTTGGGTGTCCCTACATCTTGGCTCTTACTCACCTGTGCCTAAGCTTTAGGTAAGTCGGGTGTGCCACAATGAGGAATGTGCCCTCCATATCAGGCAATAAAAACTCTATTTGTGTGGATAGAATCATAGAATTTCACCAAACATAAGACGGCCATTAATCCCATCGCACCTGTGGTGGGTTATGAAAGATCCGTCTGTTTCTCATTAATTTGGTTTGGAGACTCATAAGCAAGGTCATGGGTTCCCATGTGAAACAGCAGCAAAACAGTGAGAGGTCTAACTGTTTTTACACGCTGTAATGTACTATCACATGGTTTGTCACATGGTTTGTCACATGGTTTAGTATGAGCGTGTTCAGTTTGCTCTGGCCTAGTAAACAAGCACATGGGCTAGCAACTCATCGTGTCTCTGTCCTTCACTTGTTCTACCCACAGATATTACATTTTGGCGAAGAGGATGGGATCCCAAAGACATTTTTAGGGATCATGGAAGGCACAATGTTCAACCTTCGTGTGGAAAAGTTTATGGTGAATTTGTGACACCTAAACTGAATTTTTGCGATGTTTTACCGTTTATGCTCATGCAGAATCGTCTGTGCTTCGCCTTCGCGTGTATGTATACACAGCAACAGTGGCGTCGATTCTCACATGTACACAGGTAGCGTGCTGAGTCACTGTTCGACGGGATTCATCGGAAGCCTCAGCATGTATGACCGAGCTCGCGAACCATTCAGTTCTTACATTGAGCGGATGGAGATGATTTTTAAGGCCAATAACATTATTGAGACCAAAGGTGCAGATGAGAATATTCAAGCTCAAAATAAAGTAATTCATGAACGTAAGAAAGGAATTTTTCTAACAGAGATCGGGCCAGATGTCTACGGAACGTTGACAAACGTACTCGCGTCAGGGAAAGCGAAGGATCCATCGTTTGAAGACATTGTCGAGAAACTCGAGGACCATTTCGACCCAAAGCCGTTAGAAATAGCAAAGAGCTATAAGTTTGGGACCGGAAATCAAAAACAAAGGAAAACCATCAGTGAGTACATTGTAGCTCTTAAGAACCTATCTTTGCATTGTAACTTCGGCATATTTTTGGATCGTGCATTGTGAGATAAGTTTGTGTGTGGACTGGTGGATGAGCGCACACAGTCCAAGTTACTGAACACTCCGAACCTAACGTTTGACATAGCATGCAAAATTGCCCTATCTATGGAGATGGCGTCTAAGAACGCTAGGGAGCTCCGTTCAACTCAAGTGACTAGTGCAGCTGAGGTCTACAGTCACAAAGCCACCGCCAAACCTAAAGCTGTGAGACTGGTCAAAAGCATGTCGGTGAGAGCAGTTCAGTGAATTGTTATCGCTGCAATGGAAATCACTCACCACAGTCCTGCCAATACAGAAATGTGAAGTGTTTTCACTGCCAGAAGCAAGGCCATATTTCAACAGCTTGCAGAGCTAGATCTAAAGCAGGAAGTAAGAACCATTCTAGTGGCAATGCAAAACAGTGACAACAAAAGGAAGGAAATCACAATATTGAAGTGATCACACCTGATGTTGACGAACTAGGCATCTACAGTATCTATGTCACTAGCAGAATCGCAAGCAGTCATGAGAAAGACTTCCATACAAAACTTTTGATCAACGAGCAATATGGGAACGGTATCATAGTGGTAATGTCACTGGGCTAGTAATCCAGAGGCCTGGACTAATGATCCAAAGATGTGAGTTTAAATCCCACCACGGCAGCTGAGGAATTTAAATTCAGTTAATTAAATAAACCTGGAATAAAAAGCTAGTATCAGTAATGGTAACCATGAAATTATCGGATTGTCGTAAAAACCCATCTGGTTCACTAATGTCCTTTAGGGAAGGAAATCTGCCATCCTTACCTGGTCTGGCCTATATGTGACTCCAGATCCACAGCAATGCGGTTGACTCTTAACTGCCCTCTGAAATGGCCTAGCAAGCCGCTCAGGTGTATATAACCACTACGAAATAATAAAAATGAAACCGGACAGATTGACCTCGGCACCGGCTACGGGCACGGCAACGGCACACCCAGCCCAGTTAACCCTGCAAAGTCCTCCTCACCGACATCTGGGAACTTGTGCCAAAATTGGGAGAGCTGTCCCACAGACTAGTCATGCAACAGCCTGACATAGTCATACTCACAGAATCATACCTTTCAGCCAATGTCCCAAACTCCTCCATCACCATCCCTGAGTATGTCCTGTCCCACCGGCAGGACAGATCCACCAGGCGTGGTGACACAGTAGTATACAGTCGGGAGGAGTGGCCCTGGGAGTCCTCAATATTGACTCCGGACCCCATGAAGTCTCATGGCTTCAGGTCAAGCATGGGCAAGGAAACCTCCTGCTGATTACCATCTACCACCCTCCCTCAGCTGATGAATCAGTACTCCTCCATGTTGAACACCACTTGGAAGAAGCACTGAGAGTAGCAAGGGCGCAGAATGTACTCTGGGTGAGGGACTTCAATGTCCATCACCAAGAGTGGCTCGGTAGCACCACTACTGCCCGAGCTGGCCGAGTCCTGAAGGCAGGTGGTGAGAGAACCAACACGAGGGAAAAACCTACTTGACCTCGTCCTCACCAATCTACCTGTTGCAGATGCATCTGTCCATGACAGTATTGGTAGAAGTGACCACCGCACAGTCATTGTGGAGTCGAAGTCCCGACTTCACACTGAGGACACAGTTCATCGTGTTGTGTGGCACTACCACCATGCTAAAAGGGATAGATTCAGAATAGATCTAGCAGCTCAAAACTGGGCATCCATGAGGTGCTGTGTGCCATCAGCAGCAGCAGAATTGTATTCCACCACAATCTGTAACCTCATGGCCCGGCATATCCCTCACTCTACCATTACCATCAAGCCAGGGGACCAACCCTGGTTCAATAAGGAGTGTAGAACAGCATGCCAGGAGCAGCACCAGGCGTACCTAAAAATGAGGTGCCAACCTGGGGAAGCTGCAACACAGGACAACATGTATGTTAAAAAGCGGAAGCAGCATGCAATAGACAGGGCTAAGCGAACCCACAATCAACGGATCAGATCAAAGCTCTGCAGTCCTGCCACATCCAGTCGTGAATGGTGGTGGACTATTAAACAACTAACGGGAGGAGGAGGCTCCATGAATATCCCCATCCTCAATGATGGTGGAGTCCAGCACATGAGTGCAAAAGACAAGGCTGAAACGTTTACAACCATCTTCAGCCAGAAGTGCCGAGTAGATGATCCATATCGGCCTCCTCCTGAGATCCCCACCATCACAGAAGCCAGTCTTCAGCCAATTCAATTCACTCCACGTGATATCAAGAAACAGCTGAGCGCACTGGCTATGGGCCCTGACAACATCCCGGCTATCGTGCTGAAGACTTGTGCTCCAGAACTAGCCGCGCCTCTAGCCAAGCTGTTCCATTACAGCTACAACACTGGCATCTATCCGACAATGTGGAAAACTGCCCAGGTGTGTCCTGTCCACAAAAAGCAGGACAAATCCAATCCGGCCAATTACCGCCCCATCAGTCTACTCTCAATCATCAGCAAAGTGATGGAAGGTGTCATCGACAGTGCTATCAAGCGGCACTTACTCACAAATAACATGCTCACTGATACCCAGTTTGGGTTACGCCAAGACCACTCAGCTGCCGACCTCATTACAGCCTTGGTCCAAACATGAACAAAGAAGCTGAATTCCAGAGGAGAAGTGAGAGTGACTGTCCTTGACATCAAGGCAGCATTTGACCGAGTGTGGCATGAAGGAGCCCGAGTAAAACTGAAGTCAATGGGAATCGGGGGGAAAACTCTCCACTGGCTGGAGTCATACCTACCACAAAGGAAGATGGTTGTGGTGATTGAAGGTCAATCATCACAGCCCCAGGACAACGCTGCAGGAGTTCCTCAGGGCAGTGTCCTAGGCCCAACCATCTTCAGCTGCTTCATCAATGACCTTCCCTCCAACATAAGGTCAGAAATAGGGATGTTCGTTAATGACTGCACAGTGTTCAGCGCCATTCACAACTTCACAGATAATGAAGCAGTTCATGTCCGCATACAACAAGACCTGAACGATGTTAAGGCTTGGGCTGATAAGTGGCAGGTAACATTCGCGCCACAGAAGTGCCAGGCAATGACTATATTCCAACAAGCGACAGTCTAATCACCGCCCCTTGACATTCAATGGCATTACCATCGCCAAATCCCACACCATCAACATCCTGGGGGTTACCATTGACCAGAAACTTAACTGGACCAGCCACATAAATACTATGGCAACAAGAGCAGGTCAGAGGCTAGGTATTCTGCGGCCAGTGTCTCACCTCCTGACTCCCCAAAGCCTTTCAACCATCTACAAGGCACGAGTAAGGAGTATAATGGAATACTCTACACTTGCCTGGATGAGTGCTGCTCCAACAATACTCAAGAAGCTCGACACCATCCTGAACAAAGCAGCCCGCTTGATTGGCACCCCATCTACCACCTTAAACATTCACTCCCTCCACCACTGGCGTACCGTGGCTGCAGTGTGCACCATCTACAAGATGCACTGTAGCAACTCGTCAAGGCTTCTTCGGCAGCACCTCCCAAACCCGCGACCTCTTCCACCTAGAATGACAAGAGCAGCAGGCGCATGGGAACACCACCACCTCCAAGTTCCCCTCCAAGTCACACACCATCCTGACTTAGAAGCTTATCGCCGATCCTTCATCATCGCTGGGTCAAAATCCTGGAACTCCCTACCTAACAGCACTGTGGGAGTACCTTCACCAGACGGACTGCAGCGGTTCAAGAAGGTGGCTCACCACCACCTTCTCAAGGGCAATTAGGGATGGGCAATAAATGCTGGCCTTGCCAGCGATGCCCACATCTCATAAACGAATAAAAAAAATACATATATTAATATGTGTATCAACACAGCGGCGGACTGCTCTATCATGAGTAAGGACACATGTGAGAGTAAGTTTAATCAAATACCACTTACAAAGAGTACCGTAGAGTTAAAAACCTACTCTGGAGAATTCCTAGAGACATATGGACAAATGGACTGTACAGTTCAACACAATGGCCAGTCAGTAAAGCTGCCAATTATTGTAGCGAGCTACAACAACAGGCCAACCCTCATGGGCAAAGACTGCTTGAGAAAGTTAAAATTAGACTGGAAAAACATCTTCAGTGTAGATGCTTCAAAGAAGCGACTCGACACAATGCTGAACAAGTACGAAAACATGTTCACAGGCAGTTATGAGGGCATCACTGGGTATGATGCGCATATCCGCATCAAGTCCAACGTGAAGCCTGTCTATTGTAAGGCAAGGCCGGTCCCCTATGCGTTGAAAAGTCAGTTGGAGGAAGAGCTAGAGAAACTGAGAGAGAACGGAGTGTTAGTAAAAACTGACAAAAGTGAATGGGCTACCCCGATTGTGGTAGTGCCCAAAGCAGACAAAACTGTGCACTTGTGCAGTGAGTACAAAGTTACTATCAACCAAGCAGTTGATGATGAGCATTACCCGTTACCTACATCACAAGCTTTGTATGCAGCACTCTCTGGGTGAAAGGTTTTCTCCAAGCTTGACCTGTCGCACACTTACATTCAGCTGAATGTTGACAAAGAGAGTCAACAGTATCTCACCACCAACACACACAAGGGACTGTACTCATACACCAAGCTGTCGTATGGTGTAAAGTCCTCCCCCAACATCTTCCAGGCTACGATGAATAGCATTTTGCAAGGAGTTCCAAATTGCTCATGCAATCAAGCCAATGTGCTATTGCAACAAGCAGCGAGGAAGAAAATCTAGAAGTGTTAGATTTAGTGCTTCAAAGATTTAATTCCTATAGGGGGTGGCCTGTGGGTTAGCTTTGCCTCTGACTGTCTGGACGGGTCGAACTGTTCCCACTCCCCTGAAGTTCTAGACTCCGGACTTAGATACAGGCTGCGATACAAAATTGGAGTGGACAGCTGGTTTGGTGCAAGAAAACTGTGTTTATTGAAGTCACACTAAAATTATAACATTAAAAATACACTTAGATTATACAGACATTCAAGAGTACACTTGGTTAAGAATGGGGAACACACGGCACAACGAGGGAATAATCACAATAATAATCCCCTTACCCTTGTCCCACCCCCAAAACCTAACTAAATTGCACTAAGAGAGGCCAGGGATCATGCTCACCAACAGGGGTTTCTTGACAGTTCGAAATCCAGCCAGGTAAGCCGGTTACGTTTTTGGGGTACGCTCTTTGTGTCCTTTGGGGCCTGCCGTCCCCACGTGGTACCGGTCTGTGGAATCTGCGAAGGTCCCTCAGTTTGGTGGAGTCCGCTGATGCGGTAGGGCGCGGTTATGGATTTGTCTGGTAAGTACCCACTTTTCTTAGTTAGAAATAGGGAAAGTAAAGTATTTGTTGGCTACTTTACCTTGTAGAGTGGAAACTTCGGATTTTGTTCTTCCGATGGTGGTCTGGTCGTCGAGTTTTGTTGTGGTTGGCGGTCTTTGGTGTCGGCTCGGTCGCGGCGGCCTAGATCATTACCTGAGTGGTGGTAATGATCTGAAGGTATGGTTTACCCGGCCCTTGGTTACCGCGGTGCTCGTGGTCGGTCTTTGTGTAGGGCTGCGGTTGCGGCCTTGTCATCTTCGGTCGAGCCTGCCCCACCGTGCCCCCTCGCTGTGATGTTGGGTCTTCCTGCTGCTTCCGGAGAGGTTTTCCAAGCCCCGTTTGGTTACTGGTGGCCCACAGTTATACTGTTTTTGAATTTCTTATCTGGGCGCCAAATCAGGGTTAGTTCTTTGTCTGACTTTTGGGCGGGCTCCTTAAGGTGATTTCACTCGTTGTTTTAATGGCTTTAATGTCTTGGGTGTTTGTTATGTATAAAGTAAATCGTTGTCTTCCTGGCTCGGTAGCTAGTTTGAACTGTAAGTGATTATTTATGCATAGTTTTGATGGGCTATAGGTTTGTGCAAGATTAAGTCTTTTCCTGGGTTGATTGTTTTAAAGGGAAGAATACGTATTCTGTCTCCTCTAGTTGTCTGGCTTCAGGCAACAATCAAAGCTGTATTCTACAAGTCCAGACATGTCAAGTTCTAGGCCTTTTAAACTTGACCTCCTGTCTGCAGGGTCCTACTTTAACCTTGCATTTTTCCTGCCATAAAGTCCAAAAGCCATTCCCTTATTGATGACTTGGGAAATGTGGGAATTTTGAGAATCCTACATTCCTACAATGTCAAATTGAAAAGGAGCAAATGTGCCTTTGTGCAGCCCGAGGTTGTGTACCTTGGTCTGAAAGTTGATGCAAATGGCTTGCAACGAGTGAAGGAAAAGGTTGATGTTGTCATCAATGCTCCAAAGCCACAGAACGTGTCTGAATACAGATCTTTACTTGGAATGGTCCATTACTATGTACGTTTCTTACCTGAGTTAGCGACCATGTTAGCTCCATTGCACGAGCTCCTCAAGAAGGATGTTCAGTGGAAGTGGACAAAAGCACAACAGGAAGCTTACGACATTTGTAAGAGAAGTCTCTTTGGCGATGCTCTACTTGTGCACTACGACACAGAGCGTGAGCTTAAGTTAGCGTGTGATGCTTCTAGTTACGGTTTGGGAGCTGTCAGAAGCCACGTAATGGATGACGGCCAAGAGAAAACAATCATGTTCTCATCGCGAACCCTCAGAAAGAGCAAAAGAAACTACGCGCAAATTGAAAAGGAAGCACTCGCCATAGTGTTTAGAATCAAGAAATTCCAACAGTTCCTGATCGGCAGAAAGTTTACCCTGATTACTGATCACGAACTGCTCCTAGCAATACTGGGGCCCAAATTTGCCATCCCTGCAATGGCCGCATCAAGAATGCATCGTTGGGCAGTGTTGTTGTCACAATATGACTACACGATTGAATATCGCACTTCAAAGCAGAACGCAATCGCAGATGCCTTGTCCAGGTTGCCACGTGAAGACTCATGTGTTGGGCGTGAAGGTGAGATTTTCACGCTAGGTGCAGTTGACAAAGACTTTCCCATGAATGCGACTGAGATTGCAAATGAGACTCAGAAGGACTCGGTACTGAAGATAGTGTATGAAAACACCTTGAATGGATGGACTGATCAGTGTCTGGACACAGAGTTGAAACCATTCCATAACCGTCGTATTGAATTGTCCTGTGAGCAAGGTTGTATCAAGTGGGGAAACAGAGTGGTGGTACCGACTTCTTGGAGTTCAGAACCAAAACAAAACAGCCCGAAAATTGGTTCAACACCAAAACCTTTTGTAAGATCAGGAAGGCTCCGCAAACCTGTTTTTAAACTGGATTTGTAGTTCATTTGTAGCATTTGTAGTTGATTTAAAAGAAAAATAGCCAGGAGTTTTTGTTATGTGGTACATGTAATGCTGGGAAAGGTGGGACCATAGTTCTGTTGTATTTGAGAGGGGAATACATACATTTTTTTGAGGGGAAAGCAGTGTAATGTATTGTCACATGGTTTATTATGAGCATGCTCAGTTTGCTCCGGCCTAGTAAAGCAAGCACATTGACTAGCAATTCATCGTGTCTCTGTTCTTCATTTGTTCTACCCGCATATATAACACAGTTAGCATCATTAACTAAGTAAATCTCTTCTGTGTTTTAATATTACTGGATCCCAGTTCTCAATTTTAGAGCTCAGTATTACAGATCATATATAACTGTTGGGGTACGCATTAAAGTGCACACTGCATTATAACACTCAGAATGCTTTGCTCCAATTTACTATTATTAACTGAACTACTCACTGGGTGGAATGCTTTAGTTCATTTAGGTGTAACCTTTTGCTGTCTTTGGTGCTGTAAGGAAATTCCTTAGGTTGTTGTGACTCACTGCCGGCATTCTCTTCACTTTATTTTTTGTGTTTCACGGTTACTGCAGTTGTTCCTTTGAAACCTGTCCATTTTGCGTTTGTATTTTTCAATGTGATGTGGTATGACCAAGCATCAAGAGGTTGCAGGCCAGAGGAATGCTGATGGAATTAATGCCATGCTGCAATGGACACCCTTATCAAATGGTATCTGTGAGGGCTGCGTGCTGATGTGAAGGAACAAGCCATATAACCTATTCAGAAAAATACACTGTCTCATGAAAGAATTCTGGCCTTATTAAAACATGACAAACTGGGTTTGGAAATTTAGAAACCTAACTATGAAATAGCTATGAAAGCATTCTGGCTATTGAGATAAGATAGTTGTTGACACTGAATCAGAAGGTTAAAGGTTAAAGGCTCCCGACAGGCTGACCTTTGGGAACGAAACAATGGTTCACCCCGGATAAGATGTTCTAATTTACACTTCGTAAAGAAGCACAAACATCTGCCTTCGTAAAAATAACATCAAGTAAAAAACACACCTGCTCCACACCGTTTTTTATGGTAAACTTAGAACACTAGAGAGGAGATATAATTCTGTAATGCTCCCAGCTGAGGTGACTGTAAGAATTGCAGAAGTCAGCAGAAAAATGACTAGAGATAATTAGCTTACATCAGCAGAAAACCTTAAAGAAAATACCACTGGAAAAGGGTATAAATATTGAACTCTCAGATGGGATAACAGACTCGCTTTAATCGGGCAAAGCTATTCTCGGCTTCAGAGGCGGCTCTGTAAGTCTCCAACTCTTTGTACCTCGGGGATCAAAGGTATTTGATTTTGGTGGATATCCTGAATAGAACTTTAAGAACTGTAAAACTGTAGCAAAGTTAAGATTTGAAAGTAAGGTTCTCTGGTAATAGGATTGTAAGTTTTCTCTTTTTGGAACTGTTAATGTTGCGATTGACTCACCAAATGTAAACTGCATGTCGGTTCTTTAATAAATCTATATATTTTTAGAATTGTCTCACATAAGACTTCTGTATCAAACTCGCAAACTCAATCTCTGTACACTCTTTGGTGAGGAGTTGCAGAATTCTGGGGGAGTTTTCTGGACCCTCATAATATCCGGAACGTTACAGTCTAGTTAAACTTATTAAAAGTGCTATCTGGAGGACGGTAACATTTTCAGGTTGTTCCTTTCCTTTAGGGAGTAGGGAGAGATGGTCCAGACCTTTAGACCCAATTAAGCGTCTTTAGGATTTGGCTACCTCAAACTTTAGTTGAAAGTGAACGTCTGAGGAATATGCCTGATCCAGGGTAGGCCTAAAGGGGCTAGGACTAGTAATTATCCCTTCACTGAAATGGTCAATGCAGTCTCTGCTGTTCGGAGGTTTTCCTCCCAGACAAGGCAAAATTCAATACCTTGACGAAGGTTGTCAAGGTAAATGTCTGCCAGCGTTATCCCTTTACAATCTTCTAGTATGGCACAAGCACGCACTTTCACCTCAACGTATACGCCGAAAAAAAGTCAACGCAGAGCTTTAAACAAACCATGAAGTACCTACACCTAGCTGTGGATCTGCAGCTTTGTTCTGTGCACCCATTTATCGGGACGCACGGATGGCATCATGCCAATAGTGCTCAAGCACACAAAATATGGGGCGTGGAGGCCCCTGCGCTGTATACATAATATTAAGAGGCTGTAATGATGCTCACTCCCAGGATCAGTGTTAGTCCCCTGTTGCCGGGCAGACAATCCTGAGCAGTGCCCTCTGCTGAAGCACAACGCTGTCCTGGTCATGATTTTCTTTGAAATCATGAGTTTTGAGCACGGCTGGAGGGTGCAGCAACAAAGAAAAGAATGGTGAGATTAAAACTGATCAGAATAGAGCTGAACTTTTTCAAATTTAGCAGAAACCCTATTCACCAGCATCAATTAAGTTTTGCGAAGTCTCAGATCCAGTTGAGACTGCCCCTTGATATAGGGGGCCTGCTTAACATGCAAAAGTCATGGCCTGATAATGTATCGGTGTCATGATATAATGTTAACGTCAAGTCTGGAGGAGCCGGCACTGTCTGCAGCCCGGCAGCAAAAATCCACGGTGGGAGGAGCCGATTGGCCAGAAGAGGCCGAGGTATGCGTAAGAAATATCCTTCTTTTTGAACTCTTTGTGGGCCACGAGGACCATGCCCCTCAAGTAGTCTTTAGGCCTCCCGAGTCCCGGCTTCGCCCGACCTCGAAGGAACCGCCTCCTGATCACCGATCTCGAAAGAACACCCCACCCCGATCTCAAAGGAACCCCCGATCCCTGATCTCAAAGGAATCCTCCAGATCCCCAATCTCAGAGGCACCTTCCCCAGATCTCAAAGAAACCCCCGATCCCTGATCTTGAAGGAACCCGCCCCAGATCGCGCCGATCCACCATCGCCCTGGAACCCGTCAGCCTACTGACTGCCTGGAACTGTTCCCACGGGTGCCTGGCTGCAGCCTCATGCCACCAGTTTCTGGCTTCTGCCTACTGGCCAGGTAGTGGATCTGACCAAGCATCGGGAGGGACACCGGGAACCATAATTTAAATGAGGTCCCGTCGTTAAGGTGGACAGGGCCTCCATATCCCCACACTCTGCTGGTGCACCACCCCCTACTGGGCTCCCGCTGTAAAAATCGAGGCCTCTGTGAACACTGAGTGACGCAATCATCATGATCACTGCACCATCCTATTTTTATTAAGGAAGTCTATAGGTCTTGGTACAGTCTACTCCATTTAAGTGTTGGCCCAAATATGTGCCCTTCCAGTGCAGCATTTTTCAAAAATCAAAACATTGCCCCATTTATTTCCATCGACATTCTTTTATCTGAATAATAGTCAAATTTTCATTTTAGACTATAGTTTAGTCAGCCAAGCATACAATGCACACATAAGCAACAGATTAATGACCTCCATTTGCACTGTTGAATCTTACTAATCCCTTAACTGTTCACGAATCAGGTTAGTTCAGCACTTCATTAATCATTAACTCCTGGAATCTAGTCATTCCACATTCTATCAATGTTAAAACAAGTTTAAAATAGCAGCTTTCTTTTTTATTGAATTCTCAAATGTATGCATTATATATATTTTATGAAAGGTGCGCATTCACATATACATTTTGTGAAAGTGTGTATTCACACATATTATACAAAAGGAGTACATTCGCACACACACATATATATATTATGAAGCCTTTGTACACTTTGTTTGCATGGTGCTTGCATTGAGGATTGCATTGATATATCCAAGTTTTGTCGCCACGACCATGTTTGCGCTGGGAGCAATGTGGGTCAAGGGATTCAGGCAGCTTGTTTGGTCTTGGAGATCATTTAGGTCTCAAAGTGGGGAGAAGGGAGGAAGGCATTGCGTAAAAGTGGGGTTGTGCCCTTCAACAGCTTTCTATTGAAAACGTTTTTTGCCTAAATGATGGTATTGTTTAAAAGTGGGTTTATAATTTCGCGACACCTAGCACAGAAGGAAATCCCTCCACCTCATATATTATTATTTTTGGAAGACTGCTGTGGGCTTAACATGACTGCATTGAATAAGGTCTAAATTTCTAAATCACTCAATAGAAATTTTATAAATCTTGGACGAAGAAATGTTCATTTAATTTTTTTTTGTCCCAAGATACACGCTGCTGCAAATGGATCTAAAAATGTGAGGCACAAAGTCTAAACTTGTTGTTGCTAAGATAACGACGTGTGTTTGTTGGAACTCTTTAATGGGGCCTCATTCCTTTGTCACACTAAGAAGAATATGTCATGTCTAAATGGTATTACTTGTCACTTTGACATATTAGTCCCTGACATGTGGAGTTTCAGTCTGTCAGTGCCGCTGTTTTTGACTGTAACTTGTTCTGTAAGTCATGTGTTATTAATGGTTGCGGAAATCTGAGACGAGAATCTCTTGTTGTCTTATCTTGAGCTCATGGCCGATGATACAATGAAATGCTTCTTTTAATGATTTTATTTTTTGCTATTGTTAAATAAAGTTGGCTTAGCTTATGATGTCAGGAAGCAAGATTAATATCAGCAGAAAATATTTTTAATAAAGGCTGTCATTTTATAATTTATTCAATGTTGTATTATTATGAATTATTCAAAACTGAAACATATGTTTTTCGTTGCAGCCGGAATAGACATTTCATCCTCATCGGTATTACAAATATGTGAACACCTATAGATGTAAAACCACCTATACACAAGTATGCATCTACACTTGCATGGTAGATGACTACAGATGATTAGTAAGCAGTGATAAAAATGTGGATTGTGTTCCATAATTCAATTATATTTTTATGTATATCATTTTACTCTTACATCAACTTAAGATGGTGGTCAAGCACTTCCTCAGTAAGGCCGCTAGAGTCAATGGGGACAACTTTGAATTTGGGTGCTAGTGTAAAATGGGCGCTATCGATTCAGCCGCCTGTTGTACCTCTCTCCCGATTTTCATTCCCATTGACTTCAATAGGAATTAAAATTGGCAGCTGAATCGATATTGTTCATTTTACACTATCGTCCAATTTCAAAATTACCCCCAGTGGGCCCAATTTTTATGTGTGCACTCCAGTGTACTGTGAGTCTAATGTCACACTATTAGTGTGCACCAACTGTTTGTGTGCTGACCTTGCATATATTTCTGGGGTGGTCCGAATTAGCATTTTGTGGGCACAATCCCAGCACGAATAATGTCTTTGATCAGGAACTGGCCCAATAGTGGGCAGGGAAACATAGGAGCAGAAGGAGGCCATTCAGCCCCTCGAGCCTGTTGTGCCATTCATTCAAATCATGGCTGATCTATACCTTAACTCTTTCATTAGGGTCACTGATTTGCGGTATGGCAGCACTGTGTGGGCGGAGAGGATGTCGCTGCTGGCAGAAACAGGAGCCTACCTTGCAAAATTCCCTTGCACCATTGTTGAGAAGAGCAGTACTGATTTTCATTGGAACACAACTGCTCCACTTCCCTTTTCAGCAAACAGCAATTCAACCCAGTCCTCACCGCAAAATGAAAATACATTTGGGTTCAGCAGAGTTCAAGCCACCAGTGTGCATGCAGCCTGACTTATGCTGGGGCAATCGGAGGATTGGAAAAATTGGCTTCCACAATATTTCATTCATTTTTTTTTTGTTTATCTGTAATTTTTAGTATTTTGTCAGTCTTTCTAAATTTCAATTTCAAAATCACAATTTCTAAATTTGCGGATGACACCAAATTGGGGGGGATCGTCAACACTGAAGAGGACTGCAGCATGTTCCAGGAGGACATTAATAAACTTGCAGAATGGGCATATAATTGGCAAATGAAATTCAACACAGATAAATGTGAGGTATTACATTTGGGTAAGAAAAATAGGGAGGTCACTTATCTCTTGGAGGGTGCGAGTCTAGGTGGGGTAGAGGAACAAAGGGATCTCGGAGTATAAATACACAAATTACTAAAAGTTGCGACACAGGTTAGCAAGCCCATAAAAAAAGCAAACCAAGCCCTAGTGTTTATTTCTAAAGGGAAGGAATTTAAAAGTAGGGAAGTTATGCTAAACTTTTATCGATGATGCGGAGATGCCGGTGTTGGACTGGGGTGGACAAAAGTGAGAAGTCGCACAACACCAGGTTATAGTCCAACAGTTTTATTTGAAATCACAAGCTTTCGGAGCGCTGCTCCTTCGTCAGGTGAAGTGAAGAAATACATATGGGCACAGCATATATAGTCAGAGAACAATGCCAGACGACTACAGTTAATCTTTCTAATTGCCCTTTATCACACCTCGGCAGAGAGACAATCACGGCAATCAAAGGTGTGGATGGTATCCAACCAGGTCAGTCAGGAAAACATTACATCAAAGACGATAGCAAAATACAACAAAGACAATGAGGTGGGGTCACAAGGGGTCAAATGTGGCAGATGCTGGGGTCTGTATGGAAAACAAACACATTTTTTTACTTTTTTTGCTGGAAATCACAGCAGGTCCAGACGCATCTGTGTAGAGAGAACAAGCCAGCGACGACTCGAGTCTGGATGACTCTACATCAGGTGGGGTTACATGTAGCGTGACATGAACCCAAGATCCCGGTTGAGGCCGTCCTCATGGGTGCGGAACTTGGCTATCAGTTTCTGCTCGATGATTTTGCGTTGTCGTATGTCTCGAAGGCCGCCTTGGAGAACGCTTACCCGAAGATCGGAGGCTGAATGTCCTTGACTGCTGAAGTGTTCCCCGACTGGGAGGTAGAATGTTTCCACTTGTGGGGAAGAGCATAACTAGATGCCATCAATATAAGATAGTCACCAAGAAATCCAATAGGGAATTCAACAGAAACTTCTTTACCCAAAGCGTGGTGAGAATGTGGAACTCGCTACCACAGGGAGTGGTTGAAGTGAATAGTATAGATGCATTTAAAGGGAGGCTAGACAAGCATATGAGGGAGAAGGGGATAGAGGGTTATGCTGACAGATTTAGATGAGGAAAGACGGGAGGAGGCTGGTGTGGAGCATAAACACCGGCATGGACTGGTTGGGCCGAATGGCCTGTTTCTGTGCCGTATATCCTATGTATGTAATCCTATGTATTTTGCACATAAACACTTCAAAATGTTGTGGTCCACGAGATAGGCCCAAAAACCAGAAAGCATAATCTTAATGTATGTTTATATTAAAGGGGTGATTTTCCCGGGATAATTTAGGCGCTAAAGAGCCTCCGAGGTGGCCAAGGTGGGGTAAAGGGGTAAAGAAGTTGAAGCACGTGCTAGGAACAGCCACCCGGAGGATCGTTAAGGGGTTGATTGTCATTTAAATTACCTGCTAGTGCTCATTAAGGAGGCCGCACGACATTTTGGTGGATAGTACTTGAACTAACGGTGTCTCCTAATGTCAACCAGCAGAACAGGAGTAAACAAGTCGTTGCTGAGGATTTCGAGTGCTACTTAAAGGCATACACACCTTTCACTGTCCACTTGCTGCTGGAGGTTTGAAGAGGACGTCTGAAACACATCGGGAGACTTTCTGGGACACTTTGTCAAGAATTCACCAACACTCAAGCAACAGTTATTCGGGAAAATCTCTGAGGACTTAAATTAAAAAGAGTAAGTGCTGTGCTACTCCAACGTATTGGACACCTTATAGGAGTCACCAGGAGAAAGGGAGTGTTTGGTCATGGTCCTCTTGCTAGAGGTCCCCCTTGGTCTGGACGAGGAATGGGAGGAAGACATGAGGCCAGGCAGAGCAGCACCAGCTGCTGCAGGAGAGAGGGACAGGAGGGACAGGAGGGCAAGATGGCGTCCTTCCCCCTCCTGTGGGTACAGGACATCCCTCCTCCTCTGGACCTCCTCTACCAGGACCTCCAGTGTCACGTCCGAGAACCTGTGAGCCCTCTCCCCCGGTCCCTAAGCCATCCTGAAACGTGCCGTTGTGTGTCAGCCAGCGCACTCCACACCTTCCGTGGAAGTGGGTGCGAGGAACCCACATATACTGCTCCACGAAAATTGCTTCTAAACTGCGTTTGAGTGCTAAACCTGCAGGTGTCTGTTTTAGCGCCGCCAGGCACGTTCAAATTATGGTAATCAGCAATTAGGACCAAAGTTGCGTGCTGAACTTCCAACAGACATGTTTTATTAGTACAACACTCACTTAGTGCCTGTTTTCACCCTTTCATCAAAATAACCCTGCTACTCTTTAACTAAAATCTCACAATTCTACCATTAGAAAATATATGGACAACTTTCATTCCCCCTGCAAGAGAATTATGGGACACAATAATTATGCTAATAAGCTATACACCGGCTCCATGAGTGAAGTAAGAGTTGGATTGCAGTGCTGACTGTGTTTGAATCTGTACATAGCATAGCACATTTAATAATCTTCTTACTGTGGTAAACATGGAAGATTTACTGTCAAGGGGTAGATTTGCTTATGGATTACATTTAGTATTTTCTACACTTTGGTTATTATCTATGACTGGGCTAACCCACATTATTGATTGAAAATGAACAATAGCTATGAATTATAACATTCGGAATTACTTTTTTTGTGTTTGGAAGTTAGTATGAGGTGTTAAGCAATATAGGGGTAGATTTTCCATTGCCTGCACTCCACTGGCAGAAACCGTACACACCAGGCTTTGTGCCCAGCCGCACTGCCCCAATACATTCAACAACAACAACTTAATTTATATAGCGCCTTTAATGTAGTAAAATATCCCAAGGCGCTTTACAGGAGTGTTATCGGACAAAATTTGACACCGAGCCATATAAAGACACATTAGGACAGGGAGGTAGGTTTTAAGGACTGTCTTAAAGGAGGAAAGAGAGGTAGAGAGACTGAGAGGTTTAGGGAGGGAATTCCTGAGCTTAGTGTCTAGGCAGCTGAAGGCACGGTCACCAATGGTGGAGTGAAGGAAGTCGGGGATTCCCCAAAGGCAGAATTGGAGGAGCACAGAGATCTTGGAGGGTTGTAGGGCTCAAGGAAGTTACAGAGATAGAGAAGGGCAAGGCCATGGAGGAGTTTGAACACACGGATGAAAATTTTAATATCCCTTTCTGTCTCATTTGTCATTCGAGGCAAACTCCTGGCAAGAAATCCCCCAGTGGCTGGGAGCTCATATTGTCCCCCATTATACACCGCGCCTGTTATTCAACTGAATGTGGAACTGAATATCAGGCGGGTGTATAGTGGACGGCAAATGTGGTACCGCTTATTTTGTGTCACCGCCCAAGTTGAAGCACATCGTTTCACTTTGGACAAATAAAGAGTGTCGGTGGTAGACTGTATAATCCACGTCTCGTATCAAGTGACATGGCCATCCGCCATTTCACGTAACATCTACCTATTCATTTAATGCTTGTAGAGAAATAACCATGGAGGAGCAAAGATCACAAGTGATGGGATGCTGCACACAACATCCTGCCAGATCAGTTACCTGAGTACTGCAATTTTCCATAAGGAGTCCTGGAGGCAGTAATAAATGCTGGGTTCTGAGCAGAACTAAATGAGAACCAACATATTGCTGCAGCAGATTACTTGACCTAAACATGGATCATTTCAATCTAGGGGCAAGCGGTAAACCAATTGAATCATCTCAGGCTGATAACGGTGATTCTGTAATCTTGTGCTCCTAGCAAAAAGTGGCACTCACAGAACTCACAGCCTACCATTTCTGAGTTATGATTCCTGTGAGCACCACTTCTCACTGGGTCTGTGAGATCATAGAATCTTCCTGTGGTGAATGCTCAAATATGACCCAGTTTACACTATTTTGGATTAGGATGCCAATATCTCTTTAAAATTAGACTTAAAACTGCATGAAACAGATGCCAGATATCATTTTTTGTTTGTCTTTTTTTTTGATCTGCCATCACTGCGTCCCTCTGTACAAGCACACTGTCATCTTCATTGATCCACCTTTAGCTTTTTGGCATCATGACAAGCAATTTCTTGCATCTATGGTGTTTTTCTAATTACATGGTGTTTCAAATTCCATACCTGTTGCTCAAGTTCATGAAATTCAATTGGTGAGCAGTGATCCAAACTTTCTTTCAAAGCAAAACTCAATTTTGCTACTTAAACATGGATCTCGTTGTTTTAATGGCATATTTCTGGTCCGACAGAGTCCTGCCATTTCAGCTGCTCCCTCCCTTTCTGGGTCGCTCTGGTGTTATAGGTAATAGGGGCTCAGGTATGTACAAGAACAGACTGATTTTAATAGCAGCAGATGTTCTGGGCTGGCCTGCATGCTGATTTGAAAGCGGCCAATCTTGGAAAAGCCAGCCTGACGCCCAAGGCCCCGTTAAATATCAATGCAGTTATCCTCAGTGCATCTCTATAAATGTGGTCAACAAAGCAGCAACTTAATATGGTATTAAAATGAGGAGGTAGAAGACTTAGGAGGAAGGGGCTTTGGTGGGGAAGAATTTGCACAGAAAGCTTTCCCTCTGCTTCCCTGCTCCTTGAAGTAAATTAATAATAATATTGAATTATTTTGTTTTAATCCTCTCTATTAGAACGTGTGCTGCTATAATATGAAATCCACATGCTTTCCTTTCAAGTAGTAAAACCATTTTGGATGACCTCTTCAGAACATGCCCTTTAATATAAATCCTGAGCCATGATCATTAATAGAATAATCGATACTGATTTAATCATTGTCCAGTAAATAAAACATCTGTAGAATGTGTCCCTCATAAAACAGAGTTATAGAAAGACTCTGGCCGATTAACACAATGGGAGAACATATCAGGAACTTGAATGTTGATGTCAACGCACCCTAAATCTCTTTATTATCTTTGTCAATCTCTGAACTGTCTTCAGAGCCACAGTGCACTTTTAAAGGTAGTGTGCCCAAAGTTCCACGCAAAGGCTAAATTCTCTGGTAGCCATGGCTGGGTGACATTGAATCGGAACAGGCTCCAAACATCAGGCAGGATAGCCATCATGCTGGCCTATTCATTTTAATATGATCATTAATTAAAATAACATGCATATCAGCACATGTGCTAATTCCCGGTCTTCTTGCCAGAAATGTTAATTTTGCCCATGTAAAATGGGCAATGAGGGGCAGCATATTCTGGATGGACAGAAAGTCACAATTTAAAAGAAAGAGAGAACTTGCAATTATACAGTGTCTTATCATGTCTGATGGGCCTCCAAAAGCAATTCAATGAATTACTTTTTGAAATGTAGTCACATTATGTGGGCAAATGGGCTAAAGTGGGACCATCCTTTTTTTTTTAATTCCAGCATATATGAAAATGGACTTTACCTCTGGATTTATAAGGGCTAAATTCTTCAGGAATAGATTTTGGGTCTTTATTGATAAAGGTTTCTTTTCAAGTGCAAGATTTTTCCTTGTTACCATTAAAATTCTGGAAATGGACATTCGAATGGTTATTTCTTTCTTTTTGTGTTAGATGGAGATGAAAGAAGGATTTTGAGGCAGATTCACTTACACCAGAGATGGACAGCCCTTACCCTATCAGCCGTATATACAGACCCAGGCACACCAAGGAAAACTTCCTTCAAAAGTTACTCTCTAACTCCCAAAAGCACTCAAGCAAGATCCAAGTGACTGCAGTAATTCATAAGGTTTGCTAATCCCACTTTACCCACAACTTAGCCAATGGGAAACTTGCAGCAGAATGAGAGGGCATTGGAATTTGCTCCCACTACAGGACTCTTTAAAGTATAGAGTATCTTGCTGGTACCCATGTGATCCTCCGAGCCCCTTCAGATAATGTCTTGGCCCTCACGAACCGTAAGGGATCCCATTTCTTCACTGGGCAGGTGGTTGGTGGCAATCCAAACAGGATCATACATGTGATAGCCTACTTCCTGGGGATCAGTCATGACACTTTCATTTTAAGGCAATCCTCTGTCTCTGTCATATTTTACAGAGAAAGAAGACTCCAAGGATGTACCTTGGCGACCTCGGCCATCCTCTTCATCCCTGTTGCCTGACATAATTGAAACAGCCATGAACAGCAGCTGACCCAAAATACACATGCAATCAGTATCAAACATAACACAGGCATATTGAAGCAGTGCTTCAGAGGCTTGGTCAGATCAGGGGGCACCTTACAATACTCGGCCCAGCCAGGGTTCAAAGGTCATTGTAGTTTACTGCATGATGAACAACCTTTCCCCACAGAGAGGCATAAGCCACATACATAAACCACCTTTAGACTATTAAATTCACTGGCTGTTTGATTCGTACAGTAGCAAGGGCCCAGTTTGCTGTGCCCTAAAATGTAATCTTAGATTTCTTCTCGGTCATTGCCCACTGGCAGGGGTAAGTGAGGTAGCTCGTTGCTCAGTGTCAGTAGAAACCTCTTCGGAGTGAGGTGGCTCTCTACCTTCTTGTGTTGGGTCATGAGATGGCCCTGCCCTGTGTGAGCCATGTCTTATGATGTGGTGTCTGCCTGCTCTCTGCTGTGTCATCTGGGGAGGAGGTATGAGGGGCCAGATGTGTCATCACTCTGAGAGCCTGCTCCAATCATGTTCCTGCAGCTGGGCACTCCCTCAGCACGTCCCATGTCCTGTGTGGGAGCCAACCACTGAGCGACATTGATGTCCGAAATAATGGTCCATCCCCACAGTAAGTTGAAACAGGACAAGATAGCCACTTGGAAATTGGAACCCACACCCTCTTTGGCAACAATCTGAGCATTCATAAGAGATGCTCTGATTGGTTTGTGGACCTCTCTCACTAGAATTCCACTGCAGGTGACCCTGGAATTGTCATGTGCTCCATGCTGGACTGCAGTTCTGCAAAATGCTGATGTATCGCTGCACATATGTGTGGTGGACTCCTTTACAGTCCACACCAGACCGTGCTATCCCACTAACATTCTATACAGTGCCATGTTAGCCTTCTTTGATCCGCACTCTGTTGCTTTTTTATACAACCTAACATTCCATTTGCTTTCTTGACAGCAGACAGACATTGGCTTGATGTCTTAAGAGGCTTATCTATTATGACTCTCTGATCTCTTTCCTGTCAGTATTTTATGTCAGTATTTTTCCATTAATCCTAAATTCCCCCTGTTTGTTTCATAGTCGTAATGTGCAGTGTGCCACGTTGCTGTGATACACAAGTACCCGTGTGTTACAGAGTGAGTGACTGGTGAGTGTGGAGAGGAAAAGGAATAAGCAAAAGATGGCACAAGTCTTGATCTTGGCGTAAGTCGTCAGCTTCACCCTTGCCCACTCCTCTGTGGACACCAGGGCCAGTATTTTCAGGATGTGTTGTTCTGTGTGGTTTAAAGCTTTAAATTCAGCAGGTCTCCTCTGATACAATGCCATCCTCTCCTGTTATGTGCATCTTTGTCCTGCAAGCAGATATAAATTGTTGAGATATTCTTTATATTAAGAACACAGATATAGCTATTCAAGTGCCCATGCTACATCTCGACTTGTGTATGAGTCAATGACCATGCAACATGCAGCCAGCTTTTGTTGGAAGTGAGCTTTTTGGACATAGCTTTCCAAGATTTGTGTGCAACAATAGCTGGATACTTCAGTGCCAGGTAGGAGGTATGCTCTGCAGTAATATGGATGGGTATGTAAATATGTGCAGAGGTAAATGTTTTCTGGTACTTCGCATGCATCTTCAGTCAAGGTGCAGTGAGTTGAGAATAAACTCTTTGTGCCCGGTGCTATGCTTAGTGTAGACAACTACTACCTTAGCAATCATCTTCACATTTGAAAACGTGTTCCCCGTTTACTCGGATGCCCTATGTACCTGAGAAACAGAGTTTACTCTCTCTGTGTGATCCTATTCTCTTTCTTGTTAGTGGCTGAACCTCAGAGTGCGGTTCGTGTCCACGCTGCTAAAATCACCGCAACTATGCCTCGCCTGTTTGTGGAAATCAAAGACTACAGCAAGAAGGGATGCAAAATCTGTGAAAATTAAGAAGACAAGGAGAGTGTAAAGTGCAAGGTAAGGTACCTATACACACTAGTCATCACAGACAAAGAGAAAGCTAGAGAAAATCAAACAGTTCCTGCCTCCAGCTTTGACTGTCAAAGAGCCAAAGTAAGAAACTGAAATCTGGAGATGTTATTCAGATTTTATTGAAATAAAGAAAACTAAGTTCCAGAAAGAGTTTTCTGTAAAAATAAAATCAGTCCGTTGAAAATTCATAGAACCCACCTTTAAATCACAGCAAATCTTTGAGAACTGCTGCTGAGGCACAAGTTTCCACAGACCCCACCACTCCCACCCCCTGCTCACCCCCCACCCCGCTCACCACCCCGCTAACCCCGCCCCGCTCACCATCCCCCACACCCCCACCCCACACAACCCCCCCACTCACACTCCACCACCGCTCACCCCCCCGCTCAACCCCCACCCCACTCACCATCCCCCGCACTCCCATCCCCCGCTCACCCCCCACCCCGCTCACCACCCCGCTAACCCCGCCCCGCTCACCCCCCACCCCACTCACCATCCCCCGCACTCCCACCCCCCGCTCACCCCCCACCCCGCTCACCACCCCGCTAACCCCGCCCCGCTCACCATCCCCCACCCCACACAACCCCCCCACACAATCCCGCCACTCACACTCCACCACTGCTCACCCCCCCTCACACTCCACCCCGCTAACCCCGCCCCACTCACCATCCCCCACACCCCCCCCACACAATCCCCCCACTCACACTCCACCACTGCTCACTCCCCCCGCTCACCATCCCCCACACCCCCACCCCACACAACCACTCATTCCCGCCACTCACACTCCACCATCGCTAACCCCGCCCCACTCACCTCCCTCCACCTCCCTCACCCCTCCCCACTCACCCCCCACTCACCCCCCTCACCCCCTCACTCACCCCCCCTCACTCACCCCCCCCACTCACCCCCCTACTCACTCCCCCCACTCACCCCCCCACTCCCCATCTTCCCCCCCACTCACCCCCCCTCACCCCCCCACTCCCCACCCCCCATCTCCCTCCCCACACACCCCCCGCACTCACCCCCCCCCACTCCCCCCCCACCTCACCCCCCACACACTCCTCTCACCCCCCCACTCCCCATCTCCCTCCCCACCCCCCATCTCCCTCCCCACACACACCCCCCACTCACCCCACCCCACTCCCCCCCCACTCACTCCCCCCCACCCCCCACCAAAAAAAAAGCTGCACTTCTTCCATCAGCACCTCCAAAGCTACATCCGAAAATAGAGGCGCTCCTCAACTTTAGCCAGGTGTGCTTTTTATTCTGCCGAGCAATAATGAAGCAGCCCCTTTAAATATCAGCTGCCTTCTTTAAGAGATGCAGCTGTAAGCTATTCCACTTTACTGCTCCACGGTGTTGCCGCTTTAGGCTCCATATTTTACAATCATCCATAATATTCTGAATGTGGCCTCTCCTTATGGCTTTGTTGAATGAGATTGCCACTTAGTGGTGTCTCTTGGTAAATTGCAGGCGGTTTTTGCACTGTGGTTCCAAATACATTGGGAATCAGATCAAAACAGAAAATGCTGGAAATACTCATCAGGTCAGGCAGCATCTGCAGAGAGAGAAACAGCGTTAACGTTTCAGGTCAATGACTGTTGGTCCTCAAACGTTAACTCTGTTTCTCTCTCCACGGATGCTGCCTGACCTGCTGAGTATTTCCAGCATTTTCTGTTTTTATTTCAGATTCCCAGCATCCGCATTATTTTGCTTTTGTATTAGGGAATCAGATCATAGCAGCTCAAACTCATCTCATGTAGGATGTTCACTCTCAAGCCATGAGAATTTCCATTTCAGTCAGTCTAAAACCTGCCAATAGGAACGGTAGCATAGTGGTTATGTTACTGGGCTAATAATCCAGAGGCCTGGACTAACAATCTGCGTAAACGTGAGTTCAAATCCCACCACGGCAGCTGGGGAATTTAAATTCAGTTAATTAAATAAATCTCGAATAAAAAGCTAGTATCAGTAATGATAACCATGAAACTAACAGATAGTCATAAAAACCCATTTGGTTCACTAATGTCCTTTAGAGAAGGAAATCTGCCGTCCTGACCTGGTCTGGCCTATATGTGACTCCAGATCCACAGCAATGTGGTTGACTCTTAACTGCCCTCTGAAATGGCCTAGCAAGCCACTCAGTTGTACACAACTGCTACGAAAAACAATAAGAATAAAACCGGACAGACCACCCGACATTGAACTCGACACCGGCCACGGACACGACAACGGCACACCCAGCCCCAGCCTAGTCGACCCTGCAAAGTCCTCCTCACCAACATCTGGGGACTTGTGCCAAAATTGGGAGAGCTGTCCCACAGACTAGTCAAGCAACAGCCTGACAGAATCATACCTTTCAGCCAATGTCCCAAACTCCTCCATCACCATCCCTGGGTATGTTCTGTCCCACCAGGCGTGGTGGCACAGTGGGATACAGTCGGGAAGGAGTGGCCCTGGGAGTCCTCAACATTGACTCCGGACCCCATGAAGTCTCATGGCTTCAGGTCAAACATGGGCAAGGAAACCTCCTGCTGATTACCACCTACCACCCTCCCTCAGCTGATGAATCAGTACTCCTCCATATTGAACACCACTTGAAAGAAGCACTGAGAGTAGCAAGGGAATAGAATGTACTCTGGGTGGGGGACTTCAATGTCCATCACCAAGAATGGCTCGGTAGCACCACAGCTGGCCGAGTACTGAAGGACATAGCTCCAGTCTGGGCCTGCGACAGGTGGTGAGAGAACCAACATGAGGGAAAAACCTACTTGACTTCGTCCTCACCAATCTACCTGCCGCAGATGCATCTGTCCATGACAGCATTGGTAGCAGTGACCACCGCACAGTCATTGTGGAGATGAAGTCCCGTCTTTGCACTGAGGACACCCTCCATCGTGTTGTGTGGCACTATCACCGTGCTAAATGGGATAGATTCAGAACAGATCTAGCAGCTCAAAACTGGGCATCCATGAGGCGCTGTGGGCCATCAGCAGCAGCAGAATTGTATTCCACCACAATCTGTAACCTCATGGCCCAGCATATCCCTCACTCTACCATTACCATCAAGCCAGGGGACCAACTCTGGTTCAATAAGGAGTGTAGAAGAACATGCCAGAAGCAGCACCAGGCGTACCTAAAAATGCAGTGCCAACCTGGGGAAGCTGCAACACTGGACTACATGCATGCTAAACAGCGGAAGCAGCATGCTATAGACAGAGCTAAGCAATCCCACAATCAATGGATCAGATCAAAGCTCTGTAGTCCAGCCACATCCAGTTGTGAATGATGGTGGACCATTAAACAACTAACGGAAGGAGGAGGCTCCATGAATATACCCATCCTCAATGATGGTGGAGCTCAGCACGTGAGTGCAAAAGACAAGGCTGAAGCGTTTGCAACCATCTTCAGCCAGAAGTGCCGCGTGGATGATCCATATCGGCCTACTCCCGAGGTCCCCACCACCACATAAGCCAGTCTTCAGCCAATTCGATTCATTCCACGTGATATCAAGAAATGGCTGAGCGCCCTGGATACAGCAAAGGCTATGGGCCCCAACAACATCCCGGCTGTCATGCTGAAGACTTGTGCTCCAGAACTAGCCACGCCTCTAGCCAAGCTGTACCAGTACAGCTACAACACTGGCATCTATCTGACAATGTGCAAAACTGCCCAGGTATGTCCTGTCCACAAAAAGCAGGACAAATCCAATCCAGCCAATTACTGCCCACTATCTATTCAGTCTATTCTCAATCATCAGCAAAGTGATGGAAGGTGTCGTCGACAGTGCTATCAAGCGGCACTTACTCACCAATAACCTGCTCACTGATGCCCAGTTTCGGTGGCTCCCGACCTCATAACAGCCGTGGTCCAAACATGGACAAAGGAGCTCAATTTCAGATGTGAGGTGAGAGTGTCTGCCCTTGACATCAAGGCAGCATTTGACCGAGTGTGGCATCAAGGAGCCCTAGTAAAACTGAAGTCAATGGGAATCGGAGGGAAAACTCTCCATTGGCTGGAGTCATACCTAGCATAAAGGAAGATGGTTGTGGTGGTTGGAGGTCAATCATCACAGCCCCAGGACATCGCTGCAGGTGTTCCTCAGGGCAGTGTCCTAGGCCCAACCATCTTCAGCTGCTTCATCAATGACCTTCCCTCCAACATAAGGTCAGAAGTGGGGATGTTCGCTGATGAATGCACAGTGTTCAGTGCCATTCACAACTCCTCAGATAATGAAGCAGTCCATGCCCGCATGCAGCAAGAACTGGACGACATTCAGGCTTGGGCTGATAAGTGGCAGGTAACATTCGCACCACACAAGTGCCAGGCAATGACTATCTCCAACAAGCGAGCGTCTAACCACCGCCACTTGACATTCAATGGCATTACCATCACCGAATCCTCCACCATCAATATCCTGGGGGTCACCATTGACCAGAAACTTAACTGGACCAGCCACATAAATACTGTGGCAACAAGAGCAGGTCAGAGGCTGGGTATTCTGTAGCGAGTGTCTCACCTTCTGACTCCCCAAAGACTTTCCACCATCTACAAGGCACAAGTCAGGAGTGTGATGGAATACTCTCCACTTGCGTGGATGTGTGCAGCTCCAACAACACTCAAGATGCTCGACACCATCCAGGACAAAGCAGACCGCTTGATTGGCACCCCATCCACCACCTTAAACATTCACTCCCTCCACCACCGGCGTACCGTGGCTGCAGTGTGTACCATCTACAAGATGCACTGCAGCAGCTCACCAAGGCATCTTCGGCATCACCTCCCAAACCCGCGACCTCTTCCACCTAGAAGGACAAGGGCAGCAGGCGCATTGGAACACCATCACCTCCAAGTTCCCCTCCAAGTCACACACCATCCTGACTTGGAAATATATCGCCATTCTTTCATTGTCGCTGGGTCAAAATCCTGGAACTGCCTCCCTAACAGCACTGTGGGAGTACCTTCACCAAACGGACTGCAGCAGTTCAAGAAGACGGCTCACCACCACCTTCTCAAGGGCAACTAGGGATGGGCAATAAATGCTGGACTTGCCCACATCCGTGAATGAATTAAAAAAAATAGAAAAATAGACTGACTGGCATTGACTATGCCAAAAGAGAAAAAAGTCCAGGCTTCTATGTTTTGTACGGAGGGGGAAAGTCTCTGTTTTGCTGATTAATATGTGTGTGCATCTGGATCTCCAAGTGATGTGTGAAGATAGAAAAATATGTGCTGCTATGAATTACAATTGAAAGTTGATAATCAGACAGCCCACTGGAAATTAAATGATTCCATATATCAAGTTATCGCCATTAAAAAAATCTATCAGCGCTGTCTTCCACTGATGTATGAAACTCTTTCCTAAATTAGTCATTTCCAACAAGGCATATGCCACTTCCAGCAACTCTGTTAATGAGAATGCTCAGTTAAAAGAATATTTGCTCAGATGCCAATTAATTCCTCATATATTCAATTGTGTTTACTGAAGAAGAACAATTGGCTAAATGGTGTTTTTCACTTACTATTAAGAGACTTCAACTGCAGTAAGGAGTAGTTATTTAAATGCAGAGGTTCAATGAAGCATCCAGGTATTGTCCCAAGAGCTCTCGGTTCTAATGTCAGGCCCTTGGCTGAATGCTGCCCATGGCGATGTTAACATTGAAGAGCACTGGAAGCGGCAAGGACACTGTGGTAGATGAATAAAAAGAGGCGAAAAAAGGTTAGATTTTATTACATCTGACGCGAAGTAAATTATTAATATAATAAAAATATCGCAAGGTGTCAAAACAACGTTTGTTAGCAGTGGTGAAGAAGAGGTTGGCAAACCTTTGTATGGGCTACTGAACTTTCAAAAATGTGTTTGTACATAAATGATTGATGAGAGGAGGCATCACAATATATATGTGGAAAGGTCAAAGCAGTAATATATTATAGCATCATAAAAGCCTCTGCACAATCTTGTATACTAATTGGTTGTCTCTCTCAGCTCTCCTGACATTAACCCTACGACAGTCAGCACGAAAGCAAGTGGCTGAGGTCTTTTATATTTGTGGATCATGATTCCTTTAAGGTAGTTTAGGCTGTGGGATACGGGGAGAACGGCTTGAACGACCATCTTGTGAGATTGATTTGAACACATTGTTATTTTGCATCGTGTATTTATATGCAGTCGAGTAATTTTTGTTCAATATGTAAAAGCATGAGCTGGATTAGAATACGTGCCTCCATCCACAACATTACTTGTTTGGTAATATAAACTAGCAATGTACCGAAGCTGTTCTTAATATGTGTACGTGGGGCATCCGACAATCTTCTCCACAGTTTATTATCAAGGATTCAAAAAAATGATACACCATAAAATAAGAAAGAAATTAAGTGTAAAAAAATCAGATCCTCAATGAAGGTCAACTTGCACGTTTTACTTTAATCAGTAATTATAACTTCTTCCCATTATATTTTGTAAAAAGTATGCACAAAAAATAGAGGTCTTCATTTAAAGGGCATGTAGCAGATCCTTATTTGAATCCCAATGTTAGAAAGAATGAAAAAAATATTTAATTCAGAATCAGGTAAATTTCAAACACAGAAGAATGGCACAGATTAACTGATCAGTTCAGAAACTGAACTGTTTAATCTTCAATTGAAACCAGTTAAACTTGGCTCTGAGGAAAAGTATATTTAACTCTAACTAAAAGCAGATTAGAAAACTGGGCACCTGAGGGGTAACTTGCTGATACTGTCAGTAAACATTTTGCACTATATGCAACAGTAATTCAATTGGCCACTGTAGAGAATCCTTTTACATTTTTTTTTATTCGTTAATGGGATCTGGGCATCGCTGGCAAGGCCAGCATTTATTGTCCATCCCTAGTTGCCCTTGAGAAGGTGGTAGTGAGCTGCCTTCTTGAACCGCTGCAGTCCGTGTGGTAAAGGTACTCCCACAGTGCTGTTAGGGAGGGAGTTCCAGGAATTTGACCCAGCGATGATGAAGGAATGGCGATATATTTCCAAGTCAGGATGGTGTGTGACTTGGAGGGGAACTTGGAGGTGATGGTGTTCCCATGCGCCTGCTGCCTTTGTCCTTCTAGGTGGAAGAGGTCGCGGGTTTGGGAGGTGCTGCCGAAGAAGCCTTGGTGAGTTGCTGCAGTGCATCTTGTAGATGGCACACACTGCAGCCACGGTGCGCCAGTGGTGGAGGGAGTGAATGTTTAAGGTGGTGGATGGGGTGCCAATCAAGCAGGCTGCTTTGTCTTGGATGGTGTCGAGCTTCTTGAGTGTTGTTGGAGCTGCACTCGTCCATGCAAGTGGAGAGTATTCCATCACACTCCTTAATTGTGCCTTGTAGATGGAGGAAAGGCTTTGGGGAGTGAGGAGGTGAGACACTCGCCGCAGAATACCCAGCCTCTGACCTGCTCTTGTTGCCACAGTATTTATATGGCTGGTCCAGTGATGAACCCCAGGATATTGATGGTGAGGGATTCGGCGATAGTAATGCCGTTGAATGTCAAGGAGCGGTGGTTAGATGCTCACTTGTTGGAGATAGTCATTGCCTGGCACTTGTGTGGCATGAATGTTACCTGCCACTTATCAGCCCAAGCCTGAAGGTCATCTAGGTCTTGCTGCATGTGGGCATGGACTGCTTCATTATCTGAGGAGTTGCGAATAGGAGTGAACACTGTGCAGTCATCAGCGAACATCCCCACTTCTGACCTTATGATGGAGGGAAGATCATTGATGACGCAGCTGAAGATGATTGGGCCTAGGACACTGCCCTGAGGAACTCCTGTAGCGATGTCCTGGGGCTGTGATGATTGACCTCCAACCACCACAACCATCTTCCTTTGTACTAGGTATGACTCCAGCTAGTGGAAAATTTTCCCCCGATTCCCATTGACTTCAGTTTTACTAGGGCTCCTTGATGCCACACTTGGTCAAATGCTGCCTTGATGTCAAGGGCAGTCACTCTCACCTCACGTTTGGAATTCAGCTCTTTTGTCCATGTTTGTACCAAGGCTGTAATGAGGTCTGGAGCCGAGTGGTCCTGGCGGAACCCAAACTAGGCATTAGTGAGCAGGTTATTGGTGAGTTACTGCTGATTGATAGCACTGTCGATGACACCTTCCATCACTTTGCTGATGATTGAGAGTAGACCGATGGGGTGGTAACTGGCCGGATTGGATTTGTCCAGCTTTTTGTGGACAGGACATACATGGGCAGTTTTCCACATTGTCGGATAGATGCCAGTGTTATAGCTGTACTGGAACAGTTTGACTGGAAGCGTGGCTAGTTCTGGAGCACAAGTCTTCAGTATGATAGCCGGGATCTTGTTGGGGCCCATAGCCTTTGCTGTATCCAGTGCACTCAGCCGTTTCTTGATATCACGTGGAGTGATCGATTTGGCTAAAGACTGGCTTCTGTGGTGGTGGGGACCTCAGGAGTCAATGTGCACATGCATCTGCCTCCAAATTACTAGTCACTTACTGATTTAAACCTATTTCTGGCTCGCTTTTGTGTACATAAACTGGAATTGTGCCTGAGGGCGGCAGAAGAAATAGGCTCACCTCGTGTAAGAAGGTTAAAATACCAGTTTTGGAATTGAAGAAAGAAAATAACAATCGTTGAAGCATTACTCATGGGGGCTTGGGTTATGCAAGTAAGTAGCAGTGCGGTAAGGTAGCACTAATGGCGAGATAGGGTCAAGGGGAATTCATTGCTGCCCAATCAGTGTTTTATCAAAACAGCTAAGGTAAAGAATGCAACATTCCAAAGTATCTATTAAACATATTTCCTACCTTATACGTTCTTCATTAGTTGCCTTCCTTGAAAATGGCAACTGTAAATAAAACTTTTCGTATCTATAGAATATTTTTAAAAATTACATCCGCTCATTACTTTGTCACATTTTTGTTACACTTTTAAGTCAACTTTTTCCATCTTAAATCCCTATGTCCATGTTTCTAATGGAAATTATCCATGTAAACTTGTCATGCTATAATGTTG
Organism: Squalus acanthias; assembly: GCA_030390025.1. Classification (NCBI taxonomy): domain Eukaryota; kingdom Metazoa; phylum Chordata; class Chondrichthyes; order Squaliformes; family Squalidae; genus Squalus; species Squalus acanthias. The sequence goes on from CM059432.1 coordinate 122,376,061, forward strand.
TAATGTTTCCCACACTTCAAAAGTACTTCATTGGCTGTAAAGCGCTTTGAGACGTCCGGTGGTCGTGAAAGGCGCTGTATAAATGCAAGTCTTTCTTTCTTTTAATTACATCTTCCTGCCACTGGTGGCAGTGTAGCGACACAGATTTACTCCCTCCCAATCGCTCCCTTCCTCTCCTGGGACCGACAGAGCGGCCCAAAAGTGAAATCTTCCTCACTGCCGAGGTGCCTGGGGACACCCAGCAGGCGTCTGCAGCTCGCCGGTCTCACATGAATGAAGCCCGAGAGCCAATATTGGCTGGGCTGACCCTGCCCGTTGCTGTTGGCACAAGGATTGATCCCTGTGCCCAGTTTGAATTCCAATTTCTAGGCCTAGTGGTGTGCTACTTGTCTGCCTTCTGAGATGATGGGTGAACTTGGTGGACATCGCACATATTCTGCAGTGAATAATGTACCGCAATTCAATGTTACTTATTAACTTGGGCTCACTAATTTGCACTTGGCTGAAAATAATGCCACATGTTTTGATCTTTAAGAGACAGTCTGTTTATGGAAACCATAGACAGCCATAAAAATGAGAAGATGTGAGGAGACAGCCCTAGCTGTAACAAGAACTATGGGAAAGAATTACCACCATTTTCATTAACATTTTGTTGTATTAAAATTTGAAATTAGTCTTTGCAGATTTTACATCCACCAATCCAAAGTCCAAATTCTGTGTTAGTCCAAACATTTGCCCTGCTAGGCTAACATAGGCTAGTATCATAGATGGTACACAATATAGATGGTGCTTGATATAGTTTACCTAATAAACATATTTAAAGAATGCTACATAATTTGAGATGCTTCATCAATTGAGAAGTAACACGAATTTAGTTAGTGTCAGTTAAATTTTTCGTAGGCACAAGCCCATTGTACTCTGTTTCCGAAATGGCATGTTAATTGGCAGCAACCAATTGGGCAGGTCACATGCAGTTCTTAAATAACAATATCAGAGGTACAGTGGGATTGCGTACTGATCTAAGTATTAAGGCTTAGGCTATTCTGAAGGTAATGCATGGAGAGGTGCTATGGTACTTTCCCTGCGCATTACCTGGCCTGCAAATGTTTGATGCCACTCTTGGGTCCAAATTGGAAAATTTAAATACCCCAGCATTTTCATTCTTCACTTCGATGAGCATAATTACATTTTTAAAGGATCTCTTGGCTCCCATATAGACGAAACTGTTGTTTCTTCCTGTTGTGTTTAGTATTGGCTGCATAGTCAATCGATCATTTTGTGCTGCACTTTTAATTTCCTTTTAAACAGCTACAGCTAAAGGTGGATTAAGTGTCAGTTGTAACCAAGCTTTTAGTCTTTAATACATGTCAGAGTTGTCATTATAATGGAATAGTTTCAGTAATTGCCTTCATTGAATTTGATTTTAAAGTTATAACCATTTTCTCCGATGCTCTGGATCATCCTATAATGCCCCTCCCCTGGATGTATTAATTATTTCATTTTTAATATCAAAATAAATTCAATTGGCTCCTTAATTAGAAACCAAAAGTAATTTATGCACAATCTTGCTTTCATTTGTTAATTTGAATATAGGAGCTTGTTTATTTCATTCGCTTTATATGTTGAGGAATTACTTGAGGACAGATTGCCTTCCCTCAGCTTTTAGGTTTTCAAGTGCCATCTAGCAGAGTTTGAGTGCACTACAAGCTGCACTAATGAAACGGTTGCCTGTCTGCTTCTGTCATGTTGAGAAACATAAAAGAGAAAGGCTTTCACTGGGGAAATGATGGTACGACCGTGTGAGTCACAACCCGACTCGTCTGGAGATCCAAGTTCAAATGCAGTCCAGGGACAGGTAATTAGGGTTGATGGCTGCAAAGTGGCACATCTGGAATGAAGAGCTGGCACTGCTAGCACTGCCAACTCAAAGCTGGTCCTAATGCGCTTTAAGAGATTACAACAGATATCAGACCCCCAGGAGAGCTTAATATCATTACCAAGGGCAACAACAGCGGAATATTCCGCGGTGTTCATTGACCCCTTTGCTTCCTTCTAATAAGTACAATATCTCTTTTAAAATGTGTTTTTATCTGAACAGGAGCCACGTGCGCCAAACAATGCTCTTTTAATGCCCAGGATACCATTTCAATATCCAGCTTCTCGCGCAAGTTCATTTTTATTGCAAAGATCGAGCTTCAATGAGAATGAAATTGGATAGCCCCCCCACCCCCGCCCCGCCCGGCCTGTCGGGGTCAAAAGGGCACAGAGAATGATCCCCACCCCAGAACAGGTAGGCCCGAGGCCCCATCAAAATTGGGCAGTGGGCCTCATTTAATTTAAACTGGCATGCAGTGGACGTCTGCTGTGCATCCCCAGGCAACTTGCTGGCATCGATTTCAGGCCCCTGTAACACCGGCAATAGCCCCCAGGTAGGTCTCGGTGAGAAGGAAGGCTAAAGCGGGCAACGGTCTTCGGGACTGCTGTGGAACCATGGTGTGGACTGAGCTACACAGATAGTGAAGGTTTGATCTCTGATTTGCACTCAGTTGGTCAATCTCATTTGGTGCTGTGGTGAGAACACAATCATCTGATGATGCCCCTCATGGCTTAATAGCCTATTGACAGTATCTAGGTTCACACATGAAGAATGGCAACTTGGGTCAGGTATCAAATGGTTGCTGACAATAGCTCCAACAAGGAGTCAATGCCCTCAGGAGAGATGGGGAAAAAATTGGAATTGGAAAAAAATGACAGAGAAAAAAAACTTACAACACACAGAATTATTAGATTTGTCTGTCATGTCAGTAAGACAGCAGTAAGCAGCATTCCATTATCATTCAGTTAAAAAGGGCTGGTGAGGATATCACCACAGTCAACAATGGCTCTTTTCCACAATCCTTAAGGACAAGGAGCAATTCAAGAATATAAATACTTAACAGGAGTAGGGGTAATTTCAGCGAATTGAAGAGGGATCTGGCCGGGGTAAATTGGAGTCAAAGACTGGCAGGCAGAAATGTGATGGAGCAATGGGTGGCCTTTAAAGAGGAGATGGTTTGGGTACAGTCTAGATGCATTCCCATAAGAGAGAAAGGGAGGGCAACCAAAGCCTGGATGACAAAGGAGTCAGAGAGTAGGGTGAAGAAAAAGAGGGCATAGACAGATGTCAGCTTGATAATACAAGGGAGAATCTGGCTGAATATAAAAAGTGCAGAGGAGAAGTGAAAAAGCAAATAAGCGAGGCAAACAGACAGTATAAGAATAGATTGGAAGCTAGGATAAAAGAAAATCCAAAGATCTAATATAGGCATTTTAACAGTAAAAAGGTTGTCAGAGGATCGGAGGGGTCGATTAGGGACCAAAATGGAGATCTATTGGTGGAGGCAGAAGGCATGGCTGAGGTACTAAATGTGTACTTTGCATTGGTGTTTACCAAGGAAGAGGACTTTCGCAAAGCTCCCGTAATGAGAAGGATGTCGGGATACTGGATGAGATAAAACTAGATAAAGACGAGGTACTACAAAGGTTGGCAGTACTTACTGTGGATAAGTCACCCGGTCCAGATGGGATGCACCCTCGGTTGCTGAGGGAAGCGGGGGTAGGAATTGCGGAGGTGCTGAACACAATCTTCCAATCCTCTTTAGACACAGGGGTGGTGCCAGAGGACTGGAGAACTGCAAATGTTACACCCTTGTTTAAAAGAGAAGGATAAACCTGGCAATTACAGGCCAGTCAGTTTAACATCAGTGCTGGGGAACGCTTTTAGAAACAATAATCCGGGAGAAAATTAACAGCCACTTGGACAAGCATGGACTAATAAAGGAGAGCCAGCATGGATTTGTTAAGGGAAAATCGTATTTGTCTAAATTGATTGAGTTTTTTGATGAGGTAACAGAGAGGGTGGATGAGGGCAGTGCAGTTGATGTTGTGTACATGGACTTTCAAAAGGCGTTTGATAAAGTACCACATAATAGGCTTGTTAGCAAAATTGAAGCCCATGTGATAAAAGGGGCAGTAGCAGCCTGGATACAAAATTGCTAAGGGGCAGAAAAATGAGAGTTGTGGTGAATGGCTGTTTATCAGACTGGAGGGAAGTATATTGTGTTGTTCCCCACGGTTCAGTACTAGGGCCACTGCTGTTTTTGATATCCATTAATGACTTGGACTTGGGGATACAGGACACAATTTTGAAATTTGCAGATGACACAAAACTTGGAAGTGTAGTAAACAGTGCGGAAGATAGTAATAGACTTCAAGAGGACATAGATAGGCTGATGGAATGGGCGGACACATGGCAGATGAAATTCAAGGGGGTGCAAGAACAGAGAGACCTGGGGGTGCTAGTGCACAAATGTTTGAAGGTGGTAGGACAGGTTAACAAAGCAGTTAATAAAGCATATGGGATCCTGGGCTTTATAAAGAGAGGCACAGAGTACAAAAGCCAGGAAGTTATGCTAAACATATATAAAAAACACTAGATTGACCCCAGCTGGAGTATTGTGTCCAATTCTGGGCACCACACTTTAGGAAGGACGTGAAGGCTTTGGAGAGGGTACAGAAGAGATTTACTAGAATGTTTCCAGGGATGATGGATTACAGTTACGTGGATGGACTGCAGAAGCTGGGGTTGTTCTCGTTAGAGCAGAGAAGCTAAGAGGAGATTTGATAGAGGTGTTTAAAATCATGAAGGGTTTAGATCGAGTAAATAAAGATAAAGGGGGAAAAATACGGTTGCTTTGCGCTACCCGTTAGCGCCCTAAGAGGGCCGAGATTCAAGGCTGCAATGAGCAGGGTGTGGATGGAGAGCAAGATCGACCCTCCCCTTTAAGAACTGGCCGGCGCCAGTGTGGCTGTGTTCTATTGCTGACTGACATCACATGAGCTTCGCCAGCGCTCTGAGGTAGCGCCTCGCTCATCGGCGTTAGCGCCTTAAGAGAGGTGTGTAGCGCCTGATTTAGCGCTCCAATCACCTCCAGGGGTGATAGAAGCCAAGTTTGCAGTCAGGGGCGATAATTAGCGCCAGACGCTAAACTTTGCGCCCGGCTGATAATTGCGCCCCAAACGGGGCGATACCGAATTTCTCCCCCAAACTGTTTCCAATGGCTGAAGAGTCAATAACCAGAGGGTACAGATTTAAGATGACTGGCAAAAGAAACAGAGGCGACATGAGGAAAAAAAAAATTGCGCAACATGTAGTTAGGATTTGGAATGCACTGCCTGATAGGGTGGTGGAAACAGATTCAATAGTAGCCTTCAAAAGGGAATGGGATAAATACTTGAAGGAGAAGAAATTGCAGGGATATGGGGAAAGAGTGGGGTGAGAGTAGGTCTAACTGGATTGATCTTCGAAAGAGCCGCGCAGACTCGATGGGCCAAATGGCCTCCTTCTGTGATGTATGATTCTATGATTACTAAGATTTGAACTAATATTATTTGAATGGGAATCTAGCATTCAACAATTGATACAAGCTAGTTCGAAAAGCTCCTTTGTTAGCTGCCCTGATAACTCAAATGGCAATAGCAGTATGTATCCAAGCTATACATATGAGTCCCAGGTTCGTTTCCTGTGATGTGCTGAGATAGTTAGGGTGGCAATGGATGGGGTACAATTAGCCTCAGCATCACTGGACTAGCGAGGAGTAAACCAGCACTGCTCTTGCTTCTGATCGTTGTCCACTGGTCCCCGCTTTGGGCATTAGGTGAGGACAGGATTGGAATCAGTGGTGATGTTGTGCTATGGTCAAGTACCTGTCAGCAGACACACGTGAAGTAGGCCACTTCAGCAAGGGGCCATAAATATAAGATAGTCACTAATAAATCCAATAAAGAATTCAGGAGAAACTTCTTTACCCAGAGAGTGATTAGAATGCTACCACATGGAGTAGTTGAGGCGAACAGCACAGATGCCTTTACGGGGAAGCTAGATAAGTTCATAAAGGAGAAAGCAGCAATTGAAGGATAGGCAGATAGGGTTAGATGAAGTAAGGTGGGAGGAGGCTCATGTGGAGCATGGACCAGTTGAGCTGAACGGCCTGTATCTGTGCTGTAATTTACTATGTAATTCTATGTAAGGTAGCAGAACACAACCTGAGTTTCAGAAGTATAATCCAGCAGAAGTCCATGCGCTCCACAAAGAAGGAGCGCGAGAACTGGCCAAAAAAAAGAAACTCCCCTTTTTTTCCCCGAAATCTTTTTTCTATACATGTTTTAGGCAATCAGATTTGAACAAAAAATAAACAAGAAAGTACAACAATGAAACACAAAGGGGGAAAATTCGGTTGGCTTGCGCCTCCCGTTAGCACCACTCGCGAAATTGACTAGGGTTTTTGAGGCGGCGCAAAAGTTTAGCGCCCCAATCTCCTGCGCCCGCAGATCATGACGTCAGTTGAGCGTGCAACGCCCTGGTGGAGCCCCGGACCGGATATTGAGTGGCGCCCACCTCCTTTCCGCCTGGCACAAGCAACGACAGGGAGACTGGAACATTTCCCAGTCGGTGAGGGGCTGGGGGGGCACTATTTAAAGGCGGCCTCTTCCTGGCTTTTTCTGTGGTAGACATTTTTACACCACTCATTATGACAGAGAGAGAGATTCTGAGAGAGAGATAGAGAGACTTCTGCATAGTCAACGCTGTGTGAAGTAGTTTTGGTTACTGAGCATCACTTTGCAGGTACTTTTGGATTTGACCTTCATTACTTCGATTGCCAAGAGAGTATGGGGGCTGCACTGATTCGGGGCGTCGTCCTGCGCCTGCAGAATCGGAGGCAACAGAGACACAGAGAGAGAGTGGCAATCATGGCCAGACAGAGGATGGCCAACAGGCCTCTGCACAGGAGACCTTACCCTCCCAGGGTATTCCGGGAACAATTCTCCTACATTAATTTGTCTGAGGAGCAGTGTTTGCGCAGGCTGCGCTTCAGCCAGGAGGTGGTCACTGAGCTCTGCCACCTGCTGCAGCCAGATCTGCAGCCTCAACTGAGGACCAGGACGTCTCTGTCGGTGGCAGTGAAGGTCACAGTGGCTCTGAACTTTTATGCCACCGGCTCCTTTCAAGCAGCTACTCTATCCGTCAGGTCACAAATGCCCTCTATAAAAGGAGACGCCAGTACATCTCTTTCCCGATGACCCGGGCCAAACAGCATGAACGCGCATTGGGCTTTGCGAGGATAGCGGGCTTCCCCATGGTGCAGGGCGCCATTGACTGCACGCATGTGACATTGCAGGCACCACATGAGAATGCAGAGGTTTTCCAAAACCGCAAGGGGTTCCACTCCTTAAACGTCCAGTTGGTCTGTAACCACAGACAGCTGATACTCGCTGTCAATGCCCGCTATGCTGGCAGCAGCCACAATGCTTTCATCCTGCGCCAGACTGTTGTGCCAGAACTTTTCCAGGCACCGCGTCAAGTGGTTGGCTCCTCGGGGACAAGGGTTATCCAAGCTGCATCTGGCTGATGACACCGCTCCGTAACCCCAACACCCCTGCTGAGCTGCAGTACAATGAAAGCCATCTCACCACCAGGAACATCATTGAGCAGACGATCGGCGTGCTCAAGCAACGGTTCCGCTGTCTGGACCACTCAGGAGGAGCCCTGCAGTACTCGCCTGAGTGAGTCTCCCTCTTCATAGTTGTGTGCTGCATGCTTCATAACCTGGCAATCCTCAGGACCCAGCCAATGCCACCAGGCCTTGGAGCACCTCCGGAGGAGGAGGAGGAAGAGGGAGGAGGAAGAGGAGGAGGATGATCAGCAGCAGCACCAAGGCAGGAGGGAGGCCCATAATGTTAAAACTGCAAGGGCCGTCCGTCAATGGCTGATAACAAGCCGCTTCTAGGCCCCTACTGAGGAAATGGCTTCTGGCATGGAGAACAACATGAATGAAAGCAACCCGCAACCCCAAAGCCTGCCAAGGCAGTAATGATTCCAAAGGTCAAACCTGTACATTTTGAATACAAAAACTTTTTTATTTTACGAACTCTGTGTGTGTCATTTTTTCATGACAAACTAATAGAAACAAACACAAAAAAACAGTCATTAACATAACTGGTTCTCACAACCTGGAGATAATGTCCAAAACACTAAACAAAAGTTTGAACACGAACCTTGGCCTTTAATAAAAAAATTTACCAACATTTCGTCACACCTCCTACTTTTTGCCCTTCGACAGTGATCTCCTTCCCTTGCGCACTTCCCCCCTTCCCACCCTACTGCTCCTCCAGTAATGGGGCCCCAGTGGCTGCAGCAAGGCTGGTGGAAGGCTGCTGATTGTCAGAACCTGAGACTACAGATGCCCTTGAAGGACGACCTCGACCAGCTCTGGGCCTGGAGGGCCCGGCTGCAGACTGCACCAACTCTGCATGGGCGGCAGCAGTCTGGGCTACAGGCAGTGACAAGTGCAATGGGGAAGTGACAGTGGTGGCAGCAGGAATGCTGTCATCTTGAGAGAGGACAGCAACTCCCTGCTCGACCGACACACTGGCACTCCCACGGGGCAGCTCCTCAGCATCTGGAGCAATCTGCTGGAGCACAGATTGCTGGCCTGCTGTGGCGCGGTGAGAGCCCGGGGGAAATGTGTCTGAACCAGCGACAATGGCAGCAGTCAGTGCTTGCGTGGCCTCAATCTGAATCTGCATGAGACCAGTCTGAGATTGGATCATGGCAGCCAGTGACTGAATTGCAGCACTAAGCATTAGCGTGGCATCTGCCTGTGCTCCAGCGTAGTGCTCCACACTCCTTGCCAGTGCATCAGTGCTTTCGGGCATCCTTCCCATTGCACCCATGAGCTGAGTGTGCATGTCCACCACCTGGGTGTTCATTTCAGCGATGAGCCGCTCCTCCTCTGCGTCCAGTGCAGCAGGACTCGCTGGCCTACTCTCCCTCCGGGGAGAAGGCCCCCGAGCTTCCCTAGCCACATCGCGTTGCTGCAGCCCGCTGGGTCCCAGAGCTTCACCCTTATCAGACCCTTCCCCCCTGCTCCCCTCCAGGGAAGACGTGGTCCCAGTGTGGGCATGGGCTTCCTTGGGAGAGGGTGGCGCTGAGGCTCCGGCTTCCTCTTCCTCCTCGCCTGCAGCTTCACTCCCACTGGCAGCTTCAGGGTCCGTCTCCTCAGCTGGTGAATCACCATCTGAAAGCAGGGAGGTACAAGAGTGGCTTTAGCGTGAGGACAGGGGGCCGGTAAGGGAGGAAGGAGTGCAGCGATTTAGTAAGTTGGATTGAAAGGGCTGGATTTTGATACTGGGGCGGGTTGGGGTCGTGTCATCCACTTTTCGTGTTATCCACCCGACTGCAATTGGATGTGGGAGATTGATGCAATTTTCACCTAATTGGGCAATTGAGTTCCAGCATGTGGGAACCCATGAACTAATTAGTGTTTTCAGTCTGAAAGTCGCCTCTGATGATGTCATTATTGCTGCTGCATTGAAGGTCTTCAGAGACTGCCTGGCCTTTGCTGTGAGAGGACCTGGATAAAATGAGCAGCAGCAGCCCTAAGTCTGCTCCCAGATATTTTTACACCACCACTCCCAGATATGTCTCCTCTCCATCCATATATACATCCATCCCCATAGCCATCCATCCATCCATCCATCCATCCATCCAGCCAGCCAGCCAGCGTCAACTCTCCATATCCAAATGTGCTCCCGCCAGGTTTCACAAGCGTGGTTCAGAACAGGTGTGCTTCACGTAGAACAAGGGTTAAAATCACAAAGGCCTTTCAAAATGACATTATAGAGGCAATTTCGTGCTTGTTAAGGGCCTTAACAGCCTATCCCGTCTCTTAGAGGCGGGATGGAGTCTGGACCAGCAGACACGATTTAATGAAAATTGCGTGGAGGCGGGATGGAGGCAGTCTTGTGCCCACCCGCCAGTTTTCGCAATTTTAACCCCCCACATGCCTCCAAACCCGCCTCCACGGGTCAATGAAAATCCAGCCCAAAGTGTCAAAGGCTGGCGTTGTGAGGGACAAGTGGAATGAGAGAGGAGAGAAAGCTGATGACCTTACCATTGCTGTCCCGAATGGGGTCGGCCTCTCCAGGGGCGACGGGACCGATCACCTGGCTTGCCACAATCCTGTGGACGCGCGCCTCAAGATTGCTGAGGGGTTGCAGCTGAGGCCGCCCTCCACCCGTCAGTTGCTGCTGTCTCCTGTTATGAGATAGCTTGGCCTGTAAGAAAAAGGACGGCGTCTGAGTAAATATACAGCCATGGTCTTGCCTGATGTGCCTCCCATAATTGAATAGCCCTTAATGTACGCAGCCATGGTCTTGCCTGATGTGCCTCCCATAGTTGAATAGCCCTTACTGTATGCAAAGTGTGGAATGTGCGTGTGTGTTTCATGAGAGGGCCATAGGTGTAGGATGAGTGCTGGGCAATGGGGTTTTAAGACCCGCTGGCGATAGAGTGAGGTTGAAATGGAGGGATGGAGAGGTATTAAAAAAAAGCCACTCACCCTGACGACCCGAGTGAGGTCGTTGAGCTTTTTGCGACATTGAGTATGGGTCCTGGGCACCATGCTCCTGGAGGAGACGTGCTGAGCCACCTCCCTCCACACTCTTCTGTAGCCGCATGGCAAAGGCCTCCTGCCACTCTCAGGGAAGAGTATAGATCTTCTGCGCTCCACCGCGCCAACCAGAGCCTCCAAGGCCCGCTCGCTGAAGCGCTGAGCTCGTTCTCTCACCCTCTCCATAGTCCTTGGCTGGAAAATGTAGTCACAGGTCTCTCCAGGCCGAGATTCAAGGCTCCAATGAGCAGGGTGTAGCTGGAGAGCAAGATCGACCCTCCCCTTTAAGAACTGGCCGGCGCCAGTGTGTCTGTGTTCCATCGCTAACTGACATCACCTGCGCTGCGCCCGCGCTCTGAGTTAGCGCCTCGCTCCTCGGTCTTTGCGCCTTAAGACAGATGTGCAGCGCCTGATTTAGCGCTCCAATCACCTCCAGGGGCGATAGAAGCCAAGTTTGCAGACGGAGGCGATAATTAGCGCCAGTCGATAAACTTTGCGCCCGGCCGATAATTGCGCCCCAAACGGGGCGATACCAAATTTCTCCCCCAAACATTTTAAGTAGGAGGTAAATGTCCTACCTTTACAGATGCTGCAATAGTTTGTTAATGTAGGCTCTTGCAGCTCCTAAATTTCACCAATGGATAGTGAAAGGATTATCTCAATGTATCAACATTCTAAATTCATCAGTGGGCACGTGTCAGTGATCCAACACTATCCTGATCGTCAATCCATGCTCTAGATCCAGATCCAGATCCAGACAATCAGATTGATACAAAATAAACCCAGGAAATGCTGGAAACACTCAGCAGGTCAGACAGCATCTGTGGAGAGAGAAACAGAGTTAATAGGCTGAATTTTTACCTTGGAGACGTGCTGGCAGCAAGGTGGGGCAGTGGGGGGGAGGGCAGGGGGCCAGGGATCACTCAGGAACCCGAAGATTGGAGAGGCGCATTTTGCAGTGGCTTTTTAATGAAACCACTGCAATTGAATCAGACTTCCAGGTTTCCCGACCAATTAACTGGAGCAGGTCCGATGATGTCACGGATGACTTTACTTCAGCTGAGCTATTTAAAGGTGCAATGCACAGATGTCACTTGAAGGCTGGTGGAGGTGGAAGACAGGTTGTTGGAGTGGAAATAGTGAGTTGGTTGCTTGGGAAAAAGTTGATATTGCTCTATACTTAAAAATGCAGGCTCAAAGACAGAAAGCTGCCCCGAGATTTAGTGATACATCCTTGAAAATATTACTCCAAGGAGACAGGGCCCACAGGGACATCCTGTTCCCTGCTGATGGGAGGAAGAGGCCAGTTGCCCAGACAAAGAAAGCATGGCTGGAGATCGCTGAAGTAGTGAGCAGCAGGAGAGTTGTAGGCAGGACCTGGATCCAGTGTAGAAAACGCTTTAACGACCTCATGATGTCTGGAAAGGTGAGTACAATGTCACATTCCCCTACATCCTGATGTGCGTGTCACCCCAACCCCCTCACTCAGCCTTCCCAAGCCTACTCCTACAAATCAATCCTTACACTAACCTACCTTGTAGGTGCACCTATCCCTCTCTGTCTATGTATTTACTCACATCCCCATCTGACCATCCATCGCTGACACTCACCCTCATCTTAATGCAATGTTATGCCTCTCCCTCATAGCCTCTCCCTCTACAGATGTTGCCCATCCAACCCTTCCACTCACTGCATGATTCTCACTCAAAGGTCTCTTGTTTCCCTCCTTGCAGAAGAGAGCACAGAACATCTGGGAGAGGCAGCGAACTGGTGGTGGCCCTCCAGTGGTGGCACCACTGACTTCAGCAGAGGAGGAGGCACTGAAGATAAGCAGAGTTGTGGAGCTGCTGGCGGTCAAAGATGGAGAGAGGGGAACTCTCAGCTACCTGGTGACAGAATTAAATATCACACAGCCACATGACATACAACAGTCACTCATGATGATTTGATGTCAGCAGTCAGTGAAATATGATCATGTGCATAATGGTAACTTAAAATATTCTTAGCATAACAGTTCTAATTCATGTCTTTACTCTCCCACAGTCCCATCAGTGTGCACCGCTGCTGGTGCATTTTGAAGGGCTCCTGCAGATCTGTCCAGGCATCTGAAGCGCATCTCCAGCATCCTGATTGCTTGCTCTATTACACATTTCATCATCATTTGGCTTTGATTGTAACGCTCTTCAGCCTCATTGTTTGGCCTCCTCAAGGGTGTCATCATCCATGTCTTCAGTGGATACCCCTTGTCTCCAAGAAGCCAAGAAGCAATCCTCCAATATATTGAGAGTGACTTCCAAAGTTGTAGAAATCACCTGCAAACTCCTGAAAGCAAACTCTCAGCATAAATGGTGTCAGCAAGAGCCTTTCCCTTAGGCAAGGAAGCAGGTGTGAGGTCTGAGTATTGATGTGATTTTTTTTAAATGTCATTTATTCAGCTCTCACAATTGCCGCTGTGCTTTCGCCTTACTTTCACTGCTGAGGTTCAGCAAGCCCGGGAATCCACTGGACAGCCAGTAAAAACTGCAACAACAGGTAAAAAGGCTGTTAACAGCCTCTTAACTATCTCTAAATTGCTTTAATTAGGTAGCTCACCTCTCCCAAGGGGGTCTCTCGTGCACTGCCTAACGCGCCCGAGTTAAAGGCTTTTAACATCCCACCCACTCGCAAACCCGCACACTCTTTAAAGTAAAAATTCAGCCCAATGTTTCAGGTCGATGGCCTTTCATCAGAATTGATCAGATTGATATTCCTGCCTTATCCTACTGTATGCATTTCCTTCTTCGTGACTATGGCAGGATTTCGATCACCAGGGGTGTTTCCCCAATGAACATATAAGGATTATACCACGGGAGACTGCAAACCACAGATGGCATTAACTGATCGTTTTGACACACTCTCCAAGTCACTGTGGCACTAATTGCTTCCCCTGGTAGTCATTTTAAGCCTAAGGTGGCAGTGCCTGCTTGCCCTAATGAACACCTAAAGCTGTGACAATGCTAAATCTTCTCCCTAAGGTTGCTCTGGTCTCAGATCAATACAGCCTCTCTTCCTAGATTTACAGAACACCCTGACAGCGCCACACAATCATTTTCTAGTTCCAGTTAGAGGGGGGATGCCCGTATTAGTTGCATAACTTCATTACTCTTCTGCTGAAATCTTTGAGTTAAGTGGGATTGAGTAAAACCTTGCTGCTTCTAATAAAGAACGGAGAACGTTTTCAAAGACAAAATTTGGTTTTGATCCAAATTGTACGAACTGATCAAATTCGCACTGATTTGCTTCTCAGACCTGGATCGTTATTTTTGCTCAGAGAGGCGAATCGAGGCACAACTTGAAATAATTTTACCTGAAACTGCCACTTTATGTAAAGACTTATAATTCCAAACATTTGCAAAGAAAGAGAGTAGGCCGGTGTGTTTCTTATGTAGTATGGGATGGTTCAGACACAACCTCTGTCAAACAGAACAATAACTGCACTGCACGCTGTGGGAATTTCCTCCTAGCGGCTGCTGCTCCACCAGCGTAACTTCACCAGAAACCCCGATTACATGTGTAAACAAGAGTTTCGCCGCACTTCTGATGGAGTGGCAACAACAACGTCTTGCAGTTATATAAAGAAAGACTTGCATTTATATAGCGCCTTTCACAAGCACTGGACGTCTCAAAGCGCTTTACAGCCAATGAAGTACTTTTGAAGTGGAGTCACTGTTGTGATGTGGGAAATGCGGCAGCAAATTTGCGCACAGCAAGCTCCCATAAACAACAATGTAATAATGACCAGCTAATCTGGTTTTTTTTGTTATGTTGGTTGAGGGATAAATATTGGCACTTTAAATGTGGTAAAACATCACAAGGTGATTCACAGGAGCGTAATTAGGCAAAATATTTGACAACGAGCCACATAAGGAGATATTAGGACAGGTGACCAAAGGCTTGATCAAAGAGGTAGGTTTTAAGAAGTGTCGTAAAGAAGGAAAGAGAGCAGTAGAGAGGCGGAGAGATTTAGGGAGGGAATTCCATAGCTTAGGGCCTAGGCAGCTGAAAGCACGGGCGCCAACGGTGGGGCGAAGGAAGTCAGGGATGCACAAGAGGCCAGAATTGGAGGAACTAGAGTTCTCGGAGGGTTGTAGGGCTGGAGGAAGTTACAGAGATAGGGAGGGGCGAGGCCATGGAGGGATTTGAACACAAGGATGAGAATTTTAAAATCGAGGCATGTCAATGTAGATCAGCAAGCACAGGGGTGATGGATCAATGGGACTTGGTGTGAGTTCGGATACGGGCAGCAGAGGAATTCCCGGAATGTTAGGCAGACAGAACGAACCAAAAAAGATTTTTGGTTTAAAAAAAGAAGAAATTCAAGAAAATAATTAAAGTAGAAGGAAAGGTCTGGGTGGTACTTTCAGTATAAAGTATAAAGTATTTCCTCACCTGTATAATTTCAAAAGAAAATTTGTGTCCCTTTGACCTTGTCAGGGACAACTTCAATGTAGGCATCCATTTGCATCTTATGGAGTGGTATTTTGTATGTGAAATTCTTGGGGCCGTGGAGTTAGACCTAAGGCTCCAAATGAGGCCTGAGCAATGCTCTGAATAATTGGAATTTCAGGACCATTGGTGTGAATTTTAAACCCCAAAAACAGGTGGGTTTGGGTCGGGTGAGATGTTAAAATTTTAATAATCTCAACCTGACCCCAACCCACCCACTTCCGGGTTTAATAGAGGCAGGACAAGGGGCGGGCAGCCAACCCGCTCCAGGAGGCCGGTTGGCCATTCAAATATTTTAATGAGGCTGGCAGCCTCAGATTTAACCTTATTCACATATTTAACCCTGGCCGGCCAGGTTTCCCAGGCCTCAGGAAACCCTGGCAGTTCAAGGGAGGGTTTGGGGAGAAGAAAGGTGCCTTTACAGCACTGCTTGTGAGCTTCACCCGGCGCCCCCCCCCCCCCCACAAGCTTACCTTCCTCCCTTGGAACGGATCCCCCCGCCCCGCCCATCAGACCCCCCACCCTATACAAATAACCCCCGATTTGCGATGAGACCCCCCCGTCATCCACCGGGTCGGGGATCGGAACCCCCCTGCCCCCCCACCCACACACACACTCCCATTAGCAGCTGCAGGCTCCTTACCTGGGGCTGCGGCCTGCCCTGGAGTGCTCCCCGCCCGACTGGAAGCCAGGCCTGTCAATCAGGCTGACTTCCGGGCGGGGATCCTGCTGTAAAAATAAATATGCACACTGCGGAGTCAAAACCCCACAGCATGTGGGGAAACAAGGACTTGCGAAACTTCACTCCCCCTCCCCCTCCCCACCGGCTTACCAAACCCGCCCCAGTCAAGATCGGCGTGTTACATTTGGGGCACACCACCTTAGGAATTGCATGAGGTCATCATGGTCTGACTCACCTGCTGGGGGAGTGGGGGCTGGTGCCGATTCCTCTGGATGATCACTCGCCCCTAGGCGGTGGTGAGAGGGAGTCACACACCCTCTGAACTGTACCATTTTTTATATGATTGCACACAACATTGGTCTCTGTTCGGGAGACTGATTGACTTATTAGTAAAACAATGTTTACAGCACTGCTTTAGATAAATACAAGAAAAGAGTAGTGACGCTATGCATTCAATAACAATTGTCCTTCATGCTGAATCAATTTGTCGTGCTTTATTGTGGCGAATGCAGCATCTTGGTTGGAGGTGAAGTAGCAGCAATTGCAAATAAAACACAAATAACACTTTGAAAGCATTCATTGTTTGGAGTTCATTTCTGCTGAAGATGCCAACTTCATAATCGCTAATGGTTTTTGTTAGTCATGGACAGGTACAATTCCAATTTGCATCGAAGGTCCAGTTACCATGCAACAGTTTTGTTTTATGCTTTCATTTTGAACTTGAAATTATTCAAGCCTTTTGATATTAATTCCCATTTGCAGCTCTTGGGGAAATCTTGGAAATACATCAAAATATTACTGCACTAACGTTGGACTAATGCCACTGCTGGGCTCCTCCTATCAACCTTAGACTTGGTGACACCAAGTCATTCTGTTAGGTTTCATGTCCAAGATTGCCAGACTGTTTATATATTGCAATAAAGGCAAGAAAATACAAATTATGTAAGTGTTCAGTGTTGTGATAAAAAAAACAAGCTTTGATCAAAATACAATAACAAGAAAAATTGAAAAAAAATCCACTGAAGAGAAAATGATCTTACTTGCCTTAACATTAACCTGCCTTTTTCTTTCATATACATACATTCATTAAGGGCCCAGGGAGTAAGAAAAGTCTACCACATATGCTGAAGACGTTCCTTTTCCCAACATTCATTATTAATTTATGATTTATGCTGGCATTGTCTGCTTTTGAATGTGATGGACTACATTATTAAAACAGCACAGTTCATGATGAACAGAGTTGATTGCACTATAAAAAGCTGCAACTCCCAGATATCTAACAGCATCTAAAAGGTTACGGTGTGAACAATTTAAATGGTCCATACTTTCACACTGCTCTGCAAAATATGTACATGTAGCTATGCAATAGGCAGACCCATTGTAATTATTTAAAAGACAGTTGAAAATTAATTATAGGATGAATAATTTCAGTAGTCACTGACCATCTTTGGGCAATATTTTACTCTGTTTGAAAGAACGAGACAAATGCCTATTTTTATTTTTAATTCAGATCATTTATATTCCTCCTTTTCAAATATTTACCCTTTTAAATTTTGATCTCATCTCTACCTCAATAGCCACTTGTGGTGAAACATCTCATGATCTAATTGCCCTCAGTTCAAGACCCTTCCTTCTCCCATTCCCCAGGTTTCACTCACCTCTTTACAGGCTTCTCCTCTTAGGACACCACTCACCACACTGATGATGCTGCTGCTGATTCTGGCTCTGCAAGCAATGCTGGGCCCCATGCCCACCCCATTCCCCCATCTCCCCTGACTCCCTATTCCCATTCCCCGCTCTCCCCAAACCCCATCGCCCCCTCGCTCCCCTACCCTCATCCCCCTCTCCCCATTCCTGTTTCCCACTCTTCCCGAACCCCCAGTCTCCCTCTCTCCCCTGACACCCCCACCCCTGACCCCCAGTCTCCCTCTCTCCCCCCACGCACCGCCCCCCCATTCCCCTGTCTCCCTCTCTCCCCCCACCAGACTCCGAACGACCCTTGTCTCCCAAGCTCACATCCCCTGACTCTCGGTTGTTCCCGGAACACCAGCCGGTCCCGGCTCTCTGGGAGGTGGAGTGGGGTGAGATATTGGAGCAGGAGGGTCGCTGCTGCAGCGGGAAGTTTAAGGCGCAAAGATATCCCGGGCAGCAGTCCCATTCCGAAATTGCCTTAACCCCCCCCCAGCCATGCTGTGCGCCCAGTGCATACATAACCAGGCCATCTAAAGTCCAATGTGCTTGCCTGCAAGTAATGAGGAAATTTGAACGGCATATTGATTTCACAAGTTATGGCAGTGCTTTTCTAAGGAACTTGTATGAGTTAATGGGCATCGTTGTGTGAAATCTCAAGAATTGCACACAATTTGGGACATTTCAATCTCTATATTAGACGCAAATTCATTACGAGCAGGTACTTAGCAGGTTATTAGTGTATTATTGTACTTAGTTAACAGGGTTGGCTGTATATGTATCAAAGTACTCTGTTGCTATTCTTTTCCTGTAATTCTCTTTTGAGAATAGTTCTGTTTGATTAAGGATATGTTAACAATATTGTAATGATGTAAATATACCATAGTAGGTTCAGTAATAAGGGGAAAAGTCTAAAAGCAGTAAAGCATCTAGGTTTAATTAGCTACTTTAATGATAACTTTCTCACATTGGCAATAATTTGCTCAAACTATAATGCCCCAGTTATACTGCAGGTTTTGTATCAGAGCATCACAGTCCTTTGCACCATTCTAAGGCAAAACTTGCATTATACAATTCCATTGATCTGGCATTGTAGCTTTGAATGGCTTCAAATAGTTTGAGTCACTAGTAGGATAGCTGGCCATTAAGCACAGCATAGATATCCTGTAAAACAAAATATGCATTCTTGAGGTCTGCAGAACTGAAACTCAGACAAAGTACCTATACACCCTAATGTTACCAGATCAATGGAGATGGAGCAAGCTGGGCTGGGTCTGAGCAAGACCTCTCAAGGTTATAAACTGCGAATTGAGTAGTGCTTTTGATTTTGCAATACAAAGACGAACAAGCAGGAAAAGCCTTGGAACAGTTTGGGTCAGAGTCCTAATAGTGAATGGGGCACCAGATAAAATATGTTGGGGTAAAAATTCAGTTGGTTGCGCCTCCCGTTAGCGTCTTAAGAGGGCGCTAATGGGGCGCAAAGCCGCTAACGCCCGGGCGCAGCGATGTTTGCGCCGCTCGAGAACTTAACTTGAGATTGTGCGGCGGCGCTAAAACTTACCGCTGCGACCACCTGCGCGCGCAGATTGTGACGTCATTCCATGGTGCAACGCCCTTGTGGCGCCCCGGAGCGGAAATTGAGTGGCGCCCCCTGCCTTACCGCCTGGCGCTTCCAACGACCAGAAGACTGGAACGCTATCAATCGCTGTGGGGCTGGGGGGGGGGGGCGCTATTTAAAGGGGGCCTCTTCCTGTCTTTTATTGTTGGTGGCATTTTTGAACTACGCATTCTGAGAGAGAGAGGGAGAGACTTCTGGAGAGATTCAACGTTGTGTGAAGGAGTTTTGGGTACTGAGCAGCACTTTGCAGGTTCATTTTGATTTGCCATTCCTTGTATCGATTTAGCAGAGACTGTGGGAGCTGCACTCTGAGCTCTTTGCCTGGTACTCTCCATTGTTCTTTCCAGCACATTTGATGTGCAAGTCTCTCCAGGCCGAGATTCAAGGCTGCAATGAACAGGATGTGGATGGAAAGCAAGATTAACCATCCCCTTTAAGAACTGGCCCGTGCCATTGTGTGTGTGTTCCATTGCTGACTGACATTACATGAGCTTCGCCAGCGCTCTGAGGTAGCGCCTCACTCCTTGGCCTTTGCGCCTTAAGACAGGTGTGCAGCGCCTGCTTTAGCGCTCCACTCACCTCCCGGGGCGGTAAAAGTGAAGTTTCCAGTCAGTGCCGATAATTAGCGCCAGGCGCTAATATTTGCGTCCAGACGATATTTGCGCCCCAAATGGGGCGCGACCTAATTTCTACCCCGTTGTGTCTTGCAACAGAAAGACTAAAGAACAGGAAAAGCCTTGTCGGCAATTGTGGCCACAACCTCAGTGTCTTGGTCGTGAACTAGCACCAGCCAAAAGAAGTATAGCACCAAGCCATCATCAAACTAATTGACATCTGGCAATTATTGTTTTTGTCACAAGCCTATCTATTTAAGTGCAACATTTTACAGGATTAATATGATTAAACTAATCCTCTTACTATGGCAACTAAGGTTTGGATCCTTGAGTGACTTTGCTTTAGTATAGTTTAAGGTGTAAAGTCATGCTTTCTTTCACATCCCTAATTTAGAGTAGAGAAAGGTTAAAGAGAGAGAGAGAGATTCCAAGAAGATTCCAAGAACATGTTAGGAAGCTTTCTAGAAAGGACAGGAAGTTAAAAAGAATTGTGTAGAATTTACAGGAAAAAACAGGACATTTGGCCCAACAGGTCTATGCTGGTGTTTATGCTCCACACAAGCCTCCTCCCACTTTACCTCATCTCACCCTATCAACATATCCTTCAATTCATTTTTTTCCTCATGTACTTATCTAGCTTACCCTTCAATGCATCTATGATATTCGTCTCAACCACTCTCACCTCTCTCTGAGTAAAGAAGTTTCTCCTGAATTCCTTATTGGATTTATTAGTGATAATCTTATATTTATGGCCCCTAGTTTTGAACTACCCCACAAGTGGAAACATCGTCTCTACATCTACCCTATCAAACCCCTTCAGAATTTTAAAGACCTCTATCAGGTCCCCTCAGCCTTCACTTCCAGAGAAAATAGCCCGAGCCAGTTCAGTCTTTCCTGACAATTGTACCCTTTCAGTTCTGGTATCAACCTTGTCAATCTTTTTTCACTTCCTCCGGTGCTTCTCTATCCTTTTTGCAATATGGAGACCAGAACTGTGCACAATGCTTTAAGTTTGGTCTAACCAAGGTCCTATATAAGTTTAACATAACTTCTCTGCTTTTCAATTCTATTCCTTTTGAAATGAACCCCAGTGCTTAGCTTGCATTCAAGAAGTTGTAAAGATTTTTTGCAGCAGTTCAGCAAACAGCAGAGAGAATGTTAAGAAGTTGATCAAACAGAATTATACTTGTAATGTGTATAACAGCTATTAAGTAATAGCTTCAGTCTCTGAATCTGGAGAAAAAAATATAACACGACACAATACAGAGACTTGAGGTGCATGTAAAGTTAGTTAAGCAAAGATGAGAAGAACACAACTAAAGAAAACAATTGGACCAGGGCAACAACAAATTGTCAAGGGTTTCGGCAGAGATGAAGCTGAGCATCCTCCTACAAGAAGGTTATGCTACAGCAGCCCGCTCATCAAAAAGATGTCAGCTGCTTTTCCTTTATTTTGCCCTGCCAGTGTTTTTTCATGTCCCCTCTTCGCTCTCCTAATTTCTTTTTTAAGTACCCCCCTGCACTTTCTGTACTCCTCTAGGGCTTCCACTGTTTTTAGTCCTTTGTATCTGCCAAAAGCCTCCCTTTTTTTCCTAATCCATTCTTGTATATCCCTTGACATCCAGGCTTCCCTGGGCTTGTTGGTCCCACCCTTGACCTTTACGGGGACATGTTGGCATTCTACTCTCTCTATTTCCTTTCTGAAGGACTCCCATTGCTCTGATGTGGATTTTCCTACAAGTTGCTGATCCCAGTCCATTTTGGCCAGATCCTGCCTTATCATATTAAAATCGGCCCTCCCCCAGTTTAGAACCTTTATTTCCGGTCCATCTTTGTCCTTTTCCATGACTACCTTAAATCTCACCGAATTATGGTCACTGTCACCAAAATGCTCTCCTACTGACATATCTACCATTTGCCCGGCTACATTTCATAGAATTAGGTCCAGTACCGCCCCCTCTCTTGTAGGACTTTCTACATGCTGGCTCAAAAAGCTCTCCTGGATGCACTTTAAGAATTCCGCACCCTCTAAGCCTTTCACACTCTCACTATCCCAGTTAATATTGGGGAAGTTGAAATCCCCTTCTATTATTACCCTATTATTTCTACACTTCTGAGATTTGTCTACATATCTGTTCCTCTATCTCCCCCTGACTGTTTGGGGGCCTATAGTACACTCCCAGCAAAGTGCTTGCCCCCTTTTTGTTTTTAAGTTCTACCCATATGGCCTCATTAGAGGAACCTGCAAAGATATCATCCCTCCTTACAGCAGTAATTGACACCTTGATTAATATTGCGACACCCCCTCCTCTTTTACACCCCCCTCTGTCTCGCCTGAAGATTCTATACCCCGGAATAGTGAGCTGCCAGTCCTGCCCCTCCTCAACCATGCCTCTGTGATAGCAACAATATCATACTCCCATGTATTCATCAACACCTTCAATTCATCTGCCTTACTCGCAAGACTCCTTGCATTAAAATAAATGCCATCCAGCCTTGCCATACTCCCTTGTGCCATTACATATTTGCTCTGCCTTCCAGGCTGACTTGTTTTTTCCTCTATATTTGGCTGTGCATCACCCCCTACTATAGCTCCACTCCATATCCCATCCCCTTGCCAAGTTAGTTTAAACCCCCCACAACAGTACTAGCAAACCTCCCCGCAAGGATGTTGGTCCCGTTTCGGTTCAGGTGCAACCCGTCTGACTTGTACAGGTCCCACCTTCCCAGAAGCAGACCTAGTGATCCAGGAAACTAAAGCCCTCCCTCCTGCACCAACTCTTTAGCCACGCATTCATCTGCTCTATCCTCCTATTCCTATACTCACTAGCACGTGGCACCGATAGTAATCCAGAGATTACAACCTTTGAGGTCCTGCTTTTTAATCTGCTGCCTAGCTCCCTAAATTCTTGTTGCAGGACCTCATCCCTCTTTCTACCCATGTCGTTGGTACCAATGTGAACCACGACCTCTGACTGTTTGCCCTCCCCAATCAGAATGCCCTGCAGCCGTTCAGTGACATCCTTGACCCTGGGACCAGGGAGGCAACATACCATCCTGGAGTCACATCTGTGGCCACAGAAACATCTATCTGTTCCCCTTACGATAGAATCCCCTATCACTATTGCTCTCCCACTCTTTTTCCTCCCCTCCTGTGCAGCTGAGCCACTCGTAGTACCACGGACTTGGCTCTTGCTGCATTCCCCTGAGAAACCATCTCCCCCAGCAGTATCCAAAACGGAAAATCTGTTGGAGAGGGAGATGGACCCAGGAGTCCTGCACTACCTTCCTAGCTCTTTTACTCTGTCTGGCGGTCTCCCATTTTCTGTCTGCCTGTGCACTCTTTACCTGCCGGTGTGACCCCCTCACCCCCACCCACCCCCCTCGTTGCCAAGTGCTGTCATCTATTGAAGTCTACTTTCTCCTGTAAGAAATGAAACAGGGATGAGGGTTATTAAATGCAGAGTAGTGACATTTAATAATTCCATGTCTAAAGGGTTAGTAAGAGATAAAATTAGAGTAGATGAGGAGGCATTGTAGCTTGGGAGCTTTTAATAGTGGGTGTGCTTGTGCTGTGAGAATGAGTGGTGGTGAAAGTTAGAAGAGTAAAGGCAGGAGGTTTTCAGGACTTGTGCAAAATAATAGTGATTGTGAGGGAGAGATTGAGGTTATCACAACAATCACCTTATCCTTGACGGGACTCAGTCGGCCAATACCCTATCTTACCTTTCCTGGCAAGGTCAATGAACTTCTCTCAGCAATGTATTCAGCACAGTCGACTTTGGCTGTAGCATAAAATGGGCACTAGTGAATCGACAGCCTGTTTTACACCCTGTCCGATTTTCTTTTCCGTGGAAGACGGGCGGGATGTAAAACAGGTTTTGCCGATTCACTGTCACCTGTTTTGCATTACCGGCAAATTCGAATTTCACCCCTACCTCTCCACAGCTTGCAACAATACTTCTGTGCTCACCTCCTCAAACTTCATAGACATATAGAAACATAGAAACATAGAATCTAGGAGCAGGAGTAGGCCATTCGGCCCGTCGAGCCTGCTCCACCATTCAATACGATCATGGCTGATCATCCAAATCCAGTACTCTGTCCCTGCTTTAATCCCCACAGTACACATATCCCACCCTACCCCCGTAACCCCACGTATTTAATTCCCCCTAACATATCCCATCCTATCCCCATAACCCCACATATTTAATACCCCCCTAACACTAAGGGTCAATTTATCATAGCCAAATCAACCTAACCCGCACATTTTTGGACATATGCCTTCCTCTTCCTACTGCTGCCACGCGAATCTGCCAGTGAAGCAGAAAAACACCACCAAGAGATGGAAAGTGATAAACAGTAAGAGCACACACATTCCAGGTAGCTTTCAGTCATGAGTACATTGAAAGCATTTTATACTAAACCTTCATGCAGCTTTAATGTTTTTACTCTTAAAGTATCAACAGCAGCCAAAACAATCACTTATCTTCTTGCAAGAACCTGAGGGCCAGTAATTAACAATTGTTCTACAGTAGATCTTTGCAGTTACCTATAGTCCCATTTAATCAGCCTCGGGCCTTGAGTAGTGACTGATTTTCCTGTCAGCTGGGTCATCTGCTCCAATTGAACACCTCCACAACATATTGGTATGGTCTTTTACTTGCCTATGTAAACAAGGGCCACCAGAAAATCCACGGGCTCCAGTGCTTCCCGGGGTCGGCCACACTTCCAGTGCACTGTACCCACACAGTAGCCACCCAGGAAAATCAGCTCTCATAAGTTTTATATTCCTACCTCAGAGGAATAGGTGAATGCAGAATTTATCAGTAACATATTGAATACAAACTGTACCCAACCTTGCTAAAGTGCAATGTTGGAAGTCGATTGTAGCTCTATATTGCTATCAGTGAACAAAAACCCATGTAAAACTAAGGCAATGTATTATTCTTAAGAACCTGTACCTAATGCAAATCTTAATGCTTAACCTTATATTTAGCATATAGAATAAGTCTTGTTTAAATAAAGTAACATTAGTTGCTGCACCTCTGCGCATGACTTCATCTGTGATTCCTGGCACGTAGCAGTTTTATGCCTCAGTGAACCATCTTGGGACATTTTTCTATGTGAAAGGCAGTATATAAATTAATTTATTTTGGTTGCTACACCCAGTGTTGTACTGCGTTCCAACATTTCAATTGTGACGGGTTGCGCTTTTGCAACTGTTGACAACAATTAGGAATGGGTATTGTAAGATGATTCAAAGGCCTGAACTTGAATGGTAAATCGGCAAATCAATTCTCTTGTGTAAAAGTGTAAAAATGGGGAAAGACTCATCCAAAATCCATTCATTAATATTTATTACATATTTCCGATTCATTAATCTTACAGACGATGAGTAATATGAACCAATTTGAAATTAACTGCAGCCAGTTCTTGGGGAACTTCTGAATCCATAAACTTTAAAGATTGAATATACTTGGATAGTTCACACCTCTCACTTTACAATGACTGAAAATCTAGTGTGCCCTTCACTGCCTATTCTTTTCAATCATTGGAGATCTCAGGTTGGAGACTGATGAGCAGAGAGCTCTTCCCATGAATCTGAGGATTTTACGCATGCTCCACAATAATCCAGGTAGATGGCATCACCACTGTTTGCTCAAAGGTATTGTTGATATTGGTGCAGCATAACATCCAGCCATTCTGTGGCTTGATTCCAATGTGATCCTATCACCAGCTGAGTGAAGGCTGAAGTTATTTACCAAAGCATGTTGGTATGATCTATTTCTTGTCTCATTGATATTTTTTGATGTCACAAACCTTGAATATTTCAAAATGGCAGAGTTGCCAAAGTGTTCAAATCTAATTACTTTTCCAAAGACACTGCAAAATGAATCATGTGGGGCAACCTGGGGAGGGCAGAAGAAGCCAAGTAGGTCTATTGTTTGGGCACAATAGAGCTTAAGAGCTCAGTGGTTAATTTGTTGCTGAGGGCCCTCCCCCTCATTGCCGCCACTGAAGTAAACCTGATAAGCAAGACCACTAGTTTATGATGACTGAATAAGTCAAATTCTGTTTTCATTATATGCGAGTCCAGGGTTTATACTGGTGTTATGCATTCCACGATTCTGTCTATTTCTCTATGAAAAACCTGGCTGATAATGTGTGCTTTTGACGTTGCTTGTGGAAGAAGAAGGAATGCTCAGTGAAGAGCCAGCAAATTAAGGGATCGGCAATTGAATAGTGGGGATGGATGAATGAATATCCTGAAGTTTTACTTAATTACCTTCAGAAATCAGACAGTTTCTCTCCAAAGAATAAATAGGTAGAATACAGCTCACAATGCAATAGATTATACATGGAAGGAGCGGGCTTGATAGGAGAATGGTTTTCTTCATCCATACTTCCTTATGTTCTGCAGGATAGCGCATCAGGCTGATATACAGCCTGGCATGTAGCCTGGGCTGTGCTAAATGACAACCTTTCCTGTGTTTCAATAAAGTACTTTGTATTCAGCTGTCTGTAGAATTTCATTTGAACCTAATAACAAAAACGGCATTGGATAAGGCAGTGGAGGATGAGTGGGCCCTGTTCCACGTGCAGTGGAAACTTATTGCAGCAAAATCTTTTGCCACAACAGAGGGCCACTGCATTCGGAGCGAGCTGATTGAGTTTGATGGCATCAAGAAAGCAGCTAGTTCAAGTTCATTAACAGCAAGCAATCAGTTCAATGTGATATTGTTGCACTGTGAGCCTTGATCAAACAGTGAGCCAAATACTCTAAGAAGGCTTGTTCTTCAGGCTGTGAGCCTGATCTGAAAATGACTGCCTGCTTTGCAAAAAAAAAAAATCTGATTTTGCAAAATACACTGCAGTTCTCAGCCAGATTGTTTCCTGGAGTTGAATTTAAATTAACACTTAAAAAATAATTAAAAGAACTAATCACCGCACAGACAGTGTTTTACGACTGCAGGAACTACTTTTCATGAATCTATGAGGTGCATTCCTTGTGGGCTAAACAATCAAAGATTAGCAGCATGATTTCACTATAAGCAGGTAATAATTTCACTGTAGCAGGAGTGTCATTACATTCAAATATATAACCCATGAATGAAGATATTAAAATTTGTATGGGTTTTCATTATGTACATATATGTTTGTAAAACTGAAATTTGTGGACCCATTATTGCTTAAATAGCATAACTGTGAAAAATAAACTTGCTACACCATATACCAACTGCAACAGATGAGGTGCATTTATTATCGAGTAGTTAGTTTAGGGATAGTTTTTATTTCAGTTTTTTCATGGATGAATGATCTAAGTGAATTTCAGCTAACATCTTTCTGGTGCTGCTGTTCTAATGGGTTTGGGTGTTTTTGCGAAATCTAATGCTGCCTTTAACTGGGAAAAGGCAATTTACTGTGTTCACTGAAGTAAGGCATGAAGATATAACCTTTGTTATTGTTTCTCCTCGATACTGTGTTTGGGAAATGAATACCCTTGTGTTTGATTCTGTTATATGTGTATTGTAACGCTGCAATGCTGTTCCGATTGTCTATTCAAAGATAACTGATGGAAAAGGAGTCACATGTAAAGGAAACAGAACAAACCATAGAGCAGTGAGACAATATCGAGTGGAAAGTTTGGGTATCTTAGAAACATAATGCATATATTTAGCATTATGATTTGAGTGGGTTTACTTTGTCTCATAGATGAATATGAAAATTCATGGAAGAATACCACGGCCTGGATTTTGCATTGGGAATAACGGTGAGGCTAACAGTGCCCACCGTTATTATGGAGTAAATCGGACAGCAACATCTGGAGTACGCACATGCGCAGTTAAACGTGGAAATCCGGAAATTGCGGTCTGGGTTGCCCAGCTTCTCTACAGGCTGCACTATAACAATACCTCATTGATAGATTCAGCATTGAAGTCCATGTAAGGGCGTGAAGTTGCAATACTTATCCAGTATATACCCACTAAACAGGCCAGAAAAAGTTAGGTCTTCCGCATTCTGGTATAAGTGCATTTTTAATGGCATGATAAGTCATAATTACTGCCAAACAACCCCTCTGGCATTTAAAATTTACCTTTACAAGCGTGGAGACTCATTCCTTCAAAATTTAATTAGTGTTGGAGATGTAAAAAAAAATTTTTTTTTTTTACTTTTTCTGTCTGTCTCTTTTATCTCTTTCTCTCAATCTCATTTGTTTCCTTTTCTTTCTGTACATGATTTAAATCTACTTTATATTTCCTGGTTTATACTTACTGGTTTAGACACTGCAGCCGCGATTTTAACAGAGGCGGCCGGATGGAGTCGGGTTGCTTGGTGGGCGGGGTCCAGACCCACTGCCGGCTGCATCCGATCCCCAGTTGAGATTTTTGTTTAATTGGCTCCTAAAGTTGAGTGGTGCGCGCTGGCCGGTCCAATGACTGGGATCGGGTCTGTTAGTCGCCTCTGATGACGTCATTAGTGCAGATGTTTTTAAGGGCCCCATGCAGCCTCAGCCTTTCAGTTCTTGATTCTGCTGGAGTCTGGAATTGGCAAGGCCACAATGAGTGCATCGAAACCTAAGGTTGAACCACACTTCACTGAGGACTCCCTCCAAGCTCTTGTGGAGGGAGTTAGAGGGCGCAGGTAGATTCTGTTCCCTCCCGATGGCCGGAGGAAGCCTCCTCAGCAAACCAAGGCAGCCTGGCTGTGCATTGCTGAGGAGGTCAGCGCAAGGTCTGTGTGTTCATGTACATGGATCCAGTGCAGGAAACGCTTTAATGATCTTCTGCGATCATCAAAAGTGAGTATCACATCACACTTACCTTCAATCTGCTTCCCTTCTCTTCTCATCACCTGCACTCTGCTTTGTAAGCCTGCTCCTCCACATCCCACCTTACCCTTACTTCCCTTGCACCCTTACCTATCCATAGAATCATAGATCATAGAAAGTTACAGCACGGAAGGAGGCCATTTCGGCCCATCGTGTCCGCACCGGCCAACAAAGAGCTATCCAGCCTAATCCCACTTCCCAGCTCTTGGTCTGTAGCCCTGCAGGTTAGAGCATCCCAAGTGCACATTAAAGTACTTTTTAAATGTGGTTAGGGTTCCTGCCTCTCCCACCCTTTCAGGCAGTGAGTTCCAAACCCCCACAACCCTCTGGGTGAAGAAATTTCCCCTCAAATCCTCTCTAAACCTTCCCCCAATTACTTTAAATCTGTGCCCCTGGTTTTTGACCCTCCTGCTAAGGGAAATAGGTCCTTTCTATTCACTTTATCTAGGCCCCTCATAATTTTATACACCTCAATAAGGTCTCCCCTCAACCTCCTCTGTTCCAAGGAAAACAGACCCAGCTTATCCACTCTTTCCTCATAGCTAAGATTCTCTACTCCCGGCAACATCCTTGTAAATCTCCTCTGTACCCTCTCTAGTGCAATCACATCTTTCCTGTAATGTGGTGACCAGAACTGCACGCAGTACTCTAGCTGAGGCCTAACTAGTGTTTTATACAGTTGAAGCATAACCCCCCTGCTCTTGTATTCTATGCCACAGCTAATAAAGGCAAGCATTCCGTATGCCTTCTTAACCACCTTATCTACTTGACCTGCTACCTTCAGGGATCTGTGGACATGCACTCCAAGGTCCCTTTGTTCCTCTACACTACTCAGTGTCCTACCATTTAATGTGTATTCCCTTTCCTTGTTAGCCCTCCCCAAATGCATTACCTCACACTTCTCCGGATTGAATTCCATTTGCCACTGTTCTGCCCACCTGACCAATTTATTGATATCTTCCTGCAGTCTACAGCTTCCTTCTTCATTATCAACCACACAGCTGATTTTAGTATCATCTGCAAACTTCTCAATCATACCCCTATATTCAAGTCAAGATCGTTGATATATACCACAAAAAGCAAGGGACCTAGTACTGAGCCCTGCGGAACCCCACTGGAAACAGCCTTCCAGTCACAAAAACACCCATTAACCATTACCCTCTGATTCCTGTCTCTGAGCCAGTTTTGAATTCAACTTGACACTTTGCCCTGGATCCCATGGGCTTTTAACTTTGTGACCAGTCTGCCATGTGGAACCTTATCAAAAGCCTTGTTAAAGTCCATATACTACATCAAACGCACTACCCTCATCTACCCTCCTTGTTACCTCTGTAAAGTTTCGCAATTATCGCGATTCAAAATAACGACAGAGAAGCAGATTCGTTTGATCAGTTTATTTAAACGAAATGCTGTCATGATTAAAAAGGACACAGAAGCCTGTAAAATGGCCGCCGCGCATCGTGGCAGAAGCTTCCAGAATTACAGTGGGCAGACAAGATGGCGCTCGAATAAACATTTCAATATAAGACGGGATCATACTCGATAAACACTGATAAAGACAGGATGCAACCTGTTTGCATTTGTGACAATAGCAAAAGATATGAGTGCTGGAATCGTTTTCCATGCACAAGTAAGGACCATTGTACTGGGCAATCGAAGGCCCATCCAGACACATCAATACACAAATACCCCCACGGCTCTACAATGAGAGAGACATTCTCGGGTGATTAAACTAGCATTCGGGGGCCCCCCAAAACCAGTCAGGGAGACGATTCATACGATCCTGGCTGGGCCAACAATGGGGAGAACATTAACGGGTAGTTGGCCAGTTTCAGGTGCTACCGAAACCCGTTAAAGACAAGAATCGCCCCATGCTGGGAGTTTTGAGCACCAATATTTCACAAAGGACAAACATTAAGATTTGGGCGGGAGATAAGGGAACACAGCACGATAACTATAGTGAACAAATGTCCATCGGTCTCTTAGGGGGAAAAATTCAGCTGCTTGCGCCTCCCGTTAGCGCCTTAAGAGGGCGCTAATGGGGCGTAAAGCAGCTAACGCCCGGGCGCAGTGCCTCCCGAAAAATTTAGTGGGAGGTTAGCGGCGGCGGCAGCCGGTAGCGCCCTGTGGCGCTGCGCCGCCGGCGATGACGTCATCGCCGTGCGCAGCACCCAGCTCGCGCCCCGGCCGTGATCTTCAGTCGCGCCCCCTGATTTACCGCCAGACGCTATGTCCGACGGGTTCAGGGAGGCGTACGTGCGGCCGGGGCGGCGATATTTAAAGGGGAGGTGGCAGGCGGCCATTTTTGTTGCTGGCCGCCTGCCAGCACCTGCCCCCGTTGCTGTCCCCGGCCCCCGTGAAGCCCCCCCACCGTGAAGTGCCGGCTGCGCTCCAAGAGCCCGGCACTTCTCTTGAGTGCCGGGCTCTTTTGCCGGCACTCCCGATCCCTGGGGGCCCAGCTGGGCCCCGGTTCGCGCTGCGCAGGGTCCCTCCCCTTTAAGAAGGGGAGGAAGGCCTGCAATACCGCGGCGCGACGTGCCGCAGCGCCAGGATATTCACTCGCAGCGCCCCAAGAGGGATGCGGGGTGCTTCCAGTGGCGCCCCGCTTCCCTCTTGGGGCGCAACCACTGAAGTTCCGGCGCGGGGCCGCTAATTTTTTCGGGGCGCTAAAAGTCGCGCCCCGGCGAGGTTAGCGCCCCAAATGGGGCGCGACTCAATTTTTACCCCTTATTCTCTTGATTCGGCGCCTTATTCTCTTATCTCGCTGCTGACTGCGGAGGGTTTTCGGTGTTCTCTCTGGACTCTGTTGACTATGTTGGGTGGAGCTCAAACGGAACGAGCCGCCTCAACGAGGGCCAGTGACCGGGTGCACCATCCCGAGAGTCGGTAAACGGTGTCTGGACCCGAAGGCCCGAAGAGACGAGACGAGACGAAGAGGAGAAGAATCCACGTGCCGCCGCGGTCAGTAAACCCCGACCGCGCCCGAAAATACAAGAAAGAACTTTTCATTGAATTCTACCGGCAACCGGTGTCGGACACAGGAAGACTCTTCTTCGAACCGTGTCCGAGTTCTGTCGAGTTCTTCATGACAACGGGGAGCCCGGCCTGCTTGCCGCAGCAGCGAAGATAAACAAGTGGGGTACAGAGACCCCTCAAAACACGTGACAGTCAGGCGCTGCAGCGAAACGAGCCGAGTGCCTCACTTTAAAATTCTCCGAAGTATCACGAGTGGTGAGTATGTTTCCTGATCCTACAAATCTAGATGTAGTGTAGGTATTGATAAGAGAGCGTGGTTTTATTAAGGATAAAGTATAATGTGTTCCCCTTTTTACGATGTGCCGTGCGTTCTTCATTACCATAGACCAAGCTTTATGAATGTATGTATACTTGTACTCTCGTTAATTTGCGCCTATGACATGTACTTCATGATTTTGGACGCTATGCAATAAAGATTTCCATTTCGTACTATTCAACCGGGTCTATTTGAGTTTTTCTCTGCATTACTGCTCTCGCACCTAAGTCCAGTGTTAGAACCGTAAGGGCGAGTGGGTCGAACCACTCACAGGTGCTTATTGCAACAAGGCTGGCCGGAGACCAGAGCAAGCAATAGTATTAGGCAACGAAGGCCTAACCTCGCATCAGCACCGTCTGTGATACAAGCACGCCAAAACCCCTTACACTCCTCAAATTCTATGATGTTCAAACTCCACGCAGGCAGGAAGGTTTTATTCTTCTGTCAAAAGCATTCTTCCACTTTTATTTATCTTCCAATACGCAAGAGATGAGATTACTATATTGTGTAGTTAAAGGCTTCTATTCTGGCAGAAGTCAAAACGACAAACTGTCAGCCATTAACTGGAATCTATCAGCCTTTAATCTGACTGCAAGAGGGAACATTACTATCTACTTTCAAGCAATTCTACCTCCTATCAGGAATCATACAAGGAAGCACGACGGCAAAAGTTAGACCTATAATCACTTTTAAATTGGTACCTGAGTAGCCAAGGTTATTCATCCATTGGCTGTGTCTGTTTTAGGGATTTCAACCAAAAGTAGTACTGAAGTTCTAGATTATAGTCCTATTTTATGATATTTCAGAGAAAAGTGGGGGCGAATTTAACCCTATTCACTCAGCAGAAACCTGGCGGTTGGGCAGTTAAAATCGCCCTGGCTCTTACCTGTCCGAAAGCCGCCATGATTGCAACATCTGCAATTTTAACCTGCTCTCCTGAGCAGGCAGCAAGGACATGCACCCGGAGCCAACAGGATCCTTTTTCACATAGGCATGTTGCGGCCCGATGACATCATTGAGTCCCGACTGTAATTTTAACTCAGGCTTGAGCGGGGAATCCACCTGGAGTTAAAATCAGGGCCAATTGTTAAATAAATAAACAAAGAAAGTGCTGTATCAGAGAGTAGGATGACTTTGTATGAGATGAATGGTACCATGTCCAACTGGTCTAATTTAAACCTGTGCTGATTTGAATCCAGGTACAGTAGATCCTGTAGTGTGGAATCTAAATAACTAACCCAGGGATTATTTCTTCTGCATAAAAAAATAAAAAGTGACAAAGAGAACCTCAAAGAAATACTTCTAAAATCTCCAGGATAAAAGCTCGTTGTGAATTCAAAGAACATACAGACATTCATGTTATTAAATAACTGACAATCAGGATGAATTGTAAACTTGACCCAGTTGACCGCACTTAGACATCCACCGGCCATTTATACAATGTCAATTTAAATCTTCCCTGTTGGGAATGACTGACAACACTGGATGTGAAACAATCAATGGCGATCTATCATGGTATTAATCTCAGGCACCTTGAAAATTCAAAATATTTTGAAATAGATGTTAGACATTTAATCACTGTCAGTATTCCATTGCTCCTTGACTCTGTGGTTTAAACACCCATAAATATTTCATTACTCTTATCAGTAATCTACAGCACAATCTAGAGTGATGTCTTGATATTTTGTGCACATTTCCTTCACTCATGAAATGGACTACTTGCTTAAACTGAGTATGTAAGAATTCATTCTTAGATAGTAACACAACTGAGATCGTAAAGGTATACTGTAGGTTTTGTGCACACATTACTGTAATGTAACTGCTCAAGTCTTGTTTAACTAAAGTTAAATCTCCAATTAATGATCCAAGAACTGTTTTGAAGTTGTAAACGATGTTTGAGCTAATGTCTCCATGCAGTTATCGCATACTACTGGCAAAACTGACCCTTGTCAAAATGACTGTTACCACATTAGAACAATAAAGGGAACTTTGTGTCAAGCCTATGGGAGGCTGGGGAGGAGGGGAGGGGTTCATGGGGGGCACACTAAGTTATTACTTTAGAGTCATAGATAGAGTCATAGAGTTATACAGCACAGAAAGAGGCCCTTCGGCCCATCGTGTCTGTGCCGGCCATCAAGCCCTGTCTATTCTAATCGCATTTTCCAGCACTTGGTCCATAGCCTTGTATGCTATGGCGTTTCAAGTGCTCATCTAAATGCTTCTTGAATGTTGTGAGGGTTCCTGCCTCTACCACCCTTTCAGGCAGTGAGTTCCAGATTCCAACCACCCTTTGGGTGAAAAAGTTTTTCCTCAAATCCCCTCTAAACCTCCTGCCCCTTACCTTGAAACTATGCGCCCTGGTTATTGACCCCTCTACTAAGGGGAAAAGTTCCTTTCTACCTATCCTATCTATGCCCCTCATAATTTTGTACACCTCAATCAGGTCCCCCCTCAGCCTTCTCTGGTCTAAGGAAAACAAACCCAGCCTGTCCAGTCTCTCTTCATAGCTGAAGCGCTCCAGCCCAGATAACATCCTGGTGAATCTCCTCTGCGCCCTCTCCAATGCAATCACATCCTTCCTATAGAGTGGCAACCAGAACTGCACACAGTATTCCAGCTGTGGCCTAACTAGCGTTTTGTACAGCTCCATCATAACCTCCCTGCTCTTATATTCTATGCCTCGGCTAATGAAGGCAAGTATCCCATATGCCTTTTTCACCACCTTATCTACCTGTCCTGCTGCCTTCAGGGATCTATGTACATGCATACCAAGGTCCCTCTGATCCTCTGTCCTTCCTAGGGTCCTACCATTCATTGTGTATTCCCTTGCCTTGTTAGTCCTCCCAAAATGCATCACCTCACACTTTTCAGGGTTAAATTCCATTTGCCACTGTTCTACCCAGCTAACCAACTATATCGTCCTGTAGCCTGAGGCTTCCCTCCTCGCTATTTACCACTCCACCAATTTTCGTGTCATCTGCGAACTTACTGATCATACCTCCTACATTCATATCTAAATCATTAATGTATACTACAAACAGCAAAGGACCCAGCACCGATCCCTGCAGTAAACCACTGGACACAGGCTTCCAGTCACAAAAACAACCTTCGACCATCACCCTCTGCCTCCTGCCACTAAGCCAATTTTGGATCCAATGTGCCAAATTGCCCTGGATCCCATGGGCTCTTACCTTCTTGACCAGTCTCCCATGCGGGACTTTGTCAAAAGCCTTACTGAAGTCCATGTAGACCACATCAACTGCACTACCCTCATCCACACAACTAGTCACCCCCTCGAACAATTCAATCAAATTGGTCAGACATGATCTCCCCCTGACAAAGCCATGCTGACTATTCTTGATTAATCCTTGCCTCTGCAAGTGGAGACTAATTCTGTCCCTCAGAATTTTTTCCAATAATTTCCCTACCACTGATGCTAGGCTCACTGGCCTGTAATTCCCTGGTTTATCCCTACTACCCTTCTTGAATAATGATACTACGTTAGCTGTTCTCCAATCCTCTGGCACCTCCCCTGTGGCCAGAGAGGTTCTGAAAATTTGTGTCAGAGCCCCTGCAATCTCCTCCCTTGCCTCACACAGCAGCCTGGGATACATCTCGTCTGGGCCTGGGGATTTATCCACTTTTAAGCCCGCTAAAACCGCTAGTACCTCCTCCCTCTCAATACTAATTTGTTCAAGTATATCACAATCCCCCTGCCTGATTTCTATGCCTACATCACACTTCTCCATAGTGAACACAGATGCAAAATATTCATTTAAAACCCCACCTACATCTTCTGGCTCTACACACAGATTGCCACTTTGGTGCCTAATGGGCCCTACTCTTTCCCTAGTTATCCTCTTGCCCTTAATATACTTATAAAACACCTTGGGATTTTCCTTTATTTTGCCCGCCAGTGTTATTTCATGCCCCCTCTTTGCTCTCCTAATTTATTTTTTAAGTACCCCCCGGCACTTTCTATACCCCTCTAGGGCTTCCGCTGTTTTTAGTCCTTTGTATCTGCCAAAAGCCTCCCTTTTTTTCCTAATCCATTCTCGTATATCCCTTAACATCCAGGGTTCCCTGGGTTTCTTGGTCCCACCCTTGACCTTTACGGGAACATGTTGCCATTCTACTCTCTCTATTTCCTTTCTGAAGGACTCCCATTGCTCTGATGTGGATTTTCCTACAAGTAGCTGATCCCAGTCCACTTTGGCCAGATCTTGCCTTATCACATTAAAATCGGCCTTCCCCCAATTTAGAACCTTTATTTCCGGTCCATCTTTGTCCTTTTCCATGCCTACCTTAAGTCTCACCGAATTATGGTCACTTTCACCAAAATGCTCTCCTACTAACACATCTACCACTTGCCCGGCTACATTCCCTAGAATTAGGTCCAGTACCGCCCCCTCTCTTGTAGGACTTTCTACATGCTGGCTCAAAAAGCTCTCCTGGATGCACTTTAAGAATTCCGCACCCTCTAAGCCTTTCACACACTGACTATCCCAGTTAATATTGGGGAAGTTGAAATCCCCTACTATTATTAACCTATTATTTCGACACTTCTCTGAGATTTGCCTACATATCTGTTCCTCTATCTCCCCCTGACTGTATGGGGGCCTATAGTACACTCCCAGCAAAGTGCTTGCCCCCTTTTTGTTTTTAAGTTCTACCCATATGGCCTCATTAGAGGAACCTGCAAAGATATCATCCCTCCTTACAGCAGTAATTGACTCCTCGATTAATATTGCGACACCCCCTCCTCTTTTACACCCCCCTCTGTCTCGCCTGAAGACTCTATACCCTGGAATATTGAGCTGCTAGTCCTGCCCCTCCCTCAACCATTTCTCTGTGATAGCAACAATATCATACTCCCATGTGTTCATCAACACCTTCAATTCATCTGCCTTACTCGCAAGACTCCTTGCATTAAAATAAATGCCATCCGGCCTTGCCATACTCCCTTGTGCCGTTACATATTTGCTCTGCCTTCCAGGCTGACTTGTTTTTTCCTCTATATTTGGCTGTGCATCACCCTCTACTATAGCTCCACTCTGTATCCCATCCCCCTGCCAAGTTAGTTTAAACCCCCCACAACAGTACTAGCAAACCTCCCCGCAAGGATGTTGGTCCCGTTCCGGTTCAGGTGCAACCCGTCCGACTTGTACAGGTCCCACCTTCCCCAGAAGCAGACCCAGTGGTCCAGGAAACTAAAGCCCTCCCTCCTGCACCAACTCTTTAGCCACGCATTCATCTGCTCTATCCTTCTATTCCTATACTTACTAGCACGTGGCACTGGGAGTAATCCAGAGATTACAACCTTTGAGGTCCTGCTTTTTAATCTGCTACCTAGCTCCCTAAATTCTTGTTGCAGGACCTCATCCCTCTTTCTACCTATGTCGTTGGTACCAATGTGAACCATGACCTCTGACTGTTCGCCCTCTCCCTTCAGAATGCCCTGCAGCCGTTCAGTGACATCCTTGACCCTGGCACTAGGGAGGCAACATACCATCCTGGAGTCATGTCTGCGGCCACAGAAACGTCTATCTGTTCCCTTACGATAGAATCCCCTATCACTGTTGCTCTCCCACTCTTTTTCCTCCCCTCCTGTGCAGCTGAGCCATTCGTAGTGCCACGGACTTGGCTCTTGCTGCATTCCCCTGAGAAACCATCTCCCCCATCAGTATCCAAAACGGAAAATCTGTCCGAGAGGGGGATCGACCCAGGGGATTTCTGCACTACCTTCCTAGTTCTTTTACTGTGTCTGGTGGTCACCCATCCCCTGTCTGCCTGTGCACTCTTTACCTGCGGTGTGAGCACCTTGTTAAACGTGCTATCCACGAAGATCTCAGCTTCGCGGATGCTCCACAGTGACTCCAGCTGCAGCTCCAGCTCTGAAACGCGGATTTCGAGGAGCTGCAGCTGGAGACACTTCCTGCACATGTGTTCGCCCAGGACACCTAAAGTGTCCCTGACTTCCAACATAGCGCAGGAGGAGCACTCCACGCAGCTGAGCTGCCCTGCCATGTCCTACTCTTAATTTACTCCCTTTAAATTAAAGAATATTAAATACACTAGGGACCTTACTTCCCTTTAAACACTACTTACTCTAAACTAGAGACCTTACTTTTACTTTAATGACTGGAATGTAGAAATATTGTAGAAATACTCACCGCTGGTTCTCTGTCCCCTCTTGTGCAGCTTTTTAGCTCCTGCTCTCCTGGAAGCTGACAAAGATGGAAAAAGAAAGGAACACCTCCCTCCCCGAGCTCCCTCACTCACCAAACTCGCAGCTTAACACTCTGTTCCGATCTGCACTCCGTGACAAACTGCACTCTAGCCTCCCTTACTTATACTGCTGAGATTTAAATAAGTGAGCTCTCTGGCAGTTACAGAACCAGATTAGACCACTTAATTAATTAATTACTCTCACCTGCTCTCCAGCACAGAGCTTGCTTAGCCCTGCCCAAGCCTAGAAGAAACCTAAAACTTGAAACAGTAAATTTAAATGCTAGTTGAAAGCACACAAGACTAGAATTTATAAAAATAAGAGATTAACCTTTAAGATTTACTCCCTCACTCACCAAACTCGCAGCTTAACACTCTGTTCCAATCTGCACTCTCTTTACTGGTGATATTTATTGTAGCTGAATAGTTAATTATTCCTAAATTATTTGTCCATGTAGATTTTAGAAGTAACAATGCCCTTTACAATATAAACAATCGCATCCATGTTAGGCCTTTTGATAGTTACATTTTTTTATTCTTGAAATAATGCAGTCCCTGCGTAGCTCACTTGCACTGACAGAATTATCTTTTTTTTTAAATCAAGAAAACTAGGGGGAAGAGCCAAGATACATTGAGCAAGACACATACGAAATCACCAAGCTTGAAAATTGGAGAGAAGATGAGGTAAATCACGAAATACTGGTTTGGTGATGCCTCTGATTGTGAGCTTGTCCCTTGGGGAGGGGGGCAGGGAATTGCATTCTGCTACAGGATTCATATGGCTACTGGATCTTAAAGGGGCAAGCATCCTGCAATTTAAAACTGAAAAAAAAACTTGAAAGACTTGGGGGGAAAAATTCAGCTGCTTGCGCCTCCCGTTAGCGCCTTAAATGGGCGCTAATGGGGCGTAAAGCAGCTAACGCCCGGGCGCAGCGCCGCCCACGCCTCCCGAAAAATTTAGTGGGAGGTTAGCGGCGGCGGCAGCCGGTAGCGCCCTGTGGCGCTGCGCCGCCGGCGATGACGTCATCGCCGTGCGCAGCGCCCCGCTCGCGCCCCGGCCGTGATCTTCAGTCGCGCCCCCTGATTTACCGCCAGACGCTATGTCCGACGGGTTCAGGGGGGCGTACGTGCGGCCGGGGCGGCGATATTTAAAGGGGAGGTGGCAGGCGGCCATTTTTGTTGCTGGCCGCCTGCCAGCACCTGCCCCCGTTGCTGTCCCCGGCCCCCGTGAAGCCCCCCCACCGTGAAGTGCCGGCTGCGCTCCAAGAGCCCGGCACTTCTCTTGAGTGCCGGGCTCTTTTGCCGGCACTCCCGATCCCTGGGAGCCCAGCTGGGCCCCGGTTCGCGCTGCGCAAGGCCCCTCCCCTTTAAGAAGGGGAGGAAGGCCTGCAATACCGCGGCGTGACGTGCCGCAGCGCGTGGCGCTGCGGCACGTAGCGCCAGGATATTCCCTCGCAGCGCCCCAAGAGGGATGCGGGGTGCTTCCAGTTGCGCCCCGCTTCCCTCTTGGGGCGCAACCACTGAAGTTCCGGCGCGGGGCCGCTAATTTTTTCGGGGCGCTAAAAGTCGCGCCCCGGCGAGGTTAGCGCCCCAAATGGAGCAATACTGAATTTTTAGCCCTTGGAATTCTATAGTGCTTTTAACGACCACCGGATGTCTCAAAGTGCATAAAAGCCAATGATGTAATTTTGCAGTACCTCCAACAGTCCTTGGAGTGGGACTATGAACCCACAACCTTCTGACTCAGGGGCGAGTGTGCTACCAACTGAGCCAACACTTCAAAAGTACTTCATTGACTGTAAAGCACTTTGAGACGTCCGGTAGTCATGAAAGGCACTATATAAATGCAACTCTTTCTTTAGAAACATAGAAACATAGAATCTAGGAGCAGGAGTAGGCCATTCGGCCCATCGAGCCTGCTCCGCCATTCAATACGATCATGGCTGATCATCCAAATCCAGTACCCTGTCCCTGCTTTAATCCCCACAGTACACATATCCCACCTTACCCCCGTAACCCCACGTATTTAATTCCCCCTAACATATCCCATCCTAGCCCCATAACCCCACATATTTAATCCCCCCTAACACTAAGGGTCAATTTATCATAGCCAAATCAACCTAACCCACACATTTTTGGACTGTGGGAGGAAACCGGAGCACCCGGAGGAAACCCACGCAAACACGGGGAGAATGTGCAAACTCCACACAGACAGTCACCCGAGGTCAGATTCGAACCCGGGTCTCTGGCGCTGTGAGGCACCAGTGCTAACCACTATGCCACCGTGTTGCCCACGGTGACATAGTGGTTCTTTCTTTCTTTCTTTCTTTCAGTGTAGTCACTGTTGTAATGTAGGAAACGTGGCAGCCAATTTACACACAGCAAGCTCCCACAAACATCAATGTGATTATGATCAGATAATCTGTTTTTGTTATGTTGATTGAGGAATAAATATTGGCAAGGACACAGGGGTAACTCCCCAGCTCTTCTTCGAAATAGTGCCGTGGGATCTTTTACGTCCACCTGAGAGAGAGCAGACGGAGCCTCGGTTTAACGTCACATCCGAAAGACGGCACCTCTCACAGTGCAGCACTCCCTCAGTACTGCAGTGGGAGTGTCAGCCTAGATTTTTGTGCTCAAGTCCCTGGAGTGGGATTTTAACCCACAACCTTCTGGGCTGGATTTTGATACGGGGCGGGTTGGGGTCGTGTCATCCACTTTTCGTGTTATCCACCCGACTGCAATTGGATGTGGGAGATTGATGCGATTTTCACCTAATTGGGCCATTGAGTTCCAGCATGTGGGAACCCATGAACCAATTAGTGTTTTCAGTCTAAAAGTCGCCTCTGATGATGTCATCATTGCTGCTGCATTGAAGGTCTGCAAAGACTGCCTGGCCTTTGCTGTGAGAGGACCTGGATGCAAAATGAGCAGCAGCAGCCCTAAGTCTGCTCCCAGATATTTTTGCACCACCACTCCCAGATATGCCTCCTCCTCATCCCAGCCAGCCAGCCAGCCAGCCAGCCAAATGTGCTCCCGCCAGGTTTCACATTCGTGGTTCAGAACAGGCGTGCTTCACGTACAAAAAGGGTTAAAATCACAAAG
This sequence comes from Squalus acanthias, assembly GCA_030390025.1. Lineage (NCBI taxonomy): Eukaryota > Metazoa > Chordata > Chondrichthyes > Squaliformes > Squalidae > Squalus > Squalus acanthias. The sequence goes on from CM059432.1 coordinate 122,417,097, forward strand.
GCCTTTCAAAATGGCATTATAGAGACAATTTAGTGCTTGTTAAGGGCCTTAACAGCCTATCCCGCCTCTTAGAGGCGGGACGGAGTCGGGACCAGCAGACATGATTTAATGAAAATTGCGTGGAGGCGGGATGGAGGCGGGCTTGTGCCCACCCGCCAGTTTTCGCAATTTTAACCCCCCACACGCCTCCAAACCCACCTCCACGGGTCAATGAAAATCCAGCCCTCTGACTCAGAGGCGAGAGTGATACCCAATGAGCCAAAGCTGACAAAAATGGGGAAACAAGTCAGCCTTTATTCCATAAAAAGGTCTGAAAGGATTTGTGTTGGTCCAAGAGGGCTCACTTCTCTGATGGAGTCAGTGGAAAGTCATAACGGGAAGCAGAAGAGGGGTCCTTCTTCAGCAGATGATGCTGCAGACCCTCACAGTAAATGCCACTGGTGGTAGCACAGGAGGAGAAAGAACTTGATATCCGGGTTGGTTGATGAGCCTGTGGATCTAGATCTCTCATGTTCCTGTTGGACATCCATGAGGAAAGAGATGAACCGTGTGACTCGAGCAAACAAAGTCTCTGTGATTTGTGACACACATCAATGCACAGCTGATTGCCTGACATTTACAGTATACCCAGTGATAGCCTGAAACCACCCTCATGCTAACGTTTAGTGCCATTATTGCTTTTGCTTGCACTAGCTGTGCCTGTGGTGGAGTGTGGCTGCAGGTCTGCTTTCAGCATATGGCATAACTTCTTTCCTTTCTTTCTTTCTCTGTGACGACTTCCCAGGTAATCAGAGCCTCCGCAGGCATTGTTCCTCAGATAGATGGAGTATGTGCGCTCCTGCTTGTGTATTCTAGATTGAGGTACTTGTCGGTGGGTGCAAAGTACCTCTGGTGTAGCCTGACCCACCCGACATCCCTCAGTTGATCCTCTTCTTGTTCCAAAAAGCAGAGATATCGGTGATTTCCCAGTGGAAGACCCACTGTAGTACTATTGCAGCGGTAATAATATTTAAAAAAAACACACCACAGCAATTGTCAAAATCCACAGTGGCAACATGAAAAAAAATACAATGGAAAAAAAATCCTCATCAACTGCCTGACAAAGTGGCAATCTTACTACTGGTCTTTTTTGTAGTTCAGCAACTTGGAATGTCCTATTTACGAGTGCATAAATGAAACAGGGGTGAATGGGCGGAAACTCCGACAAATTGTATGACTGGTGTCTCATTTACGCATTTATTTACATGCATCCGCCCGCAACGTTTCACCGCACTGGTAGTTGTTTCATGGACTAGACTAAAGTCCAATCATAAAATCCGATGCAGGGAGAAGGTAGGAGGAGATCCAGCATTACACACTACTGCCCAGTTTTCCAGTTGAATTCAGGTTCTTCCAATTTATGGCCAAAAATCAGGCAAACTCAATCAGAAAATCTATTCTGATGGATGGAAACGAAAGCAGTATTGCTCACTATCAAATATATATACATGAAACACTTTATGATGTACTGCATTATTCAATTTTCACACAAATCATATACATGATGGTCATCGTACTATGTTTTACCATGTTGAGACCTTTTAAGGTAAGTTATCCAATCGAGTTCTATTCAACTCTGTGTAAAGGACCTTAAACAGTGTTGTACTGTAACACTGTGTGAATAGAAAGAACAGTTTGTGGTAAGTGAGAATCAATATTGTATAGTAATTTGTAAGTGTCCTGAAGGCATGTTTGTGTACAACATCGCTATACCGCTGTGCTATCAGAAATATCGTGGCTGATATTCCATTGTTGTAACTAATTCTGACAAAGAGTTCACACATGAAAGGTTAACGTGTTGCTTTTTCTTGACAGATATTGATGGCCTGCTATGGTTTTTCTGCTTTTCCTGTTTTTATTTCAGATTACCAGCATTTGCAGTTTTTCATAGAATTAAATAGAATCTATAGCACAGAAACTGGCCATTCGGCCCAACTGGTCTATGCTGGAGACGAGCCTCTTCTAACTTTAATTACCTCATACCACCCTGCCCCCTTATCCCTCTTTGCCCTTCTCCCTCATGTATGCATCAAGCCTCCTGTTAAATGCATCAATGCTGTCTGATGCACCCACTCCATGAGCCAGCAGATTCCACATTCTCAAAACTCTCCATGTAAAGTCATCCCTACAAAATTCTTTGTTTGATCTGTCTAATATTTATACGCCATTTTTCTGGTCTCACCCACAACTGGAAACAATTTCTCCACATCCACCTTATCAAACTTTCATCATTCCAAAGACCTCTAGCACTTGTCTCCTTAGCCTTCTCTTTTCCAAATAAAAGACCGCAGTCTGTTCACATTTTCCTGATAGTTGCATCCTCTCAATTCTGGTAACATCCATGTAAATCTTTTTTTTGCACTTTCTCCAGTGCATCAATATCCTTTTTGTAGTATGGAGACCAGAACTGTACACAGTACTCCAAGTGTGATCTAACCGAGGTATTCTATTCCTCAAGAAACAAAGCCCAGTACATAAGAATATAAGAATTAGGAGCAGGAGTAGGCCATACGGTCCCTCGAGCCTGCTCTGCCATTCAATAAGATCATGGCTGAACTTCAAACTCAACTCCACTTTCCCGCCCGATCTCCATATCCCTTGATTCCCCTAGATTCCAAAAATCTATCTATCTCAGCCTTGAATATACTCAATGATTCAGCATCCACAGCTCTTTGGGGTAGAGAATTACAAAGATTCACAACCCTCTGAGTGAAGAAATTCCTCCTCATTTCAGTCTTAAATGGCCGAGCCCTTATTCTGAGATTATGCCCCCTAGTTCTAGACTCTCCAGCCAGGGGAAACAACTTCTCAGCATGTACCCTGTCAATTCCCCTCAGGATCATATATGTTTCATTGAGATCACCTCTCATTCTGCTAAACTTCAGAGAGTATAGGCCCAATCTACTCAATCTCTCCACATAGGACAACCCTCTCATCCCAGGAATCAATCCAGTGAACCTTCGTTGCACCACCTCTAAGGCAAGTATATCCTTCCTCAGATAAGGAGACTAAAACTGCGCACAGTACTCCAGGTGTGGTCTCACCAAAGCCCTGTACAATTGTAGCAAAACTTCTTTACTCTTGTACTCCAACCCCCTTGCAATAAAGGCCAACATGCCGTTTGCCTTCCTAATTCCTTGCTGTACCTGCATACTAACTCTCTGTGTTTCCTGTACGAGGACACCTAAATCTCTCTGAACACCAACATCTAATAGTTTCTCACCATTTAAAAAGTATTCTGTTTTTCTATTCTACCTACCAAAGTGAATAACCCCACATTATACTCCATCTGTCACCTTATTGCCCACCCACTATACCTGTTTATATCCCTTTGCAGGCTCCTTGTGTCCTCCTCACAGCTTACTTTCCCACCTAGCTTTGTATCGCCAGCAAACTTGGATACATTACACTCGGTCCCTTCATCTAAGTCATTAATATAGATTGTAAATAGCTGAGGCCCAAGCACTGATCCTTGCGGCACCCCACTAGTTACAGCCTGCCAACCGGAAAATGACCCGTTTATCCCTACTCTCTGTTTTCTGTCCATTAACCAATCCTTTATCCATGCTAATATATTACCCCAACCCCATGAGCCCTTATCTTGCATAATAACCTTTTATGTGGCACCTTATCGAATGCCTTTTGGAAATCAAATATATTACATCCACCGGTTCCCCTTTATCGACTCTGCTAGTTACATCCTCTAAAACCTCTAATAAATTTGTTAAACACAATTTCCCTTTCATAAAACCATGTTGACTCTGCCTAATCATGTTATGATTTTCTAAGTGCCCGGTTACCACAACGTATGACGTTTCATCTGTCAAAAAATTTTGACAGATGATTTGTCATCGCTTGACAGCTCTGTGAAGCTGTCAAACAATGACATTCTCTGCAGTTTGATGAGGTCGTGCATACAAGACCTCATCAACCTTCTTTCTTTTACAGAAATGAGATGGTTGTTGCATCTGAGAATGCAACGGCCATCTCTCATCTGCAACACGGAGGTCCGAGAGTCTCCGCATACAATCCGACAGAAGCCTGCAGGAAGAAACAAAGGTAAGTACACTTTTAAAACCACTTTGCACTTACCTCAGATACTCACCTCTACACTCTTGCACCCATCACTTACCTTCACACCACACTTTTGCACCCCCCCCACCCCCCGACCCTCGCAGACCCAGTACTCGCCTCACTGACTGGGCGTGTTTTGGAGCCTTCGGGAAGCCCCCATTCGTGAGGGCAAAAAGAGGATAATCCTATTTTCTGCCTGTTAACTACCTGTTAACGGGCAGTTAATAGGTTTTAATCCCTTCCTGCCTCCAAGGAGATGGGACCCAGCACGGGACGGCTACCCGCCTCCTGGGAAGATGGCATGGAGGCGGGTTAGGGGTGGGTTTGACACCTGCCCCCAACATCTGCCATTTTCCCGGCAGTCCCGCCTCCATACCCGCCTCCCCAGGGCTGGCAAAATCACCCCCATTATATTTGGATTTTCAAAAGGCCTTCGATAAGGTACCGTATAGAACACTCATGACCAATGTTCCCTGTAAAAATTTTTCGATGCAAGGCCCTTTTAAGGGCTGCACAGCCCATCCAAACTTCCCTGGAAGTGGTTGATAGGGCAGACGTAGAGTAGATGTTTCCACTTGTGGGGAAAACCAGAATGAGGGGCCATAAATATAAGATAGTCTCTAATAAATCCAATAGGGAATTCAGGAGAAACTTCTTTACCCAGAGAGTGGTTAGAATGTGGAACTCGGTACTGCAGGGAGTAGTTAAACACATGAGGGAGAAAGCAATTGAAGGATATGTTAATGGGGTTAGATGAAGAAGGATGGGAGGAAGCTTGTGTGGAGCATAAACACCAGCATGGACCTGTTGGGTGAAATGGCCTGTTTCTGTGCTGTAAATACTAAGTAATACTATCTCAATCGATATAGATTCTGTTTCTATCTTTTTGTTAGTTAGGTCCTTTTTTGCTCCTGACATTTTGTTATTTCTGATCAACACAGCTACCCTAGCACGCCTTCTATCTTCCCTATCTTTTCTAAATACATTATAGAATGCAATATCCTGTCCTGCCTGCAACCATGTTCCTGTTATCCCTACTAAATCTATTTCCTCACTTCTAATTATTGCATACAATTATCCTGTTTTTTCGCTGGTGCTCTATACATTGCTACCCAGGCAATTTAATAGGCTCTTACTTTTCTATGTGGCTGCTTTATTTTTATCAGATATTTTATAATTACTTCCTGTAGCCTATTCTCTTCCCTGAGTATTTAAGTTATTTCTATCTCTTTTTGCACTCTGACCTTTGCTCTCGTCCCTTTTTATGTATCTTTAGGTCACTATTATATGCCCCTGAACCCTCCCCACCTCTTTACTTAAGCTTGGTTGAGATGCAGCCTGTTCCAGTGGTACAGCTCCTTCCTGTCCCAGTGCTGGTGCCAGTTTCCCATGAATTGAAACCCCTTCTTCCCACACCAGTCTTTCAGCCACACGTTTACTTTACTGATCTGTTTATCCCGATGTCAATTAGCAGGTGGCTTGGGTAGTAATCCAGAGATTACCTTGAGCTCCTGTTTTCTAATTTAGCTCCTAACTCCTAATACTCCATCTGCAGGACCTCCTCCCTGTTCTTTCCTGTGTTGTTGGTTCCAACATCGATCACAACAGCTGGTCCTTCCCCCTCCCCTTTCAAGTCACTATCCTGCTGCTTCAAAATAACTGCAGATACCAGCCGTGGCTCAGTGGGTAGCACTCTCACCTCTGAGTCAGACAGTTGTGGGTTCAAGTCCCACTCCAGGGACTTGAGCACAAAATATCTAGGCTGACACTCCAGTGCAGTACTGAGGGTGCGCTGTACTGTCAGAGGTGCCGTCTTTTGGATGAGACGTTAAACCGAGGCCCCGTCTGCTCTCTCAGGTGGATGTAAAAGATCTCATGGCACTACTTTGAAGAAGAGCAGGGGAGTTCTCCTTGGTGTCCTAGCTAATATTTATCCCTCAAGCAACATCACAAAAACAGATTATCTGGTCATTATCACATTGCTGTTTGTGGGAGCTTGCTGTGCACAAATTGGCTATGGCGTTTCCTACATTACAACAGCGACTACACTTCAAAAGTACTTCATTGGCTGTAAAGCGCTTTGGGACATCCTGAGGTCATGAAAGGCGCGATATAAATGCAAGCCTTTCTTTTTCTTTCTCTATCCCACAAATAATTGAAGTCTCTAAGACTACAACCTTTTTATTCTGCTTCCCCACTTGAATCACCGCCTGCTCCATGGTGCCTTGGTTAGCATTTAGGCCATCCTTCCCTCAGCCTTCCTCCTTATCCCGACAGGTAGCCAGTATATCATACCAGGTGGGCATTTTCTGCAGTTCCTCTTTATCTCCCCCCACTAACCCGCTGACTGTCAATCACACACTCCTCTTCCTGTACCTGTATCCCCCTATGTCATATGACTGTGTTCTGGAGTATCCAGATATTCCTCCCTCTCCCTTAAATGTTGGATGTCTTTGTCTCACATCCCACATCAATACGTAGACACTCCCACAGGTGTGGTCATCCGGGACAGTCTCACTGTCCACAAATTCCCACATTCTGCAGTCTTGACACACTGCCTGTGCTGCCATTATCTACTTTATATATTTATTTATCTATTTCTAGTGCTAACTGATTCACCTTTAATACTAAATTATGATTAACAGATGTATTTCCTTTTTAATTGCAACCAATTTTTCAGTTGGGACTGACCAATATTCAAGGTTGAAGTTTGCCTCGAATCCTGTTTACTGGTCTGAGGGATTTGACTGATATTATCTGGACAGAAAATGCTGGAAATACTCAGCAGGTCAGGCAGCATCTGTAGAGAGAGAAACCGAGTTAACGTTTCAGGTCGATGGCCCTTCGTCAGAACTGGAAAAAGTTATTGAGATGTAACAGGTTTTTAAGCAAGTGTAGGGGCAGGGAAAGGAGGGAGGGGAGGAAAGAACAAAAAGGAAGGTCTGTGATAGGATGGAAGACAGGAGAGATTAAAAGACAAAAGGGATGATGATGCAAGGCAAAAGGAGATGGACAAGTTAAGAAACAAAAGATGACTCTACAAAAGTGATGCTTGTTAACGTTAGAATTGTGACTTCTCCAGGTTCGTTAACAAACCTAACTGTGATGGTTTGGACCATTTGAGAAACTGAAATTCTAGAGAGCACCCAAGGTTTACTGCTTCTGCATTAATCAGACCGCAATTCTGTGTCCTCTGGATAAGCCAGTCTGAATGTTTCTTAATATGAAATTTCATAGCACTGGTGATGAGGAAAGTTGTATCTGACGATAAGATGTTAATGTAGTGGAGACAGGGTTTGGGGTGTTTTTGGCCAAGTTGCCCTTTAGCCTAATGAAGTTAACGTCCATATTTTCCATGGCCCAGTTATTGTTTGTGTCTGAGTATGTAGCAACAGAGGAACACGAGTTGGTCATTCAGCCCCTCAAGATTGTTTGGCCATTCTATTAGCTCAAACTCCCTTTACCTGCCTTTGATCTATATCCCTTGATTACCTTACCCAACAAAAATCTATTGATCTCAGTCTAGAAATTTTCAATTGACTCGGAATCCACAGTTTTTTGGGGGAGAGAATTCCAGATTTCAACCACCCTTTGTGTGAAGAAATGCTTCCTGATTTCACTCCTGAATTTCCTAGCTCTAATTTTAAGATTGTGCCCTCCCCCCCGCCCCTTGTTCTGGACCCCCTCACCAGAGGAAATAGCTTCTCTGTATCTACCCTAACAAATCCTTTTATCATTTTAAACTCCTCAATTAAATCACCCCTCAAACTTCTAAAATTAACAGGCTTCTAAATCTAGAATCAAGCCGAATTTATGCAACCTGCCCTCGTAACTTAACCCTTTTAAGCCCTGGTATTATTCTGGTGAATCTGCACTGTACCCCCTCCAAGGCCAATATATCCTTCCAGAGGTGCGATGCCTAAAACTGAACACATTACTCCAATTCGGTCTGAACAAGGCTCTGCATAACTGAAGCATAACTTCCACCCCCTTGTATTCCAGCCCTCATGAGATAAAGCCCAACATTTCATTAGCCTTTTTGATTACTTTTTTAATTTGTTCACTAGGTTTTAGTGATCTGTGTACATGGACACGCAAATCCCTTTCCTGCTCCACAGTTGTCTCTTGCCATTAAGAAAAAATTCTGATACGTCCTTTTTGGATCCAAAGTGGATGATCTCACACTTCCCAATGCAGAACTCCGTCTGCCACAGTTTTGCCCACTCATTTAATCTGTCTATGTCTCCTTGTAACTTCCTACTCCTCTCTCTCTAAATTCCTACTGGACCTGAGAGGTAATTTAGATGTAGATTCCAGCAGACAGCTGCTGATTTAAATGCAGACCAGACTGCCAGGAAACTCTGATTCAACAAACACACAAGACACCAGGGAATTCAGAGAGACGGGCACATAGACACAAGACCACCAGAGAAAAGTTATGGAAGATTAAAATAAAATAAGGAAAGATAAAATAAAATAACAAGCAGACACATACCTGCACTTAGAAACTCATTTCCAGCCATTAAAACCAACCCACAATATATGCAGGGGGTGAAATTCGATTAAGCTCAAAAACAGGCACTGGGAGCTGCGCCCGTTCAGATTGGTGTAGGCAGCACGCAAAATTCCTGCTGCCTGCTCATTTACATGATTGTAGCCCTGATCTCAGCGCTAAAGGTGCTGCTGGTTGGCTTAGTTGGGAGCCAATATCAGGTGCAGTCTAATGGCCAATAAAATTTTGTCCAGGCTCGCTGCGCTACTTAAAGGGGAGGTCCTTTGTTGCAGAAGCACCTCATTGTTACTCTGGATGCAGCCATGGCTCAAAAGGGAAGAGAGAGGACAAGGAGATTCTCAGATGCAGCACTGAGGCCTTGGTCCCGGAGGTGTACAGAAGAAGACGGGTCCTCTACCCACAGGGGGAAGGAGGCCTTCCAGGCAGCATGATAGGAGGCAGTAGGAGGAGATAGCAGAAGCCGTCAATGCCACGTGTGTTGCCCCAAGGACCTGGATCCAGTGCCGCAAGAAGTTAAATGACCTCACCCGAGGGGTCAAGGTGAATGAATGCATCTTCAAATGCCATATCCCACCATCTGCACCATCAGCCTCACACACTGCTCAATGCACCACACCCCCATCTCTCGCCTACCAACAATCTCTAGCAATCACGACTCATACCTCACAATCATAGCTTCAACTCAATCCCACACACTTACCACTGCTGCAAGACTCACACCCACATCTCACACCTTTCACACACTGCCAGCTTTTCAACCACGACAGGCACATCACCCAAACACATTGCACCACACTCACTGACACACTTCATTTTTTCTTGCAGGCAAAGGTGGCTCACAACAGATGTGAGCAGCAGCAGACAGGCGAGGGGAAGCCTGACTTCAGAACCTTACTGCGCTGTCGGAGACTGTGCTGGAGATCATTGGAGGGGCCGCCACTGAGGGGGTAGCGAGCGCAAGGTTGTTCATACCTAATCCTTCTTCTCACATCCCACTTCCCCCTCATCCCACAATCTCTTCTCAGTTACAAGCTGCTGATGGAGTAAGCATGTACATCTGCTTTCCCTCCTCCCCTCACCACAACCCTACCCTTGTTCCTACCCAGGAACAGCCAGCAGCCCAGCCTGTCCCCAACATTGTTGAGGAGGAGATTGAAGGAGAAGAAGAGGCACCGTTACTTGTTCTGACACTCACAGGCACCAGCTCAGGAAATGGCACTGCGTAAACTTTAGAGCATAGTATAGAGGCAGGATCTGCACATGGTGAGTCACCAGGCATGAGTGGGCTGCAGCTAGGCCAGGGGAAAAGGGTACATTGGGTGCCAGCTCCCTGGAGGGTGAGTTCATGCACGTGTTCTGCTGCACAGGACTCAGATGATTACTTTGATGGGACGGCCTTCAGAAGAAGGGTGATGGGCACGCACACAAAAATGCTTCGTGCAATGGCAAGCCTGCCAGAGAGCCTCTTGTCAGTGTCAAGGAGCATGGAGCAGTTCAGCTCCAATATTGCACGGGGCTTTGTGCGGAGCTTGAAGCCATGATTTCCAGAATGTAAATGATAGTTAACTCATTTAGGACACTTGTGGACCTAACCATGGTGCTGAGTGTGATGGATGATGTCGCAGCTTCTATTGCAGCACAAGTGGAAGCGACCCAACATCTGAGTGCTGCAGTGGAGGCTGAGACTGCTTTCACGCAGGCTCAGCTTGCTGCCACGCAAGCTCAGACTTATGCCATCGTGGCTGGGTTTACGAGTGTGGAAAGGGCCTTGCAAGGTCTCACAGCAGTCCAGCAATCTGTGCTCCAACAGATGGCTAGGAATGCTGAGGTGCCACTCCAGGGGAGTGGCAGTGGCAGCATTCCTACTCCCACCACTGCCACTCCGCCAGTGCCCTTGCTGCTGCCTGTCAGCCTGCCAGCCCAGACTGCTGCCACCCATGTCGAGGTGGTGCAATCTACAGCCAGGCCTTCTAAGCCCAGAGCTGCTCGAGGTCATCCTGTAAGGCCAGCTGCAGTCTCCCCCACGGACACTCAGCAGCCTTCCTCCAGCCATGCTGCAGCCACTGGGGGAGCACTGCGTAGGAGCATTAGAGTAGGTAAAGGAACATGAAAGACAGACACTAAGGGAATACGCAAGGGTGATTAGTAGACGTTGTTATGTAGTTTTGCATTGATTCATTTATAAATTATGGTTGGAATGTTTGTTTTGTGGTGGCTCTCATTTCAGCTCCAAGAGGATGCTGTGATGTTCCCTGACAGATGGTAAGGTGGGGAAGTGGTGAGCAACGGGGATCTGGGGTTTCATTCAGGGGAACCGGAGTCTGATGAGGCGCTCATGGACAGCCCGCCTGGAAAGGGGATCTGCTGCCTGCCTCCTCTCTTCCTCCTCATCCTTCTCCTCATCCTTCTCCTCTTCCTCCTCTTCCTCCTCCTCCTGAGGTGGTTCTGCAATCCCTGGTGGCAAGGGCTGGGTCCTCATGATGGCCAAGTTGTGAAGCATGCAGCAGACCACCACAAAATGGGACACCCGCTCCTGTGTGTACTGGAGGGCTCCTCCTGAGCGGTCAAGGCAGCAGAACCATTGCTTTAGCACCCCGATGGGCTGCTCAATGAGGTTTCTCTTGGCAACATGGCTCTCGTTATATGAGTGCTGGCCACGAGTGGTGGAGTTGCAAAGGGGAGTCATCAGCCAGATGTAGAGTGGATAGCCCTTGTCTCCGAGCAGCCACCCTTGGGTTCAATGTGGTGGCTGGAAGATTGCTGGCACACCGGACTGGCGCAAGATGAAGGCATCATGACTGCTGTCTGGATACTTGGCATTCACCATCAAAATGTGCTGGGCGTGGCCACACACCAACTGCACATGAAGTGAGTGGTAGCCTTTGTGGTTGCAGTACATTTCAGGATTGATATGCAGTGCCCACAAAGGCACATGTGTGCAGTCGATGGCGCCCTGCACCATGGGGATGCCTGATATCCTGGCAAAGCCACATGCGCGCTCCTCCTGTTTCTCTCTGTTCAGAGAGAAGACAATGAAGTCCCTTCTCCTGGAGTACAGAGCCTCTGTGACCTCCCGGATGCAGCAATGGACGGAAAACTGGGAAATGTTAGATATGTCTCCTGCTTCAGACTGGAAGGAACCGTTGCAAAAAAATTGAGTGCCACCGTGACCGTGAGGGCCACTGATAGCCCTGTCATTGCCCTACTCTCAGGCTGCAGGTCTCATTGCAGGAGGTGGCAGAGTTCAGTGACCACCTCCTTGGTGAAGCAGAGCCTCCTAATACACTGCTCCTGGCTTAAGTGCAGGTAAACGTACTCTCGTAAGACCCTAGGTGGGTAAGGCCTCCTGCTGAGAGCCCTCCTGCCCCTCCCCCTCCTCCCTCTGCGAGCATCTTGTCCTCTTCTTCACTGCCTCTGCTCCATCTCCCTGTAATACTCGAGCACGAGGGCGACTGCAAGTAGAGCCCCCGTGACTGGGAGCAGGTGGTCTGAGCAGAACCGTTTAAATCAGAAGCAAGGCCTTCTCCACTTGCAGCAACACTCCCTGTCACCAGACCAATTTAAGTAACTGTAGAAAGCTCCACAAACTTAGACCGAGCCAGTAGAAATCAAAAAGCAAGTCAGCTGCAAGTTGTTGCTGATCCCTTCAAATATCACTGGTGGGGGCTCCTTCCTGCTGCTGAACGCATGTTCAGCTGGTTGTGATTTGGAGAGGACGTTGAATGGAGTGGTGACGTCCAAAATGGCAGGTCGTGCATCAAATCAGCATTGCACACTGATTGACGACCGAGCTGCCTCATTACCATTTTTCTATCGAGCGCAGATAACAACCGCGCTGCCGACCTGCCAAAAATGGCGGCCACCGTGGGACATGCCGGAAGTGGGCGGAAGCGAGGTGGCTGGCATATTTTTGCCGAAACCAGTCTTAACAGCCGGCGTTAAGGCGCCGAATTTCATGGCCGCAGAGTTGGGATATGAATTCTAAAATGGTGGTTTGCAGAGAGGAACCAAATTTTCAGTGCCATTTAAGGACAGTCAATTCTAAAACAGAATGGTGTCAATTAAACAAAAATGAGGATACCCCCAAAAAAATCAGAACGTAGCCTAACTCAGATTTGAAAGATACTTTGCCTAAAAGAACCTTGCGCCTTTAAATATTCTGCTTGTTAACTCAATGGGCCAATTTCTGACTGCTGGTGTAAATTCACCAAATCATTTGCCCTTACGGTGCTGCTGTCATTGTCAAGAATTGATGCAAATCTAGCCAGAACATTAACAGTAAGCACAACTTTCCAGGTCCGCTCATTTGCACAATTGTTTATGTTATTCAATTTGGATTTGTGCTGGGAAGTATGGAATGAGAAAAATGTTTGTAGGTGAAATTTAAAGGGATGTGGACAGCTAAAGGCCAGTGTCAGAATAGGGGGACAAAAATTCTTGCAGCCTTTGGAAAGGCTCAAGTGTATTTCAACCCTCTGCCAGTCTTTGCCAAGGCCGAAGGGAGAGATAACCAAGAAGCGACAGACAAAAAGTGAAAGGAAACCCAATGTGGAGGCCCGAGTCTGCAGACAAGTGATGGAAAATCCCAGCACCTAACCCCCTGTGTGATGGTTGCTGATGTGGAGGTGCGTTACTGCATGAGGCAGTTGCAAGGAAGATGGAACAGTTCATGTAGGTCAACGCGGCAGCATGCTTGGAAGGAGATGGAAGCAGGTTTGAGGCCATGGCTCATCCTCGTCATCGCTGACTGGGCCAGCCCTGCTGTGTATCTTAGCCACAGGTCTCCTTGCAGCAAATGGTACAGTTCTGCAGCTGGTTCTTGGCTGACTAAGACCCTGTGAAGACAGTTCCCCATGGTTGTTGTTGCATAGGTGTACCAGGGACTGCAGGCATGGTTGATGGCACCCTAATGGGTGTGGCAGATCAGGCTATGCTGGTATTAACAAACCTGACGCACCTTCTTTCATGCAATACTACTCGTAGCATTACATATTGCGATTCAGTGTTTCTGAAGAACCATCTAATATTACAGTTAGTTGAGCCTTCATGTCTCATTTTTGTGCCATCAGATCATGGCTTCCCTTGGGAATTGGAGCTTTCCCAAGCACTAATCCTCTAAAAAAGCGATGTATGTGCCTCTGTCTGTAGATGCAGATATGAGGGTACCAGTGGGTGGGCATACAACACCTCTGATGCAGCTTGACCTGTTTGGCACCTCTTCACTGATCTTCTCTTCTTCCTGCAAAAATCTCAGTTTAAATAGTTTCAGAAATTGTGAATGTAAATTCTTGAGAAGCTAATAAAAACGTTTATTAAAAAAAAGTCTCACTTTTATGGAAATTCAGATTGGGAAACCCATTGGCGGCACTAATGGAGCTATGTGGAAAAAAAAGGCATCAGAACAATTGTCATAAAGGTTCTTGAAAGCTTAAGCAAGAAAATCAAAAGACATGAAGAAAAATGGTAGAAATGGCCTCAAACCTATTCATCGAACCTCTTACTGGGCCCTTTAAATGAACTTCCATATACAGCTGGATCTTCTGGCAAGCTTGTCACCCATTAACGTGGACATGACTTGCACTTGGTGTCCCTCATGCCCCAGCGTTGGGAAATAATGTGCAGAACTAAGTGATATTACACTCCCATAATTATAGGATGACTACAAAGCTCCTTCCTGTCTTCCCCTGTTTTCTTTAAATGCAGAAATTGCGCAACTTGAAAGAGAAATGGCTCTCCACCAAATTTTTCACACAAGGGCCGTATTGGAGATGAAAACCATTTCAGTAGGTCTAGACTGTGGAACATTTTTAAAGTGAGTATACTGGGGAGAGTTAATGAACAAGCATCATTTTTTTAATATTAATGTTACTATGTAAATAGGGTGTTGTTCTAAAAGAAAGAGCTTTTTGGTATAAGTACTTTGCAGTTTTCAAGGGAGCTGTGTAATTTTAGTTCAAATGTACAAATCCAGTCCAGTGCTACAAGCATTTTTGAGATAGTACCTGACAGATTAAGAGCATTGTGCAAATATTGCAGTCATACCTGTAATGTATTATCATATGGTTTGTCACATGGCTTAGTATGAGCATGCTCAGTTCGCTCTGGCCTAGTAAAGCAAGCGCATGGACTAGCAGATCATTGTGTCTCTGTCCTTCATTTGTTCTACGCACATATATTGCATTATGGCGACGAGGATGGGATCACAAAGCTATTTTTAGGGATCATGGAAGGACACAGTGTTCAATCTTCGAGTGGAAAAGTTTTAGGTGAATTTGTGACACCTAAACTAAATTTTTGCAATGTTTTACCGTTAATGCTCATGCAGAATCGTCTGTGCTTCACCTTCACGTGTATGTATACACAGCAACAGTGGCGTTGATTCTCACAGGCACACAGGTAACGTGCTGAGTCACTGTTCGACGGGATCGGGACAATCATGTCCGCGCCTACGGGATTCATCGGAAGACTCGGCATGTATGACCGCGCTCGCGAACCATCAGTTTTTACATTGAGCGGATGGAGATGTTTTTTAAGGCCAATAACATTATTGAGACCGAAGGTGCAGATGAGAATGTTCAAGCTCAAAATAAAGCAATTCGTGAACAGAAGAAAGCAATTTTTCTAACAGAGATCGGGCCAGATGTCTACGGAACGTTGACAAACCTACTCGCGCCAGGGAAAGCAAAGGGTGTGTTGTCTGAAGACATTGTTGAGAAACTGGAGGACCATTTCGAGCCAAAGCCATTAGAAATAGCAAAGAGCTATAAGTTTGGTACCAGAAACCAAAAACAAAGTGAAACCATCAGTGAGTACATTGTAGCTCTTAAGAACCCGTCTTTGCTTTGTAACTTTGACACATTTTTGGATCGTTATTTGCGAGATAAGACCATAAGAAATAGGAGCAGGAGCAGGCCTTTCGGCCCCTCGAGCCTGCTCCGTCATTTAATAAGATCATGGCTGATCCGATTTTGGCCTCAACTCCACTTTCCTGCCCGCTCCCCATAACCCTTGACTCCCCTGTTGCTCAAAAATCTGTCTATCTCAGCCTTGAATATATTCAATGACTCAGATTCACGACCCTCTGAGAGAAGAAATTCCTCCTCATCTCCGTCTTAAATGGGCGAACCCTTATTCTGAGACTGTTCCCCCTCGTTCTAGATTCCCCCACGAGGGGAAACATCCTCTCAGCATCTACCCTGTCCAACCCCCTCAGAATCTTAAATGTTTCAATAAGATCACCTCTCATTCTTCTAAACTCTAATGAGTAGAGGCCCAACCTGCTCAACCTTTCCTTATAAGACAGCCCTTCCATCCCAGGAATCAACCTACTGAACCTTCTCTGAACTTCCTCCAATGCAAGTATATCCCTCCTTAAATAAGGGGACCAAAACTGTACACAGTACTCTCGGTGTGGTTTCACCAGCGCCCTGTACAGTTGTAACAGGACTTCCCTACTTTTATACTCTATCCCCTTGAAATAAAGGCCAACATTCCATTTGCCTTCCTAATTACTTGCTGCACCTGCATGTTAACTTTTTGTGTTTCATGTACGAGGACACCCAAATCCCTCTGTACCGCCGCATTCTGTAGTCTTTCTCCATTTAAATAATATTTTTCTTTTCTATTCTTCCTGCCAAAGTGGATAACTTCACATTTTCCCACATTATACTCCATCTGCCAAATTCTTGCCCACTCACTTAACCTATCTATATCCCTTTGCAGTCTCTTTGGCCGCGATTTTGCCATTGGTGGCGGGTTGGGTGCAGGTCAGGTGATTGGCGGGTTCCGGTCCCACCACCGTTTTCTGCCGGTAAAAATGTGCAATTTTCCCCTAATTGGGCTATTGAGTCCCTGCGTGTGCGCTTCCCTGGCCAATTAGTGGTTTTGAGTCTGCAACTCGCCTCTGCTGACATCTGTGAGCCAGCCTCATTTAAGGGGCCCATGCAGCCTTGTTTCATTCTCTCATTATTTGATGGTGGATTTCGCTCTAACAACTGCTGCCTTGACTGCTTCAAAAGCCAAGGCCTCCCCCCGATTTGATGATGACTCTCTCCATGCTCTTGTGGAGGGAGTCAGAGGGTGCAGGGAGGTACTCCTCCCATCCTCTGGGCGGAAGAAGCCACCACAGTAAACAAAAGCAGCATGGCTGCAAATTGCGCAGGAGGTCAGCTCCAGATCCATGTGCACTCGAACCTGGGTGCAGTGCAGGAAAAGGTTCAATGACCTGGTACGCTCAGGGAAAGTGAGTATAACATCACACATGCCCTCAATCTGCTCCCCATCTCCTCTCATCACCAGCACTCTGCATTGTCAACCTACTCCTGCACATCCCACTTTACCCTTACATCCCTTGCACCCTTAACCATCTCTCTCTCTCTATGTACACAATCACTTCATTATTCGACTATGCTGCCCTCACACACGCTCTCGCTGTTATGCAATGACAACAACTTACAACGCACAGGGAGGGCCCTTGGTATTGGCTCTTTACTCCATCTTTGTCTCCTTCTGAGCATCTATGCTGTGGTTTGTCTACACTCACTCCATCATTCTCACTCAAACTCCACTTGTGTCCCTCATTGCAGGAAAAGAGAGCCCACAATAAGAGGGCGAGGGCTATGACAGGAGGAGGGCCACCTTCCAGTTCCAATCTCACCAATGCTGAGGAGGTGGCACTCAAAATCATTGGAGGTGCTGGGGATCTGGAAGTGGGGGACAGACAGACAGGCGCAGCAGAGCAAGCTGGTGACAGAATAATTTTGCATCTCTCTAATTTACATTGCATGAGTGACTGATATGGCATCTGATGTTCATACAGATTGACTTATGATCATCTGCACAATTCCATGTGCATGCTACGTTAATATCACATGTCTAACTCATGCCTTTACTCCCCCACAGGACCATCGACAGACCCCGTCCCTACTGTACAGGAGGAAGAGCCTGAGCTGGAAGACTCCTCAGAGGAACCTGCAACCTCTGAGGGTGCAGCATCAGCAGAATTAAGCGCACCCAGGACCAGCGCAGACACTCACACCTCGGTGGGACTTTCGCAACATAGAGTAGTGTTGTCACCTGGTGTATCACAGCTCACAAGTGAGCATAAACAGATGGTGGAGACAGGGACAGCAGTGGAGAGTCCTCGTCAGAGGCCGCAGGGCGCTCCCAGCTCTGCTCAGCTGCATGTGGACCCTGTGCCTCCAGATCCATCCAGAAGGAGAGCAGTGCTCGAACTCTAGGAACAAGTGCAGGAGTCTCTGGCAGGTTTTGTCTCCAGGGTCACTGCCAGTGTGGAGAGGATGGAGGAGTCCATCTCTGACATGAGCAGTGCCTTTGTGGAGTCAATGGTGCATGAACGCACCACCACGGAAAGGATGGCAACCTCCGTGGAAAGGATGGCTACGGTAGAGGAGAGGATGGCTACGGCCATGGAGGAAATAAGTCGGCAAAGTCAGGAAAACATGGTGAATGTTCAGAATAGACTGACATCTCTGGAGGAGCGATGGGCAGCTATTGAGCAGAGAAACCAGAGCTTTATGGAAGTCCTTTTGAGGAGGACTGCCAGTGCAGATACGGATCCTCATGGCCCCCCTGATGTGCAGCAAGGTCCTGTCCAGCCACTTGCTAGCACTGAAGTGGGGCTGACCCATGAGAGGGATGTTGGTGGCAGACAACAAGGAAGTGGGGGCTCCTCTCCAAGCACTCACACGACCATGCCACTGAGTAGCCCTCGGTCAGAGCCCCACCAGAGTCCTCACCCAACCGAGATGGGCGTCTCAGCCCCTGCACAGCCGCAGGAGGAGCAGACTGTTGCCGAGCCCTCACAGACTCGCAAACCCAGAGGACGCCCGCCAAAGGTGTCGAAGCAGGAGCAGCATGAAAGTGAGCAAGGTGCCTCCATGTCTGCTGAAGCCACAGGAGAAGCACCACGTAGAAGCACGCGTAAGAGGAAGATAAAGCACAAGTAGTCACAAGGGTAGTCATTTGGGTGTTCTGTTGTGTTGTCTTTTGTTGTCTTTATTTTTTGCCATTGTCATCCTTTTGTGCTTTGATTAAACAGAACTGATGACAAACAGTTGAAGGTCTGGCCTTTGTAATCTGGGAAATGGAAGTTGCACATTGAGGGCTCAGGGCGACTTGCATTTGGAATGATGGTGGTGAGAGTGATAGGAACCCACAGGTTCTTGTACATTGTGTATGGTGTGATAAGAAGGTGCCAGCCACATGTGTTTGGTTCGTCTACCTAAACGAATCTGGCAAAGATTAGCGCATCCCTTGCATCACGGGCAGCAATGTGCTCGCGTGCTGCAGCAGCTGGCTGATCCGCCTCCGCAAGGTCTTCTTCCTCCTCCTCCTTCTCCTCCTCCTCCTCCTCCCCCTTCTCCTCATCTGAGGAGGCTATGCGCTGAGCCACTTGTTCCTCAGGCAGCTGCAAGCCACGATGCTGTGCGATGTGCAGTGCACAGCAGACCACGATGATTCAGGAGACCCTGGCTGCTGAGTACTGTAGGGCTCCACCTGATCTGTCAAGGCATCTGAATTGCATCTTGAGCAAGCCGATGGTGTGCTCGATGATGGATCTGGTTGAAATGTGGCTGGCATTGTAGCACTCCTCAGCTTCGTTCGATGGCCTCCTCAATGGTGTCATCAGCCACGTCTTCAGTGGATAGCCCTTGTCTCCAAAAGCCATCCGGAAAGTTGTGTTGGCGGATTGAAGAGCTGAGGTACAGTGGACTGCCGCAGGATGAACGAGTCATGGCAACTGCCAGGGTACTTTGCGCAAACATGCAAAATGTCCTTCCTGTGGTTACAAACCAGCTGGACATTAAGGGAGTGGAAGCCCTTGCAGTTGACAAAAACAGCTGGGTTGTGATGGGGTGCCCTAATGGCCACATGTGTGCAGTCTATGACACCCTGCACCCTTGGCAAGCCTGCCATATTTGCAAAGTCAACCGCACGCGCGGTTACACTTGCTTGATCCGTCGAGAAGTGGATGTAATTATGTGCCTTTGCAAAGAGATCATCGGTTGCCTGCATGATGCAAGTGTGTGCGGGCGACTGGGAGATGCCGCTGATGTCTGCTGATGAGCCCTGGAAGGACCCTGACGCAAAAAAATTGAGGGCGGTGGTGACTTTGACAGCCACTGGTAAGGGGTGTCCACCCGCTCCTCTGGGCTCCAGATGTTGGTGCAGCATTGCGCAGATGTCAGCGACTACCTCTCGCAAAAGTCTCAGCCTCCTTTGGCACTGCTGCTCAGTCATGTTAAGGACGGTCATCCTCGGACTGTAAACCTTGTGTTGGGGGTATCTCCTGCGGCGATGTGCAGCCTGCGCTGACGCCTTCTGCCCTTTGCAGCATCAGGTGGGTGAGCAGGAGGTTGGCGCTCCTGCTGTTGGTGCTGCTGTTGTGCCTGGTTCTGCTGCTACCGCGGCTGCTCTTCCTCTGAATCTGAGGACCAGGATGAAAGGAAATAAACAGTTCCCATGCTGCTGGTAGACATCTCAGTTGAGGAAGCGCTCAGTCAATGTGGGGAGAGGGTTTTCCCAGGAGGTCACAGTGGAGATGGATCTCAGCTTCACCACTTACAAGATCAGTTTTCGCTGACATCACTTTTCCAAGACCTGAAGAAACAAAGATCTGGCACCTGCAACTGAGCCTTGTTGAGAGCTCCGTTTTTATGCTGGAGCTGCAGCTGTGAAGAAGGCAGCCACTTGTGAACCTGGCACATTCAGCTGGCATGGTTTGGGAACGGCATGGAACACGCAGAAAATGTGGCAAAATCTAAAGCCGCTGTCAAAATAGCATTATTCAGGCCTTAAGGGCCTATCCCGCCGCTTGGAGGCGGGACCGAACGGGAGTCTGGGAGCCCGCATTTGGGAAAGTTGCACGAAAGCGGGTTGATGGCCGTATCAGAACCCGCCATCAATATTTGTGATTTTACCATCTGACCCGCCTCCAAACTCGTCCTCTGAGCGATGGCAAAATCGTGGCCTTTGTGTCCTCCTCACAACTTGCTTTCCCACCTATCTTTGTATCATCTGCAAATTTGGCTACATTACACTCGCTTCCTTCATCCAAGACATTAATATAGATTGTAAATAGTTGAGGCCCCAGCATTGATCCCTGTGGCACCCCACTTGTTACTGATTGCCATCCTGAAGATGACCCATTTATCCCGACTCTCTGTTTTCTGTTAGTTAGTCAATCCTCTATCCAATCTAATATATTACCCCCAACACCATGAGCTCTTATCTTATGCAGTAACCTTTTATGTGGCACCTTGTCAAATGCCTTTTGGAAATCCAAAAACACGACATCTACTGGTTCCCCTTTACCTCGTCAAAGGGGGCGATTTTCCCTCTGGAGGCGGGTTTCGGTTTGGGTGGGTTTGAAACCCGCCTCCACTGATAGTTTTCAAAAAATTGCGATTTTCCCCTGATTGGCCACTTGATTTCAGAGGTGTGGGATGCCCTTGGTCAATTAATGTTTTGGAACTGAAACTCGCCTCTGCTGACATCACTTTTCCAGCCTGATTTTATGGCTTCTTGCTGCCTTGTCTCATTCCACTGGATTTCTGCCTATGCTGCACCACCTGCAACATATTCTGAGAAACCACTGTCCAATTCCAAGGTAAGGGCCTCCCTGAGGCTCTTGGATGAGGCGCTGCTAATGTTGTTTGAGGAGGTGACAGCTAGCAGGGAGGAAGAGGCCTCCCAAAGAAACCAAGGCTGTGTGGGTACAGCTGGCAAGGGATATAAACTCCAGATCTGTGTGCAGATTTGGTTAAGGTTTCTGTGTATTGATGAAATGCCATCCATGTTGGAAAGCATTAAAATGATTTGATGCCAAAATGTAGGCGTTATGGCATCTGTTCTTTCGCCTTAGGCAGCTCCACATTGCGGGCTCCGCCACAATTGCGTTGTCAGGTTGGTGGCCTGAGTGAAAGGAGGCCAGAGAGTCATGTCCATTGTCAATGATGTCTTAGGATGGAGCCAAGGACATGTTGTAAGGGTTTTGTGCCTGTGTCTCAGACGGTGCTGGTGCGAGGTTAGGCCTTCGTTGCCTAATACTATTGCTTGCTCTGGTCTCCGGCCAGCCTTATTGCAATAAGCACCTGTGAGAGGTTCGACCCACTCACCCTTACGGTTCTAACACTCGACTTAGGTGCAGAAGCAGTAATGCAGAGAAAACTCAGATAGACCCGGTTGAATAGTACGAAATGGAAATCTTTATTGCATAGCGTCCAAAATCATGAAGTACATGTCATAGGCGCAAATTAACGAGAGTACAAGTATACATACATTCATAAAGCTTGGTCTATGGTAATGAAGAACGCACGGCACATCGTAAAAAGGGGAACACATTATACTTTATCCTTAATAAAACCACCCTCCCTTATCAATACCTACACTACGTCTAAATTTGTAGGATCGGGAAACATGCTCACCACTCGTGTTACTTCGGAGAATTTTAAAGTGAGGCACTCGGCTCGTTTCGCTGCAGCGCCTGACTGTCACGTATTTGGAGGGGTCTCTGTACCCCACTTGTTTATCTTCGCTGCTGCGACAAGCAGGCCAGACCGTCTTTTGTCATGAAGAACTCGGTAGAACTCGGAACGTTTGTAAAATTCAAAGAAGAGTCTTCCTGTACCGACACCGGTTGTCGGCAGATTTCAATGAAGAGTCTTTTATTATATTTTTGGGCGCGGTCGGGGTTTACTGACCGTGGCGGCACGTGGATTCTTCTTCTTTTCTTGTCGTTTCGTCTTGTCTCTTCGCGCCTCCGGGTCCAGACACCGTTTACCGACTCTCGGGATGGTGCACCCGGTCACTTGCCCTTGTCGAGGCGGCTCGTTCCGATTGAGCTCCACCCAACATTCGAATAACCGACCCGTACGGCTAAAAGTCCAGAGTCAACAGAGTCCTGCCCTAGAGAAGAGCTTCAGCCAGCGATCGAGCGAGTCAAAAAGAGTCAGCAGAGATAAGAGTCGAAATCAAGAGAATAAGAGAGCGATGGACATTTGTTCACCATAGTTATAGTGCTGTGTCCCCTTATCTCCCGCTCAAATCTTAATGTTTGTCCTTTGTGTAATATTGGCGCTCAAAACTCCCAGCATGGGGCGATTCTTCTCTTTAACGGGTTTCGGTGGCACCTGAAACTGGCCAACTATCCGTTAATGTTTTCCCCATTGTTGACCCAGCCAGGATTGTATGAATCGTCTCCCTGACTGGTTTTGGGGGCCCCCGAATACTTGCTTAATCACCCGTCGATGTCTCTCTCATTGTAGAGCCGTGGGGGTATTTGTGTATTGATGTGTCTGGATGGGCCTTCGATTGCCCAGTACAATGGTCCTTACTTGTGCATGGAAAATGATTCCAGCACTTATATCTTTGCTATTGTTCCAAATGCAAACAGGTTGCATCCTGTCTTTATCAGTGTTTACCGAGTATGATCCAATCTTATATTGAATGTTTATTCGACGCCATCTTGTCTGCCCACTGTATTTCTGGAAGCTTCTGCCACGATGCGCGGGGGCCATTTTACAGGCTTCTGTGTCCTTTATAATCATGACAGCATTTCGTTTAATAAAACTGATCAAATGAATCTGCCTCTCTTATGTTATTTTGAATCGTGATAATTGCGAAACTTTACAATGTGCCTACTTGGGCAACCTATGCAAATCTGGCCAGGATAAGTTCATCCCTTGCATCCCAATCAGCCATGTGCTCGCGTGCTGCCGCTGCTGCTGATCGATACATCGGCGCTCTGACCTCCTCCTGCTGCCCCTCCTCCTCCAGTTCCTCCTCCTCCTCAGCCTCCTCCTCCTCCTCATTCTCATCCCCATCTGAGGAGGCCTGGAACTGAGCCACTTGCTCATCAGGAAGCTGCAAGCCACGACGCTGTGTGATGTTGTGCAGTGCACAGCAGACCACGACCATTCTGGAGACCCTGTATGGTGTATACTGCAGGGCTCCACCTGATCGGTCAAGGCAACAGAAGCGCATCTTCAACAACCCAATGGTTTGCTTGATGATGGACCTGGTCGAAGTGTGGCTGGTGTTGTAGCGCTCTTCAGCCTCGTTAGCTGGCCTCCTGATCAGCATCATTAGCCACTTCTTCAGGGGTTAGCCTTTGTCACCAAGGAGCCATCCATTAAGTTGGTTTGGCGGATTGAAAAGCGGAGGAACACTAGAGTGCCACAGGATGAAAGAGTCATGGCAACTACCACAGAACTTGGCGCAAACATGCAAGAACTCCTTCTTGTGGTTACACACCAGCTTTACGTTGAAGGAGTGGAAGCCCTTTCGGTTGACAAAGATAGCTGGGTTGTGATGGGGTGCCCTAAGGGCCACATGTGTGCAGTCTATGATGCCCTGCACCATTGGCATGCCTGCCATATTTGCAAAGCCAACTGAACGCACGGTTATACTTGCTTGATCCCTTGTGAACTGGATGTAATTGTGGGCCTTAGCAAAAAGGGCATCGGTAACCTGCGTGATGCAACTGTGGGCAGCCGACTGGGAGATGCCGCTGATGTCTGCTGATGATCCCGGGAAGGAGCCTGAGGCAAAGAAGTTGAGTGCGGTGGTGACTTTGACAGCCGCTGGTAAGGGATGTCCACCCATTCCTCTGGGCACCAGGTCTTGCTGCAGCAGTCCACAGATCTCTCGGACAACCTCTCGTGAAAGTCTCAGCCTTCTTTGGCACTGCTGCTCACTCATGTTGAGGTAGCTCATCCTCTGTCTGTAAACCCTCTGTCGGGGGTATCTCCTGCGGCGAGGTGCCTCGATGCGCTGGCGCCTTCTGCCCTGTGCAGCATCAGGTGGCTGAGCAGGAGGTTGGGGCTCCTGCTGCTGTTGCTGCTGAGCTGCCTGAGCAGGAGGTTGGGGCTCCTGCTGCTGTTGCTACTGAGCTGCCTGAGCAGGAGGTTGGGGCTCCTGCTGCTGTTGTTCCTGAGCTGCCTGGTTCTGCTGCTGCCGTGGATGCTCCTCATCTGAATCTGAGGTCCATGGAGAAAGAAAACGAATGGTTCCCATGCTGCTTGCAGATGCCTCCGTTGGGGAAGCGCTCATTGCAAGCGGGGAGAGGGTCTTCCAAGGAGGTCCCACAGTTGATAGATGCAGCACCTCCGACTTTGGAAGACCTTCTAAAAGTGCTCAAAGACCTTTTAAAGCAAAGTTCTGCCACCTGCAACTAATCCCTGATGAAATAAATGATATAATGTTGGACCTGCAGCTGTGAGGAGACCAGCCACTAGTCAACCCACCAGGTTTAGCTGGCGTGGTTTAGGAGGGTCATGGAACACGCTGAAATGGTCGAAAAATCACGCGGGCCTCTCAAAATAGGCTTAGAGAGGCCCTTAATGAGCATTTAATCCTCTTAACAAGCGCTATGGCCAGCTGGAGGCGGGACCATTTCCCGCCCTGCAAAACCGGCACCGGCAAAATCCCGCGGAAGCGGGTTGTAGGCAGGTTCCGAACCCGCCCTCATTGTTTCCGATTTTCCCGCCTTTCCCGCCTCCAAACCCGCCTCCTTGGACGTCAGAAAATCACCCCCAAAGAACTCTAATGGATTTGTGTGTGGACTGGTGGATGAGCGCAAACAGTCCAAGTTACTGAACACTCCGAACCTAACGTTTGACATAGCATGCAAAATTGCACTAACTATGGAGATGGCATCTAAGACTGCTAAGGAGCTCCGTCCACCTCAAGTGACTAGTGCAGCTGAGGTCTACAGTCACAAAGCCACCGCCAAACCTAAAGCTATGAGACTGGGTCAAAAGCATGTCGGTGAGAGCAGTTCAGTGAATTGTTATCGCTGCAATGGAAATCACTCACCACAGATTGCCGATATAGAAATGCGAAGTGTTTTCACCGCCAGAAGCAAGGCCATATTTCAACAGTTTGCAGAGCTAGATCAAAAGCAGGAAGTAAGAAGCATTCTAGTGGCAATGCAAAGCAGCGACGACAAAAGGGAAGAATTCACAATATTGAAGTGAGCACACCTGATATTGAAGGACGAGGCATCTACGGTATCTATGCCACTAGCGGCAACACCAGCATTCGTGAGAAAGACTTCTGTACAAAACTTTTGTTCAACGAGCAATATATTGATATTTTTATCGACACAGCGGCGGACTGCTCTATCATGAGTAAGGACACGTATGAGTGTAAGTTTAATCAAATACCACTTACAAAGAGTACCGCAGAGTTAAAAACCTGCTCTGGAGAAATCCTAGAGACATGTGGACAAATGGAATGTACAGTTCAGCACAATGGCCAATCAGTAAAGCTGCCTATTATTGTAGTGAGCTACAACAGGTCAACCCTCATGGGCAAAGACTGGTTGAGAAAGTTAAAACTAGATTGGAAAAACATCTTCAGTGTAGATGCTTCAAAGAAGCGACTCAACACAATGCTGAACAAGTATAAAAGCATGTTCACAGACAGTTATGAGGGCATCACTGGGTACGACACACATATCCGCATCAAGTCCAACGCAAAGGCTTTTTATTGTAAGGCAAGGCCGGTCCCCATCCGTTGAAAGGTCAGGTGGAGGAAGAGCTAGCGAAGCTCAGAGAGAATGGAGGGCCAGTAAAAACTGACAAATGTGAATGGGCTACTCCGATTGTGGTAGTGCCCAAAGCAGACAAAACTGTACGCTTGTGTGGTGACTACAAAGTTACTATCAACCAAGCAGTTGACGATGAGCAGTATCCATTGCAAGATTTGTATGCAGCACTGTCTGAGTGAAAGGTTTTCTCCAAGCTTGACCTGTCACACGCTTACACTCAGCTGAATGTTGACAAAGAGAGTCAACAGTATCTCACTATCAACACACACAAGGGACTGTACTCATACACCAAGCTGCCGTATGGTGTAAAGCCCTCCCCCAATATCTTCCAGGCTACGATGGATAAGATTTTGCAAGGTGTTCCAAGTTTCTTATGTAATCAAGATGATGCGCTGATCACAACAAGCAGTGAGGAAGAAAATCTAGAAGTGTTAGATTTAGTGTTTCAAAGATTTAATTCCCACAATGTCAAATTGAAAAGGAGCAAATGTGCTTTTGTGCAGCCTGAGGTTGGGTACCTTGGTCTGAAAGTTGATACAAATGGCTTGCAAGCAGTGAAGGAAAAGGTTGATACTGGCATCAATGCTCCAAAGCCACAGAATGTGTCTGAGTTAAGATCGTTCCTTGGAATGGTCCAGTACTACACACGTTTCTTACCTGAGTTAGCGACCATGTTAGCTCCATTGCACAAGCTCCTCAAGAAGGATGTCCAGTGGAAATGGACGAAAGCGCAACAGGAAGCTTAAGATGCTTGTAAGAGAAGTCTCCCTAGCGATGTTCTACTTGTGCACTACGACACAGAGCGTGAGCTTAAGTTAGTGCGTGATGCTTCTAGTTACGGTGTGGGAGCTGTCATAAGCCATGTAATGGATGACAGCCAAGAGAAACCAATCATGTTCGCATCGCGAACCCTCACAAAGAGCGAAAGAAACTACGCACAAATTGAAAAGGAAGCACTCGCCATAGTGTTTGGAATCAAGAAATTCTAACAGTTCCTGATCAGCAGAAAGTTTACCCTGATAACTGATCACAAACTGCTCCTAGCAATATTGGGGCCCAAATCTGCCATCCCTGCAATGGCTGCATCAAGAATGCAACGTTGGACAGTGTTGTTGTCACAATATGACTACACGATTGAATATTGCACTTCACAGCAGAACGCAATCGCAGATGCCTTGTCCAGGTTGCCACATGAAGACTCATGTGTTGGGAGTGAAGGTGCGATTTTTCACACTAGGTGCAGTTGACAAAGACTTTCCCGTGAATGCAACTGAGATTACAAATGAAACTCAAAAGAGCTCAGTACTGAAAAGAGTGTATGAAAACACCTTGAATGGATGAACTGATCAGTGTATGAACACCGAGTTGAAACCATTCCATAACCGTCGTACTGAATTGTCTTGTGAGCAAGGTTGTATCAAGTGGGGAAACAGAGTGGTGGTACCGACTTTGTTGAAAAATAGAATTATAGCCAAACTTCATACTGAACATCCAGGGATCGTCAGTATGAAATCAATTGCAAGAAGTTTTGTTTACTGGCCTGGATTGGACAGTGATCTTAAATCACTTGTCAGCAAATGCAGCGTTTACCAAAATTGCAGAAACAAACCTCCCAAAACTCCACTACAACCCTGGTCATGGCCAAGTAGACCTTTTCAGAGAGTACATGTAGACTTCTGTGAGAAAGCAAATGATTATTTCCTCGTACTTGTAGCTATTCACTCAAAGTGGATTGAAGTGAAACACATGGGTTCAAATACTACAACTGAACGTACCATAGATGAGTTGAGGTCTATCTTCGCATGTCATGGCTTACCTGAAGAGCTTGTTTCTGACAATGGCTCTCAGTTCCGTTCTGCTCTATTCCAAGAGCTCATGAAATGGAACGGTATCAAACACACTCTCGTTCCACCATAACATCCAGCTTCAAACGGAGCAGCCGAAAGGTCAGTCAGAATAGTAAAAGAAGTTCTCAAAAAACAAGTGTTGCAGGGTTGTTCGGGACTCAGCATGAAGCAATGTTTGGCAAATTTCTTGCTGAAGTACAGAACTACTCCGCACACTACAACTGGATATACCCCAGCAGAACTCTTGATGAAGAGGAGATTGAGAACACGATGGAGTCTTGTTCAACCAAATTTGGCCTCAAGAGTTGAACAGAAACAGTTGAGTCAGAAACGTTATTATGACAGCAATCAGAAAGAACGCAGTTTCAAACAAAACGAGTGTGTTTGTGTTCTCAGTCCCCCTGGAAAGTCGAGTTCACACGAGTGGGATATAGGAACCATAGTAGAGGTTGGTGGAATAAAGAGATATTTGGTTGAAATTGGTGACAACATCCTAAGTTTTCATGTAGATCAAATGATCTCTGCTAGAGATGAAACAAGACATGATCTTGAACCACTTGATCATGAACACATACATGAGTTTGACTCAGTTCAGACTTCAGTAACTGAAGGTACCAGGTTCAAACAAGTCTGAGATAGAAACAGGATCATCTTTGAGTTCGGAACCAAAACAAAACAGCCCGAAAATTGGTTCAACACCAAAACCTTCTTTAAGGAGATCAGGAAGGCTTCGCAAGCCTCTTATTAAACTGGATTTGTAGTTCATTTGTAGCATTTGTAGTTCATTTAAAAGAAAAAAAAGCCAGGAGTTTTTGTTATGTGGTACATGTAATGCTGGGAAAAGTGGGACCATAGTTTTGTGTATTTGAGAGGGGAATATGTGCATTTTTTTAAGGGGAAAGCAGTGTAATGTATAATCACATGGTTTGTCACATGGTTTAGTATGAGCATGCTCAGTTCGCTCTGGCCTAGTAAAGCAAATACATGAACCAGTCGGACATAGCGTCCGGCGGTAAGTCAGGGGGCGCTACCGAAGATCGCGGCCGGGGCGCGAGCGGGCCGCTGCGCACGGCAATGTCGTCATTGCCGGTGGCGCAGCGCTGCAGGGCGCTAACGGTTACCGCCGCCGCTAACCTCCCACTGAATTTCGTGGGAGGTGTTGGCGGCGCCGCGCCCGGGCGCTAGTTGCTTTGCACCCCGTTAGCGCCCTCTTAGGGTGCTAACGGGAGGTGCAAAGCAACCGAATTTTTTCCCCTTACTTTCTTGTACTGATGCAATGTTTCAAACATATTAAACGTTCCATGTGTCACCAAGCCTGTTAGCTGGTGCCAATACAAATTTAATGTTAAAAAAGTCATTACTTATGCTATACCAGTGCCATGTTTAATCCAATGTGATGACTTTAAATCCCACTTAAAATAAAACTAAGCTCTTTGCCCTGTCGGTACACAATGCACAAAGCCAATCTGCTCATCCACAATGTAAAATGAACAATAAATCATGGACAGCCTTGTCAGCATATCTAATGCATCAATGTATGATGTCAAGGAGAACCATGTAATCAGCTTGTAAAATAACTGAAGATGCCATGAACACAGGTATAAAGTTTAATTGCAATATAAAACAAATGTTCAATATATTTTACACTAAAATTGCCCAAAGGAAAATGATTTTGAAAATCTGATCATAAATTTTTCATACTTCCACTAGTGCAACCTTCACAGCAGCAGAACACTTGTCATCAATTATTTTGCTGTCAACTGATTAGAAATGTATTTATAACCCTGAACACGCCAGTAAACAATTATCAGCAAAACTGGTTGGTGTGATGTGGGAAGGAATGCAGGAATTCAATCTGGAATAATCATGGGCTGAAATCAGAGTGAAAAATGTTTGTTCTTTGCATGGTTGTTCTTACCTATATATCTTAAATAGGATTTGAACTGATCAGAACGAGTGCCACTCAAACTGTTGTAAAATGAGAATGCATCATGCAGAAATTAAAGAATATTTAAATTGTATTTTGTTTTCCCCATTACAGAAAATCAGAGGGAATGAAACCAGGAGTGTTGTTTCCACTTTTTTTGCGAGACTCTGCCCCCGATGGGAGTGTGGATCTGATATCCAGGTGTGGGATTCGGCATGCCTGCTTTGCGCCGCTCCTGATTTTCAGTGACTAATTTTAGTCTGACCTCCACACCCAATTTTCCAAGGGAGCCTTGGCTTACAAACTTTACCCTCTAATCTTTACTCTTTTTTCCCCCTAAGGGCAATGTCCTCAGTGATTGGCAAGATCAATCACTGATCTGGGTTACTTTGAGCATTTGGAGGGATAACTGCTGTCTCTCTCACATTCTCCTGGGGCTATCATTTAGCTTGCCCCATGGAGGAATTCTCACATCCTGCCCCTGATGGTGTAGCAGGGATTCCTGAGCTGGTAAGATAAGGACTTCAAGCACCTCACTCAGCTGTCTAATAAAGGTGAGCTTCAGTCATGCAAGGCTTTGTAGAATTGGCTGTGGTAATATTTTACTGCTACCTCCAGTTACATCACTTTCTTGCCAATGAAAATGTGAAAGCCCACAATTATAGGCCTTTGACGACACTGGAGGATTTGCTTTCTCTAAAATGTTGCGTTTTCGGGCAGTTTTAAGGCATTTAAAAGAGAAAAATAGGGCAGTATGTCTTACCATCCCAACAAATGGCTACCAAAATTGTACTCCTAGAAAATCACTGTTCTTGTCTGCCCTAAGTCCACCCCACCACATGTAAATGGGGAAAGTTGGTATGACCAAGCTGTCCCTTAATCTCCCCCAGTTAACACCCCTAACCTAACATCGGGAAACAATATCGCTATGAAAGTGGTAGTAGGAGCAACACAGCAGTATTCCTAAGGCAGAAATTGCTTAGAGGAGGCCATTGTTGGAGAATGTTACTACTTGTTTCTAAAAGCTTATTCAGATGAGGATATTATGGCTGTTCAGGCTCAAGGACTTCAGCCATTTACAGTGTATTCCGTGGAAATTAAAAGTTTGAAGTGAATGGGGGAAAAATTGAGGTGCTACTGGAAGCACCCCGCCTCCCTCTTGCGGCGCTGCGAGGGAATATCGCCACCGCTGCTAACCTCCCGCTGAATTTCACGGGAGGCGTTGGCAGCACCACGCCCGGGCACTAGTTGCTTTGCGTCCCGTTAACACCCTCTTAGGGCGCTAACAGGAGGCGCAAAGCAACCGAATTTTTCTCCCCATTCATGGCGGAGAAGAGGAGGAAGTTATGAAAGAGGTTATGGAGTAACAAAGAGTAAGACATCACAGAAGATGCTTGTTTTAGCCGCTGCACAAGGTTTATAGACTTACCTTGATGTTGCCATGAGAAGGCTGCACTTCCCAAGGAGGCTATTGGAGAGTTATGCCAACTGCTGGCCGCAGTCTTGCAGACCACTTCAACAAGAAGCCTTGTCAGTAGCTATTAAAGTGACTTCCTTCTTCTTAGGCAGTCCCTCGGAACCAAGGATGACTTGCTTCCACACTAAAAATTAGTTCTCAGGTGACTGATGAGTCAATGCGGGACCTACAGTCTCTGTCACAGATGGGGCAGATGGTGGTTGAAGGGGCGGGTGAGTGGGGTGCTTGGGTTGACGTGTGCTCTTTCCGTTGTTTGCGCTTGGCTTCCGCTTGCTCCCGGCGAAGAGACTCGAGGTATTCGGTGCCTTCCCGGATGCTTCTCCTCCACTTCGTGCGGTCTTGGACCAGGGATTCCCAGGTGTCGGTGGGGATGTTGCACTTTTTCAAGGAGGCTTTGAGGGTGCCCTTGAAGCATTTCCTCTGCCCACCTGGGGCTCTCGTACGCTTCGGTGAAGGTGTTGACGATGGTTTGGAGTTCGGCCTCAGAGTGTGACCACAGTGACCACAGCAATGAATGCAACCGCATTATTCCAGGCAGTTCTTAAAGGGTTGCAAGTAAACAAAAAGGGAAAGTTGTAGTGGTAACAGAAAAGTTACCTAATTGTTCATAATGGTACAGCAGAGACATTCGGGCTGCAGTGTTGCTTTTTAAGTTGATGAATCGCAAGTCCTGCTGCAGGATGTGTACCAAAGGAAGAAGGCTACATTTATAGCTGAAGGCCACCGTCTAGTAAAAGCGCAGGTGCCAGCTGAGTGGAAGAAGGTTGTTGATCAGGTCAATCCAGGTACCCAGCTCTCTCATAGAAACATAGAAATATAGAAGATAGGAGCAGGAGTAGGCCATTCGGCCCATCGAGCCTGTTCCGCCATTTAATGAGATCATGGCTGATCATCCAAATTCAGTTGCCTGTCCCTGCTTTCTCCCCATATCCCTTGATCCCCTTAGCCTTAAGAAATATATCTAACTCCTTCTTGAATATATTTAATGAATTGGCCTCAACTGCCTTGTGTGGTAGAGAATTCCACAGGTTCACCACTCTCTGGGTGAAGAAATTCCTCCTCATCTCAGTCCTAAATGGCTTACCCCTTATCCTTAGACTGTGACCCCTGGTTCTGGACTCCCCCGTCATCGGGAACATCCTTCCTGCATCTAATCTGTCTAGTCCTGTTATAATTTTATAAGTTTCAATGAGATCCCCTCTCATTCTTCTAAACTCTAGCGAATATAAGCCTAATCGACCCAATCTCTCTTCATACGTCATTCCTGCCATCCCAGGTATCAGTCTGGTGAATCTTCGCTGCACTGCCTCCATGGCAAGAACATCCTTCCTCAGATAAGGCGACCAAAACTGCACACAATACTCAAGGTGTGGTCTCACCAAGGCCCTGTACAACTGCAGCAAGACATCCTTGCTCCTGTACTCGAATCCTCTCGCTATGAAGGCCAACATACCATTTGCCTTCTTAACCGCCTGCTGCACCTGCATGCTTACCTTCAGCGACTGGTGCACAAGGACACCCAGGTCTCGTTGCACTTCCCCTTTTCCCAATCTATTGCCGTGCAGATAATAATCTGTCTTCCTGTTTTTGCCACCGAAGTGGATAACCTCGCATTTATCCACATTATACTGCATTTGCCATTCATCTGCCCAATCACCCAACCTGTCCAAATCATACTGGAGTTTCTCTGCATCTCCTCACAGCACACACGCCCACCCAGCATTGTGTCGTCTGCAAACTTGGAGATATTACATCTAGTTCCCTCGTCTAGATCATTACCAAGTGAGCAAGATTTTTTTGAAATTTCAAGGGAAGACAGTTTTTCTCAATTTTGCTCCCATATCTTGTAGGACACAATAAGCATGGCACAAACCTAAACTAGGACCTCCCATATCAACCGAAAGGCACCAATAAATATTGTGCACAATCATTGACCTTATGCATACACTCTTGCATTGTACCAAAACTGAATGGCGCACCTTTCTTGAAGGTGGAGGTGGCAGCCGATGAATAGTAAACAGATGCTAAGACGTCAGATGCTCCCATGGTCTTCTCAATGAGGTGGGCAGCCATGTTTGCCCTGAGGGTGGTCCTGTTCTCCTAAGAGCAATCCAGCCAATCTTTCTTCTGCTTCAAATAATACAGGTACCATGGAATGCCACACAATGAAGGCATTATGACTGCTTCCTGGATGTGCATGATAATGTTTCTTTGGTCTGATGCCAGCTGAACGCTAACCTTTTCTCTTCAGGAAGGCCATTGGGTTAATATGAAGAACCCTGATGTCTATCTTAGTACCACATGCAACTCTTTACACTTGAGGGAACACTGCTGCCCACTGAAAGCTATGGCTTCTGTCCCTCTAATACCATCCTTGGCAGGAAAAGTGATGGGGTCATGAAATGCTCCTGGATTTGTTGGCTCCTCATAAACTTTGCCATCTCATCTCAATTGTACAGCACGTTTGAAATGCCCCAAAAAATACCCATTCTCGACTCTTTGTAAAGTTCAATGTCAAAGCCAACAACAACCAAAAATGACAAAGAAAAGTAAAAATGGAGGACTACCTGGAAAAACCAAGTAATGCATGGAGCAGAATGCAGCATAGAGATCATGGAAACACAAAACAAAAATTAAGGGAAAACACCTCGCTGCTTTAAGAGGTTCGCTTCAGCAGGCTAACTCCCCAGGACTCCTGTGCATCCAGTTTCTTTAGGAAAACTTTTAAAATTCAGGGCTAGGAAGTTTACCATGGGATTAGCATATTGAATTGAGGTCAGCAATACAGTCAGTAGTGTGACTTCATTTTTCAGCCCCAAATCACGGCTTGCAAAATTGCGTGCCCTGTGAACCAGTTGAAACATAGTTGAAATAGTTGTAAGAAAGGATTCTTAGATGGAATACAGAACAGCTAAATATCTGAGTCAAGCTTGATTTTCAAAGAGCTATTAATGATGGCACTAGTTCAGCACTGAAAGTCTCTTTATGCAGCAGGATACAAAATATAACTTTATATTCAGTTAAGTGACATGGTTTCTTTATTATATGACTGTACAATGTAGCTGCCACCAAACTAAAGTAGCACTAAGGGAGAATAGTCACTCACTACAGTGTTATCTTTCTTGCTTGTTGTTCATCCACCAACGCAACAAATTTAAAATTCACATCCGTGTTTTCAAATTCCTCCATGGCCTCGCCCCTTCCTATCTCTGTAACCTCCGGCTGCCCTACAACTCTCTGAGAACTCTGCGTTACTCCAATTCTGGCCTCTTGAGCCTCTCTAACCTCCTTCGTCCCACCATTGGCGGCCGTGTCTTCAGCTCTCTGGGATTTTCAACAGGTCATGATGCGGAGATGCCGGTGTTGGACTGGGGTGGACAAAATTGAGAGGTTGCACAACACCAGGTTATAGTCCAACAGTTTTATTTGAAATCACAAGCTTTCGGAGCTATCGATTGCTCCTTCCTCAGGTGAAGTAAATTAGATACAGAATCGCCAAAGCATATATAGATAGAGAACAAAGCATGTGTACCTTACAATTGCAGACCACTAAATGAAATCATCCTGACTATCTGCCGAGGTGTGATAAAGTTAATCAAGTCAGCCAGGAAGGTACCACATCAAAGACATAGCAAGATACAACTGAGACAATGAGGTGTAGTCGCAGGGGTTCTAACGTGTCAAAAGCTGCCGTCTGTATGTAAAACGAAAAGCTTTAAAATTTTTACTTTTTTACTGGGAAAATTTTTACTTTTTTACTGGGAATCACATCTGTGAACAAGCCAACGACGACTCGAGTCCGGATCACGACATGTATCGTGACATAAACCCAAGATCCCGGTTGAGACCATCACTGAAAAGACTACACGATAACATAAACAAGTTCCATCCCACCATCAAACTCACCATGGACTACTCCTCAGAATCGGTCTCATTCCTGGACACACGAATCTCCATCAAAGACGGACACCTCAGCACTTCACTCTACCGCAAGCCCACGGACAACCTCACGATGCTCCACTTCTCCAGCTTCCACCCTAACCATGTTAAAGAAGCCATCCCCTATGGACAAGCCCTGCGAATACACAGGATCTGCTCAGACGAGGAGGAACGCGATGGACACCTACGGACGCTGAAAAACGCCCTCGTAAGAACGGGATATGACGCTCGACTCATCGATCGACAGTTCCGACGGGCCACAGCGAAAAATCGCATAGACCTCCTCAGAAGGCAAACACGGGACACAACCAACAGGGTACCCTACGTCGTCCAGTACTTCCCCGGAGCGGAGAAACTACACCATGTTCTTCGCAGCCTTCAACATGTCATCGATGACGACAAACACCTCGCTAAGGCCATCCCCACGCCTCCACTACTTGCCTTCAAACAGCCGCCTAACCTCAGAAGTACCATCGTTCGCAGCAAATTACCCAGCTTTCAGGATAACAGCGACCACGACACCACACAACCCTGCCATGGCAAACTCTGCAAGACATGCCAGATCATCAACACAAATACCACCATCACACGTGAGGACACTACCCACCAGGTACATGGTACATACTCATGTGACTCGGCCAACGTTGTCTACCTCATACGTTGCAGGAAAGAATGCACCGCGGCATGGTACATCGGCGAGACCATGCAGACACTGAGACAACGTATGAACGAGCACCGCGCAACAATCGCCAGGCAGGATTGTTACCTCCCAGTCGGGGAACACTTCAGCAGTCAAGGACATTCAGCCTCGGATCTGCGGGTAAGCGTTCTCCAAGGCAACCTTAGAAACACACGACAACGCAAAATCATCGAGCAGAAACTGATAGCCAAGTTCCGCACTCATGAAGACGGTCTCAACCGGGATCTTGGGTTTATGTCACGATACATGACGTGATCCAGACTCGAGTCGTCGTTGGCTTGTTCACAGATGTGATTCCCAGTAAAAAAGTAAAAATTTTCCCAGTAAAAAAGTAAAAATTTTAAAGCTTTTCGTTTTACATACAGACGGCAGCTTTTGACACGTTAGAACCCCTGCGACTACACCTCATTGTCTCAGTTGTATCTTGCTATGTCTTTGATGTGGTACCTTCCTGGCTGACTTGATTAACTTTATCACACCTCGGCAGATAGTCAGGATGATTTAATTTAGTGGTCTGCAATTGTAAGGTACACATGCTTTGTTCTCTATCTATATATGCTTTGGCGATTCTGTATCTAATTTACTTCACCTGAGGAAGGAGCAATCGATAGCTCCGAAAGCTTGTGATTTCAAATAAAACTGTTGGACTATAACCTGGTGTTGTGCGACCTCTTAATTTTCAACAGGGTCAGGCAAATAACTGTGTGGCACAGAAGAAGTCCTACCCCTCCATTGTTACGGTGGCAGATTGGGATTGCGGACTTTCAGCCTCTTAATGTTTATTAACATATCAGTTTTAAGGGCATAAGAAATCATGGAACAAGAAAAGACTATTTTAGCCCATTAAGCAAGTTCCTTCCATTGACCATGGACTCTGTCAACACTGTTTCATTTTTTGAGGAAAAATTCCACAAATTTTCTCCCCTTGGTAAATCGAACAAACCTCCGGGATATCCATTCATACTTAGATATTGCGCTTGCCTGGTTCCCTTCTTTTGCAGGACATTTTCAATGTCCCAGGAACTCTGAATCCACCAGGTTCCACACAGCATTAGCCATATAACCGACAATTCCATTCCCAAACACCCATCCAGCTCTTTTCAAAATGTATTGACACATCATTAATTGCTTTATCTGCAAGTTTGCTCCAGGGGTTAGGTTTTATGAATTCACACACCCCATGCAGGGCTTCACCCACAAGGCATACATTTATTTGTGTATTTCTGGTAAGTTTGGGGCGTAAAACAAGCATACTGGAATTGTTGGAAGTGGACTCTGGGGCATGACACGTTCCTGTCGGGTTTCCGCCCCATAATGGCTGTGCCGTCCTTTCCATCGTGGTCTGGGGCCTTCTCGAAGTGCTGGGTGATCATTAAATAAATGCTAATGAGAAGGAACAGTGTTGGAGTGACGAAAACCCGTGAACTTGTGCTCGGACTGCATTCAATGCTGTAGCCAGCATCAGCTGAGACTGGTAGAACTGCTTTACATTGGAGCCTGTTTCCTGGAGAAAACTTGAGAAGTGAATGCTTCAGTTACAAGAGAGCTTTCAAAGCTTTTTTTTTTGTGGCTTACTCAAGGATAGAGCTGGCCTCACCACTGACAGCCTGAGGGCTTGTGAGAGCACTGGGATATTTTACCCTCCACCCACAGTCAGAGGTTCTGAGTACCAGATAAGGGAATGCCTATTGGGTATCCCGTATTTGCAATGTTGATGGTAAAGGTGGAGGAGTACAGGGAGGAGAAAAAGAGAGTGGGGCAGCATATGAGGATGCTGCATCCTACAAGATATTATCTCCACAAAGAATTTACAGGATACACCGATCTTATAAAGAGGTCAGTGAGGACCTCTGTATGAGAAGTGTGCATTTCACTAAAAAAACAATATGGGAGCTGTGGTAGCTATTACATGAAAATCTGCAGCCACGATTATCTGCCCACACAGCTCTGTCTGCGCAGTGAAAGTCACAGCACACACAATGTTTATGCCACCAGCTGATTTCAAACAGCCACAGGGGATCTGTGTAATTTCACGGAGGCCGCTGTCTGCGCACGTATTTATCAGGTAACTGACACAATCCTTAGAAGATCTCGGTAATTCACCCAGTTTGGCAATGACAGCAAGGCAGCATCACAATAGGGCTGCACAGTTTGATTATGTTACTGGATTTCCCAATGTGCAGGGCAAAAGATGGCACGCATCTTAATAGAAAGGGGTTCCACTGTCTGAAAGTCCAGCTTGTGTATAACCACATGCAGTGAATCCTCTAAGTCAATGCCGGTATTGCTGGAAGTTCCCATCATGCATTCACCCTCAGAAATTCTGCCCTCTCTGTGCTCTTCAAGGAAGATGGTCAAGTGAATGGATGGCTTGTAGGCGACACAACCCTTGCTGTCATGGTTAGTGACCCTGTACGAGTTGCAAGAGCAGCAACTGAGGAGCATTATGATGAGGCATGTGCCTCTACCCGAGTTGTTATAGAGCGAACCATAGGAGTCTTAAAGGAGCGCTTGTGCCCTGCACAACTTTGTGGCCTGGACATGGCGATTCATCAGGATATGGCTCCAGCTGCTTTGGAGGCAGCAGAGCATGGAGTGAAGCAACAGGAGGACCATCATTCAGAAGACACCTCAGTGATGGCTGCAAGGGGCGTCACTGAATCATCTATCAATAAAGGTCGAATTTTATGGGGTCCGTGCGGGCACGATTGGAGGCAGGTCGGGAGGGAAATTTGAAAAACCTTGGAGCGGGTCGGGAACCCGCCATCATTCCGCTGCCACACGCCTTTCCCTCGGGCGTGTTTGCCAGCATGTCAGCAACCCGAACGACAGAGGCGGCCGAGGTAATTGAGATCATTATGAGGTACTTATCAGACCCTTAAGCATCTTTTTAGCCCTACCTTTCAAATTTCCCTGGATGAACATGGGAATCAAGCAGCTCGGGAACCACATCTGTGAACCTGAGGCGGAGGTTCCGTGGCCACTGATGCACCTCATTGGTGCACAGGATGAAAAGTACAATAAATACACCCACCTGACAGCTGGTCACTTTCCTAAAGGAGATGCTGTTGCTGACTGCATTGTCAGCACAGATTTAGCTTTCTAAAGGTTGCAAGTGTTTCCAGCAAAGTCAGGATTCGCTGTCACCTCATTGGTAGAACCTATCACACCATTGACAGATTGTTTCTGTCATCTCTACTTCACCTGCCGTCTATTCCATCAGCATGGGTGCACTTTATATTCTCTCACCTTGGTCCTCAGAATCGGACCACGATGAGCCCCAACACCAGCAGCACCAGGCACACCAGCAGCAACAACAACAACACCACCGACCTTCTCCTCAAGCACCTGATGCTGCACGGGACAGAGGGCATCAGTGCAGGGCTGCACCATGCCAGAGGCGATACCCCCAGCACAGGGTATACAGGCAGAGGTTGAGCTTCCTCAACATGACGGAGCAGCAGTGCCAAAGGAGGCTCAGGCTATCGTGCCAGGTCATCGCCGGCAATTGCGGATTGCTGGAGAAAGACCTGCAGCCCAGAGTTGCGGGTGGACATGCCTTACCAATGGCTGTCAAAGTCACCAGCACCCTCAACTTCTTCGCCTCAGGCTCCTTCCAAGGATCTGCAAAAGATATTTGTGGCACCTCGCAGTCGGTTGCCCACAGATACATCACACAGGTCACCAATGCTCTCTTTGACAAGTCCGCCAATTATATTAACTTTGCCACTGATGAAGCCAGTGTTACTGAGCGAGCGCTGGCCTTTGCCGCACTGGCTGGCTTCCCACGGGTGCAGGGCATCATCGACTGCACACATGTGGCCGTCAGGGCACCCCATCATAACCCAGGAGTCTTTGTCAACCGCAAGGGCTTCCATTCTCTCAATGTTCAGCTCATCTGCAACCATAGGAAGATCATCATTCTTGTGTGCATCAAATTCCATGGCAGCTGCCATGACTCTTTTGTCCTGCACCAGTCCACCCTCCCCCAGCTCTTTGCTCCTCCAAACAGACTTTCCGGCTGGCTGCTTGGAGACAAGGGCTATCCACTGAAGACATGGCTCAGGACACCCTTGAGGAGGCCATGTACGGAGGCTGAAGAGAGATATAATGAAAACCACATCTCCACCAGATGTGTCATAGAGCAGACAATAGGGATGCTGAAGATACGCTTCAGATGCCTTGATAGATCTGGAGGAGCCCTTCAGTACACACCAGCCAGGGTCTCCAGAATCATCGTGGTCTGCTGCACCCTGCACAACATAGCGCAGCAGCGAGGATTAGCGTTGCATGAGGAGCAAGGCACTGAGCACTCAGCCTCTTCAGAGGAGGAGGAGGAGGATAAGCATCAGCTGGAAGACGAGGAGCAGGAAGAGCTGGAGGAACCTGCGGTCCAGATCCCACCAGCACCTGAGCACATTGCTGCCTGGGAGACCAGGGATGCCCTCATCATGGCCAGATCTACTTAACTTTACGCATTACACCCATATGGCTGCCACATGCTGCGCCAGGTTGGCACCACCCTACAGCAACACCATAACGGATCTCTACAATGACCAATCCATTCCCTTCACATTGACCACTATTGCTGGAGGTAACATTATGTCTCACTATTCACTCCAACTCATGAAGCCACTTCCAAAGTTGCACACAAACTTGTCCATGACGGAAAGTGGTGAAAATAAAGGTTTTTATGTGTGACATTACAGTAACGGAAACTTTACCGAATCATTTAACAAAACACCCAAGTGGCTACCCTTGTGCATCTACTTGTGTTTCATCTTTCTCTTACGCGTGCTGCTACGAGGTGCTACCCCTGTGGCTTCAGCAGAGGTAGAGGCAGCCTGCTCACTTCCCTGCTGCGACTGCAAAGACACTTTTGGCGGATGTCCTCTGGGTTTTGGAGCCTCTGATGGCCCCGCCAAACTCTGCTCCTCCTGCGACTGTGCAGGGGTAGACTCGGCCATCGCAATCGCAGGGGGCATCTGGGGTTCTGACTGAGTGGGGAGGGGGGCAATGGGGGAGAAGTGTAAGCGCTTTGAGAGGAGCCCCCACTTCCATGTACCCTGTCACATTATCCCTCTCATGGGCCACCCAAATTCCCTGCTAACAAAGAGCTGAAGAGCACCTTGCTGCACAACAGTGGGGCCATGAGGACCCACGTCTATGTTGACACCCCTCCTAGACAGGAGGGCTATGAGCCTCTGCCATCTGTTCTTCATAGAGACCATGTGCTCCTGTGAGTGACGCATTAGCTGCTCCATGCAGGTGACTATCCTTTCCATGGAAGAGCCTACTGTCACCATCGCCTGCTACTCGGTGGTGCTCCTGTTGGAGATGGACTCCTCCATTCGCTGCACATTTGCAGACATCGCGGTCGCAAAACCTGTCAAAGCCTCCTGCACTTCTTGCTGCACCTCCAGGATAGCTCTCTTTCTGGATGGCCCCTGAGGCTCAGCATCTGCATGCAGATAAACAGAGCTGGGAGCGACCTGCGCCCTCCAGCGAGGAGTCTCCACCGCTGTCCCTGTCTCCACCTTCTGCTCTTGCTCACTTGAGTTGAGACACCAGGTGACAACACTACTCTGTCTCGCGTAGCACCCACCGATGTGTGCATATCTGTACTGGTGCTGGGTGCACTTGGGTCTGCTGACAGTGCACCCTCAAAGGTTGGAGGCTAATCTGAGGCGGTGTCTTGCTCTTCCTCCTGGACAGTGCGGGGGCGAGTTCACATAAATAACAAATCATTCAATCCAGTACACATACTCGAAGATCACATCATATAAGATCTCTTTGGCCCCACATGATCAGGCAAATCTAAATAACATGAATGAATAACTGAGTATGATGAAAGCGCACCTTGGGGGAGAAATTCAGTATCGCCCCGTTTGGGGCGTAATTATCGGCTGGGCGCAAAGTTTAACGCCTGGCGCAAATTATCGCCTCCGACTGCAAACTTGGTCTATCGCCCCTGGAGGTGATTGGAGTGCTAAATCAGGCACTACACACCTCTCTTAAAGCGCTAACGCCGAGGAGCGAGGTGCTACCTCAGAGCGCCGGCGAAGCTCAGGTGGTGTCAGTTAGCAATGGCACACAGA
The DNA here is from genome assembly GCA_030390025.1 of Squalus acanthias. NCBI lineage: Eukaryota > Metazoa > Chordata > Chondrichthyes > Squaliformes > Squalidae > Squalus > Squalus acanthias. The sequence continues at coordinate 122,459,286 of CM059432.1, forward strand.
CACACTGGCGCCGGCCAGTTCTTAAAGGGGAGGGTCGATCTTGCTCTCCATCCACACCCTGCTCATTGCAGCCTTGAATCTCAGCCTGGACAGACCTCAACTTCAAATCTGCTGCAAAGAACAATGGAGAGGCCCAGGGGACGAGCTCAGCGCTTCAGCGACCGGGCCTTGGTGGCTCTGGTTGGCGCAGTGGCGCGCCGAAGATCAATACTCTACCCACAGAGTGGCAGGAGGCCATTGCCCCGTGACTAGAGAAGAGTGTGGAGGGAGGTGGCTCATCATGTCTCCTCCAGGAGCATGGTGCCCAGGACCCATACACAATGTCGGAGGAAGTTCAACGACCTCATTCGGGTGGTCAGGGTGAGTGGCTGCTTTTCACTACCTCTCCATCCCTCCATCTCAACCTCACTCTGTGGCCAGAGGGTGTAAAAATCACAAATGCCCAACACTCATCCAAGACCTATGGCCATCTCATAAAACACCCTCGCACATTCCACACCTTGCATACATTAAGGGCTGTTCAACTATGGGAGGCACATCAGGCAAGCACATGGCTGCACACTTACTCAGACGCCGTCCTTTTTCTTGCAGGTCAAGCTATCTCATAATAGGTGGCAGCAGCAACCGATGGGTGGAGGGCTGGCTCAGCTGCAGACCCTCAGCGATCTGGAGGCACGTGTCCACAGGATCGTTGCCAGTCAGTTGATAGGTCCCATGGCCACTGGAGAGGTCGACCCCCTTGTGGACAGCAATGGTAAGTTCATCAGCTTTCTCTCCTCTCCCATTCCACTTGTCCCTCGCAACACCAGGCTTTTATACTTTCAATCCAACTTACTAAATCTCTCCAGTCCTTGCTCCCTTACTGCCCCCCTGTCCTGGCGCTAAATCCACTCTTGTACCTCCCTGCTTTCAGATGGTGAGCCACCAGCTGAGGAGACGGGACTTAACCAAACAGTGGGAGCGATGCTGCAGGCGAGGAGGAAGAGGAAGCCGGAGCCTCAGCGCCAGTGTCTCCCGAGGAAGCCCATGCCCACACTAGGATCACGTCTTCCCTGGAGGGGAGCAGGGGGGAAGGGTCTGATGAGAGTGAAGCTCCGGGACCCAGCGGGCTGCAGCAACGCGATGGAGGTAGGAAAGCTCGGGGGCCTTCTCCCCGGAGGGAGAGTATGCCAGCGAGTCCTGCTGCACTGGACACAGAGGAGGAGTGGCTCATCACTGAAATGAACACCCAGGCGGTGGACATGCACACTCAGCTCATGGGTGCAATGGGAAGGGTGTCCGAAAGCATTGATGCACTGGCAAGGAGTGTGGAGCACTCCACTGCAGCATAGGCCGACGCAACGCAACTGCTTAGTGCTGCAATTCAGTCACTGGCTGCAGCGATCCAATCTCAGACTGCTCTCATGCAGACTCAGATTGAGGCCACGCAAGCACTGACTGCTGCCATCGTCGCTGGTTCGGCCACATTGCCCCAGGGTTCTCACCGCGCCGCAGCAGGTCAGCAATCTGTGCTCGAGCAGATTGCTCCGGATGCTGAGGTACTGCCCCGTGGGAGTGCCAGTGTGTCGGTCGAGCACGGAGGTGCTGTCCTCTCTCAAGATGACAGCATTCCTGCTGCCACCACTGGCACTTCGCCATTGCACTTGCCACCGCCTGTAGCCCAGACTGCTGCCGCCCATGCAGAGTTGGTGCAATCTGCAGCCGGGGCCTCCAGGCCCAGAGCTGGTCGAGGCCGTCTTCAAGGCCATCTCCAGTCTCAGCATCTGACATTCAGCAGCCTTCCACCAGCCTTGCTGCAGCCACTGGGGCCCCATTACGGAGGAGCAGTAGAGTGGGAAGGGGGGAAGTGCGCAAGGGAAGGAGATCACTGTCGAAGGGCAAATAGTAGGAAGTCTAAAGAAATGGTGGGAATGTTTTTATTAAAGGTTGAGATTCGTCTGATAAAATTTGTTTAGTGATTTGGCCTTTATCTCCAGCTTGTGAGAACCAGTTATGTTAATTAATGATTTGTTGTGTTTGTTTCTATTAGTTTGTCATGAATAAATGACACACACAGAGTTTGTAAAATAAAAAGTTGTTGTATTCAAAATGTACATGTTTGGCCTTTGGAATCATTGCTGCTTTGGTCGGCTATAGGGGTTGCGGGTTGCTTTCCATGATGTTGTTCTCCATGGCAGAAGCCATCTTCTGAGTAGGGGCCTAGAAGCGTCTTGTTATCAGCCGTTGACGGACGGCCCTTGCAGTGTCAACATTGTGGGCCTCCCTCCCGCCTTGGTGCTGCTGCTGATCATCCTCCTCCTTTTCCTCCTCCTCCTCCTCCTCCTCTGGTGGTGCACCAATCCCTGGTGGCATTGGCTGGGTCCTCAGGATTGCCAGGTTGTGAAGCATGCAGCACACAACTATGAAGAGGGAGACTCGCTCAGGAGAGTACTGCAGGGCTCCTCCTGAGTGGTCCAGACAGAGGAACCATTGCTTGAGCATGCCGATCGTCTGCTCAATTATGTTCCTGGTGGCGATATGGCTCTCATTATACCGCAGCTCGGCAGGGGTGTTGGGGTTACAGAGCGGTGTCATCAGCCAGGTGCAGAGTGGATAACCCTTGTCCCCGAGGAGCCAACCACTTGACGCGGTGCCTGGAAAAGTTCTGGCACAACAGTCTGGCGCAGGATGAAAGCACCGTGGCTGCTGCCAGGATAGCGGGCATTGACAGCGACTATCAGCTGTCTGTGGTCACAGACCAACTGGACATTTAAGGAGTGGTAGCCCTTGCGGTTTCGGAAAACCTCTGCATTCTCATGCAGTGCCCGCAATGCCACATGCATGCAGTCAATGGCGCCCTGCACCATGGGGAAGCCCGCTATCCTAGCAAAGCCACATGCGTGTTCATGCTGTTTGGCCCGGGTCATGGGGAAAGAGATGTACTGGCGTCTCCTTTTATACAGGGCATTTGTCATCTCCAAGATAAAGCAATGGACAGCGAACTGGGAGATATTGGCGATGTCCCCAGTAGCTGCTTGAAAGGAGCCGGTGGCATAAAAATTCAGAGCCACTGTGACCTTCACTGCCACCGACAGAGACGTCCTGGTCCTCAGTTGAGGCTGCAGATCTGGTTGCAGCAGGTGGCAGAGCTCAGTGACCAACTCCTTGCTGAAGCGCAGCCTGCGCAAACACTGCTCCTCAGACAAATGAATGTAGGAGAATTGTTCCCGGAATACCCTGGGAGGGTAAGATCTCCTGTGCAGAGGCCTGTTGGCCCTCCTCCCTCTGGCCATGTTTGCCACTCTCTCTCTGCGTCTCTGATGCCTCCGATTCTGCAAGTGCAGGACGACGCCCCGAATCAGTGCAGCCCCCAAGTCTCTTCTAAATCGATGCAATGAGGGTCAAATCAAAAAGAATCTGCAAAGTGCTGCTCAGTAGCCAAAACTCCTTCACACAGCGTTGAATCTCTCCAGAAGTCTCTCTCTCTCTCTCTCAGAATCTCTCTCTCTCTCAGAATGCATGGCGCAAAAATGTCTCCGACAAAAAAGGCAGGAAGAGGCCGCCTTTAAATAGCGCTCCCCCAGCCCCTTCCCGACTGCAAAACGTTCCCCTCTCCCTGTCGTTGCTAGCGGCAGGCGGAAAGGAAGGGGGCGCCAATCAACCAAATTTTTCCCCCATTCTCTTTTATTAAAACTAACTCAAAAGTTGCTGAAAGACTTGAGAGACAGCAGCCTGCATCCTGGCCCCAAGAGCATGATTTTAACTTGGAGACGGGTTGGGAGCGGGGGGAGGGTTGCTGGATTGGGGTCGGGATTTCCCTCAGGCCCTGCTGAATTTAACAGCAGAGCCTGATTAATAATTTTTTTTCTCTGTTTCCCACCTGCAGCCAGCCAGATTGCGAGGCTGGCTGGTTGTCGGGCGGGTAGGCCTGCGGCTCCAGGTGCAGCTGGGGAGCAGAGAGGAAGAAGGGAGGGATTGGAGGCCGTAGGGGGAGGGGTTGGGGGCCGGGGATTGGAGGGGGGTCAGAAGGCTGCGATCGGGGGTGGGTCAGAGATTGGAAAGGTGGGGGGTTCCGAAGGCTGGGATCGGAGGGGGTCGCAAGGCTGCAATTGGAGGTGGCGGGATCAGGGAAGAGAGGGTGTCAGAAGGCCGGATGGGGTGGGGTGGGGGGTGGGTGGAGATCAGGAGCCGGGGTTCGGAGGTCGGAGGGGCTGTCAGCAGCCAGGGATCAGAAAGCTGGTAGAGGGAGGTTGGAGAAATGTTGCCTCGTGCGGGGGGGTGGGGGGGTGGGTGGGTGGCGGGGTCAGAGGCAGTGATTGGAGGAGGCTGGGACCGGGGGGAGGGGTCGGAAGGCTTGAGGGGGGGGTTCGGAGATCGGGAGCCTTGTGGGGGATGGGGTGGGCATCGGAGGCTGGGGCGGGAGATCGGAGGCCGGGAGGGGTGGTGGGGAGAGATCAGAGGCCGGGGGGTTGAGATCGTCGGCTGGGAGGGGGTGGAGGAGGTCAGCGGCTGGGGGTGGTGAGATCGGAGGCCTCGTGGAGGAGGGTGGGGAGGGATCGGAAGGGTCGGGGGTGGGGGGGGCTGTCTGATTGCAGGGGTTTGGTGAGGCAGACATGCTAGATCCAGCAGGTAAGTGGAAAGGCACTTACCTCCCGGGTCCAGCAGTCCTCGCCTCCCTTTAGCTGCCGGGTTCCCCGTGGCCTGGGAAACCCACCCGCCCACAGTTAATTTTAAAATGGAGCTTCAAAATGAGGCAAGGATCCTCATTATAATATTTAACTTGCCAACCCTCCTCCTGGAATGGATTGGCCATCCACCCCCCCTCCCCCATCCCACCTCCGTTAAAACTGGAAGTGGGCGGGTTGGAGGCGGGTTGGGGTCGGGATTCAGATTTTTAACACTTTAACCCAACCTCAACCCATCTGATTTTTGGGGGTTAAAATTCCCCCCCTTGAGTGTCTAATCTGTCCCTACCTGCCACCAGGGCAGCAGTCTATGCTTCCACAGATCAGCTGCTGTCACCTTGCTAAAGGAGGAGAAGGGCTTCAAAGCTTCTGCATGGAGGTATTTCCTGTTATGGGAGATGGAAACACATATTATAAGACACAGAGTTAGTGAGCTCTGTACATTATGAAAGGTGACGTATGCAGTTATTAATTTTAAAGGGTGAACAGGGTGTTAGTGCCCAAGGAAGAAATGGGTGAGCGAGCAGTCTATTACCTTGCATGCTCTCATCAGGTCTTTGAACTTTTTCCTGCATTGGTCTGTAGTGCTGAGGGTGAGATTGTTGGCATACGGTGCCAATGCTACCTCACTTCACATTGTACAATGGTGAGACGTCTTTCTCTGGTTTCCTCCCATTGGCACCCAGCAGTCTTTCACTCCTTTGCTGCATCTCATTCAGGGTGCCTGAGGACAACCTCAGTAAAATGTGTGCCCTTCTTCTCTGCCTCCTTCCAATGCCCTGCTCCATTCTTTGGCTGCCTTTGCCTTTGCTTCCACTTGAAGACATTCTTTAAAAGTGCCACAACATCTCATGAGCCATGTATTGCAGCTACCTGAAAGACTACTCAGTCTTTCAAACCAGTTAATACTTACCTGCTGCTCCCCCAGCCTGCTGCTGAATATCTTCAGCGATTCTAGGCTATTTAAAGGCTGCAATTTTTAATTTCCAACCCCACAGCGCAGTACTCCCATGGTGTATGCGAGTTGCACTCAGCCAACTCCATTGGATATTTAAATGCGCTGACCTTGTGATTTCCGATGCGGGAGAGAATAGGTGGGCAGAAGTCCCGGACCAGCAGGGACAAATGGCCCCGTGAAAGTTCTGGCCCCTTATTTTCATGTAGCCCTGTATCTTTGTTGATTAGAGGGATAAATATACCTCGGAATTCTCCACTAGAAAAAACACAGAGCGGGGTGAAATGCAACTCCATCCAGGGTGCAAAACGGGCGGTAGCAGAACAGCAGCCCGTTATACACCCCGCCCGATTGTTCTTTCCTTTGACTTCAATGGGGAGGACAATTGGGCGGGGTATTTAACAGGTGGCCGATCCTCTACCATCCATTTTACACCCTGACTGAAGATGAATTTTATCCCCCCCACCGAACATCCAGCGTCCCCATTCCTTCATTGACTCGTGCCTTGACAGTATGGGTACCGACATTCTGTTGAAAATAAGTCAACTCACAAAATTTCCAAGACAAGACCCTGTGGCATCATCATGTCAAACAAGAAGGCCCGCTGGGCCTGATTTACGTAGGGACAAACTTGCTATATTTTTAAGAAATTACACTCTGTGAAGGGACTGGACAATGTGTAAGGGGTATCTTAATCGCTCCCACACCCCTCCGGTTCCTGGACTTTGGACTTATTTAGGGGTTGTGAACAAAATTGCAGTAAGCAGGTTCTGATGAAAGAATTTTACTTTATTAAAAGAAAAAGGTAACAAACTTGAAACACACTTATTACTTAAACACAGATTCGGGGAACACACGGTACAAGCGAGGGAAATGAAAATATATCAAACAAAACCTTATCCCTCCCAAAGATCCCACTATCTGGCTAGGTTTTCAGTTTCAGGAGATCAGGGATAATGCTCACCAACTAATCCTTGACAGGATATTACAGTCTTTTGTTTAAAAGGACTCCTTAAGGCCCTTGTTGCTGCGAGGTGTCTGATGGTCACTGAGGCAGTCGCTCTGGTTTCTTCTTGCGTGCTGGCCTTCTTCCTCGTGGCTTGTGGTAGGTTTTGCTGGAGCAGGGAGAGAGCTGTGTCCGTGTCGTCAGCCAGAGAGATTATGGCACAGGCTTTCAAATTATACTGTTTCTTTTTCGCGCCCAAAAAACCCTTACTAAAACGAATTCCTTTTGTTTGCAAAATGAACCTTGCTTAGTCCAATTGTCTAGTTTTTGGCGGGCTTGCCAGTTCTGATGGCTTTAGCTCAGTGTTAAACATGTCTTGATCATTTTCCGATTTAAACACAGCCTTATCTACGCGCCAAATCTCCCCCTATTGTCCTAGGTCTTTTGGCGGGCTTTTAAATCTGTTCTGTGGATACCTGGTTGATTGGTTTTTGATGAAGTACTAAATGTTTTATTGATTTCAAAAGAGTTCTTGGATTATTCATATTGTCTTTTGTGTTGTGAGGCTTTTGGTTTTGTCGACAGTTTACTACACTGCCTGGCCATGCCCCTCTGCAGCCTGTGTGTCTGTGAAGGTGTCTTTCCCAACAGTAAGATTCGAAAAGTCATTTTCCTCAGGGTTTTCTTCTTGTGATCTTTAGGTTTTTACATCAAATCACTTCACTGAGGTCCCATCATCCCAAGTTTGTATGAAAAGTCCAAAAATCACTCCCTTTAGGGCTCTGTTCTAGTTTCTGGGGGATTTTGCGAAGCCTACAAATGCAACTGGTTCATTTATAGTTAGATTCTGCCCACTTCGAGCACTTTTAAACAATATAAAACAGTAATCACGTCAGAGGTATTCAGAAGTAAATTAACATCAATTAGCGGTCTTTTAGTGCATGAAACAGATGCTCCCACTTGGGAACTGGAAGGTTTTAAAGAACCTTATCATTTCCTCCTGGCTGTATGTGAGTTCACAGTACATCCTACTTATTCAGGATTGATCACAATTTGCTATCAGGGTTCTGTTGCTAAAGTCTGATTGCGAATGGTAGGAAGTACTTCTGTCCAAAGTCAGGTGATTTGGTGGGCAGTCCCTCAGTAGTATGCAAAATTAGGCTTGTGTTTAGAGTGAACGCAGGTGCACAGCCCAAACAGAATATCATTACAGGCGAGTTTGCAGTGGACATGGTTTGAACATTGGATCAGGAGTAGGCCATTGAGCCACTCGAGCCTGTTCCGCCATTCAGTGAGATCATGGCTGATCTGCGATTGAACTCTATAAACCCGCCTGTAGCCCATATCACTTAATACCTTTGGTTAACAAAAATCTATCAATCTCAGTTTAAAATTAACAATTAATCTAGCATCAATTGCCATTTGCAGAAGAGAGTTCCAAACTTCTACCACCCTTTGTGTGTAGAAGTGTTTCCGAACTTCAAAACTGAAAGGCCTGGTTCTAATTTTTAGACTGTGCCCCCTAGTCCTAGACCCCCCAACCAGCAGAAATAGTTTCTCTCTATCTACCCTATCTGTTCCCCTTAATAGCTTGAAAACTTCGATTAAATCACCCTTAACCTTCTAAATTCCAGGGAATACAATCCAAGTTTATATAAGTTCTCCTCATAATTTAACCCTTGGAGTCCAGGTATCATTCTGGTAAATCAACGCTACACTCCCTCCAAGGCCAATATATCCTTCCTAAGGTGTGGTGCCCAGAACTTTTCTCAGTACGCCAGGTGTGGTCTAACCAAGGTTTTGTATAACTGTAACATAGCTTCTACCCCCTTGTATTCTAGTCCTCTAGAAATAAAGGCCAGCATTCCATTAGCCTTTTTGATTATTTTCTGTACGTGTTCATGGCATTTTAATGATCTATGTACCTAGACCCCCAAGTCTCTTTTTACCTCCACTGTTTCTAGCTTTCCACCATTTAGAAAGTACTCTGATCTATCCTTTTTAGGTCCAAAGTGGATGACCTCACATTTGCCTATATTGAAATCCATTTGCCACAGTTTTGCCCATTCACTTAATCTATTAATATCTCTTTGTAATTTTATGCTTCCTTCTCACTGGCCCGTATTTTCCGATCCCTACGGGTGTGTACGAGCTGTGTACACACCCGTAGGGACCTCGCAAGTGCCGGTTTCAGGCATCAGGATTACAAGGGCCGGTTTCAGGTCTGCCGGGGAGAAGGGCCTCTGCGGGTGGAGAGTTCCGCTTTCTGCAGAACCTCCGTCCGCTGAAAACCCTTAAAAATCTTACGCCTGGTAAAAGCAAGCATAAGGCTTGCTTTTACCAGCATAAGAGTTTAAAAAAGTAAAAATTAATTTTTTTTCACTCATTTATAATGTAAAAATACTTTTAAAAAAGGTTAGTTTATTTTTAGCCCCGTAAAAACTTTAATTATTTTTTTCAAAAAATTTAATTTTTGTTTAAAATATTTAATTTAATGTAATTTTAACTCATTTTAAAAACGTGAGATTTTTTAAAATTTATTTAATGTTGTAGTGTCTTTTTTCAGTGAGTGATCCCCATTCATACTTTTGACAGGTCTATCCCAGGGATGCTTGCGAACTGCCTGCGCCCCTGGGATATCTTTGCGTGCGAGCACCAGGAGAGGCCCAGGAGCAGAAGAGTCCGGACCTCTGGAGCCCTCAGGTAAGGGCGTAGAATTTTTCCTGATAGGAGGCATCCGCACGCAGGAAGCCTCCTATCGGAAATTGCAGGCCACTGCTTACAATGCCACCTATATTTGTGTGATTGGCAAACTTGGATATGTGGCATTCTATCCCATCATCTAAGTCATTAATAAATACGTTGCAGGAAAGGATGCCCCAGAGCATGGTACATCGGCGAGACCATGCAGACACTGAGACAACGTATGAATGGACACCGTGCAACAATCGCCAGGCAGGATAGTTGTCTCCCAGTCGAGGAACATTTCCGCAGTCAAGGGCATTCAGCCTCGGATCTGCGGGTTAGCGTTCTCCAAGGCGGCCTTCGAGACGCACGACAACGCAAAATCATCGAGCAGAAACTGATAGCCAAGTTCCGCACTCATGAGGACGGCCTCAATAGGGATATCGGGTTCATGTCACGCTACAGAACGTGACTTGACATCGTTGTCTGTCTTTCCAGTTTTTAAAAAACAAACACAATAAAAACAAACACAAAAAACAAACCCCAAAAAAGACGGAGAGAGAGGAAGGGATATGGAGAGAGATCTGCTACAGACAGCAGGATTTGACACGTTGGACCCCCTGGGACACATCTCATTGTCTTGGCTGTGCTCTTGGTGTGTCTTTGATGTAAGGAAAGATTGTATCTCTGCAGTATCTGTGCTTATATTCTGTGAACTTTTGTAGATTCACTCATTTTAACTTTACCTGAAGAAGGGGCGATAGCTCTGAAAGCTTGTAATTTTAAATAAATCTGTTGGACTATAACCTGGTGTTATGCGACTTCTCATCAATAAATACGGTGAATAGTTGAGGCCCCAACACAGATCCCTGCGGAACACCACTAGTCACATCCTGCCAATTATCCCTACTCTCTGTCTCCTGCCACTCAAACCAATTTCCTAACCTGGTCAATAATTTGCCTTTAATTCCATGAGCTTCAACTTTAGCTAACCATCTCTTATGAGGGACTTTATCAAATGTCTTCTGGAAGTCCATATAAATAACATCCATAGACATTCCCCTGTCCACTACTGTTCAAATGTGTGTCATATTCAATTCATACAAAAAATAACGGGCAACACGGTGGCATAGTGGTTAGCACTGGTGCCTCACAGCGCCAGAGACCCGGGTTCGAATCTGACCTCGGGTGACTGTCTGTGTGGAGTTTGCACATTCTCCCCGTGTCTGCGTGGGTTTCCTCCGGGTGCTCCGGTTTCCTCCCACAGTCCAAAAATGTGTGGGTTAGGTTGATTTGGCTATGATAAATTGACCCTTAGTGTTAGGGGGGATTAAATATGTGGGGTTATGGGGATAGGATGGGATATGTTAGGGGGAATTAAATACGTGGGGTTACGGGGGTAGGGTGGGATATGTGTACTGTGGGGATTAAAGCAGGGACAGGGTACTGGATTTGGATGATCAGCCATGATCGTATTGAATGGTGGAGCAGGCTCGACGGGCCGAATGGCCTACTCCTGCTCCTAGATTCTATGTTTCTATGTTTCTATAGTGGAAACATAACAAATTTTCACAGATAAGTTATGTAAACGTGACAGTCTGTAATTACACAGGAGTTGAACTATGTGAATTAGTGGTGATGTTACTTCAAATGTACAGTAAAGCCATCAAAGATTTTAAGAGAAATCATAACCAAACTGGTTTCTAACAGTTCTGCTATAATATTTGCAAATAAGTTACTACTTTAATCAGAAATGCAAATTGATCCATTTTGTCTGACATTCCTTTCTTTGCTGCTTTAGAAGAGGGAGTTGACCTGTTTAAAATAAATATGGTTAACACCTCTGAAATAGTGAAGAGAAGAATTTCAAACTTGTTAAGCATTCATAGTCGAGTATCCAACAATGTAATTACAAGGCCTTCAATACTTGCGGCAACTGTGCAAAGTAATGTAGACACTGTCAAAGTTACATCATCAGGAACTGCAGCTGCTTAAAGACCTGTGAAGATTCAATTTGAGATTGAGGCAGAGCCAAATACCACACTTTGTTGAGCTGTGAGTGCGACATGTGGCAGGTGTCCTGATGTTGTCACATGCTATCACTGGGTCTCACACACCACAGGAATTTGCTGCCAACTAAGATTTTATCTAACTACCCACTTAGAACACACATACCACAGGAAGCCTATTTGCATTGTTCTGTGTGGCTTTTAGCCGTTTTTGTATAACTACGGCCAGCTTTAAACTGCAGACAAATAATTGTTTGCAAACAAATCAACAATTCTCCACAAAACGCTGCAAATTAAACACTTTTGCCCAAATTTCTAGCTTCACATCTGAATTATATAGTTGTGTTTTACACTGTCACCTACACAGCATCCATTGTGCACTCTGGACTTCTTGCCGACAAACAGTATTAATGCCACAGCAGAATAATACAGTTTATATGTCTTAACAAATATTTTATAGCTAGAATTTTAGTTTCCATCCCTGATTTGTGCAGGATCTCAGTCAGGGTGGCAGTAAGGGCGCTGCTTAACTGCGGGTGACCGCTTTGCGGAACACCTCCGCTCAGTCCGCAAGCTTCCGGTCGCCTGTCATTTTCATTCCCCGCCCCACTCCCACTCTGACCTCTCTGACCTCGGCCTCTTACACTGTTCCAATAAAGCGCAACGTAAGCTCGAGGAACAGAACCTCATCTTTCTATTAGGCACTTTACAGCCTTCCAGACTCAACACTGAGTTCAACAATTTCAGACCAGAACCTCTGCCCCCATTTTTTTTGGATGGCAGCTGTTGCTGATGATTCTGATATTCCTATTAACACCTCCTCGAGGCCCATCTTTTGTTCCTTTAGTTGCTCCATTACCATTTCCTTTCGCCTTGCACCATCATCCCTTTTCTCATTTAATCTCTCCTGCCTTCCACTCTATCACAGTCCTTCCCTTTTGTTGTTTCCTCCCCTGCCCCCTTTACCTGCCCCTATACTTGCTTAAAATCTGTTACGTCTCAAACTTTTTCCAGTTCTGACGAAAGGTAAAAAATCACGGGATTGGGGGTAATATTCTGGCATGGATAGAGGATTGGCTATCTAACAGAAAGCAAAGAGTTGGGATAAATGGTTCATTCTCAGACTGGCAATCAGTAACTAGTGGTGTTCCACAGGGGTCAGTGCTGGGTCCCCAACTCTTCACAATCTATATTAACGATTTGGAGGAAGGGACCAAGTGTAACATATCAAAATTTGCAGATGATACAAAGATGGGAGGGAAAGTAGTGAATGAGGAGGACATAAAAAACCTGCAAGGGGACATAGACAGGCTAAGTAAGTGGGCAGAGATTTGGCAGATGGAATACAACACTGGAAAGTGTGAGGTGATGCACTTTGGCAGGAAAAATCCTAGAGCAATTTATTATCTTAATGGCAAGAAACTGGAGAGTACTGAAGTGCAAAGGGATCTGGGGGTCCTGGTGCACGAAACTCAAAAGGTTAGTATGCAGGTGCAGCAAGTGATTAAGAAGGCAAATGGAATGTTGGCTTTCATTGCTAGGGGGATAGAATATAAAAATAGGGAGGTATTGCTTCAGTTGTACAAGGTATTGGTGAGACCGCACCTGGAATACTGCATACAGTTTTGGTGTCCTTACTTAAGGAAAGACATCCTTGCTCTCGAGGCAGTGCAAAAAAGGTTCATTCGGTTAATCCCGGGGATGAGGGGGTGGTCATATGAGGAGAGGTTGGGTAGATTGGGACTCTACTCATTGGAGTTCAGAAGAATGAGAGGCGATCTTATTGAAACATATAAGATTGTGAAGGGGTTGGATCGGGTGGATGCGGGGAGGATGTTCCCGATGACGGGTGAGACGAGAACTAGGGGACATAGTCTTAGAATAAGGGGCTGCTCTTTCAAAACTGAGATGAGGAGGAACTACTTCACTCAGAGGGTGGTAGGTCCATGGAATATGCTGCCACAAAAAGCTGTAGAAGCTACAACATTAATTAAATTTAAAACAGAAATAGACAGTTTCCTAGAAGTAAAGGGCATTAAGGGTTACGGGGAGCGGGCAGGAATTTGGACATGAGTCTAGGTTCGGATCGGTCATGGCCCTGTGGGTAGTGGAGCGGGCCCAGGGACTGTGTAGCCTGATTCTGCTCCTATTTCGTGTGTGCAATTCTGTTAGATGCAGGAGATGGTTCTGTGATAGATAGTAGATTGGCGGTTAGGATCAGATCAGCCATGATCTTATTGAATGGCGGAGCAGGCTCGAGGGGCCGATTGGCCTACTCCTGCTCCTATTTCTTATGTTCTTATGTTCTTATTCTGAAACATTGGACGAAACATTCGGGGGCTTTACGCCACCCATTACTGGCAAAAAATGGCGAAAGATCAGCAACTGGTGGCAGGATCCGCGGCGTCCTCCATTTTCTACGTCCCCGTAGCGCTGCCGGAAAGATTGAGCGCCCTGCAAAAAAAAATGGCGGATTGGTGACGTGCACGCCGACTTAACGTCACCACAGCCAACCTCGACCCTAGTACTGAGTTCAGCGCTGGGTCATAACCACGCGAGGGAAAGCCAGCTTGCAAAGAGACTGATAGAGGCACTGCCAGCACCTCTTAAAGGGACGCACACACCTTTCGGGTAAGTTTGCATTTAAGATTTTGGACTTTTTTTTTATTATTGAAGTAGTGACTTGCTGCAATAGATGTTAAAAGTTTTTTTAAGTGTGTAAGGAGTGCTGCTGGATGCTTGCAAGGCCTCGGATGGTAAAGGAAGACCTCTGAGAAAACAGAAAATGCTGCAAATACTCAACAGATCAGGCAGCATCTGTGGAGAGAGAAACAGAGTTCACGTCTCAGGATGAGATGCTGCCTGACCTACTGAGTATTTCCAGCATTTTATTCTGTCATTTCAGATTTACAGCATACATTCACAAAGGGAAGAGCAGGAAGCAGAAGAGGAGGAAGCAGATGGAAGGATGCATCCCAGACAGCCCCTTTGTGGCCGAGATATCCGGGATGGAATTATCCGCCTGCAGTCCCAGTGACCATAACCCCATTTCCCCTTTCAACATTAGTCCCACACCTTACTTTTCCTCTGTTACTGACCATCACAGCGTCCTCTTGGCCACAATGCTGAAATGAAAGCCACCACAAAGCAAACTTTCTAATCCAACTTTATACATCTATCCATCCAATATGGCATCAAGATCCAGTTGTCGTGGTCCATGTTGGTACCAATGACATAGATAGGACAAGGAAAGAGGTTCTGCTGAGGGAGTTTGAGCAGCTAGGGGCCAAATTAAAAAGCAGAACCTCGAGGGTAATAATCTCTGGATTACTACCTGAGCCACGAGCAAATTTGGCTAGGGTAAATAAAATCAGGGAGTTGAATGCGTGGCTCAAAGACTGGTGTGGGAAAAATGGGTTTTGCTTCTTGGGACACTGGCACCAGTACTGGGGCAGGAGAGAGCTGTTCCGTTGGGACGGACTTCACTTGGCCAGTGCTGGGACTAGTGTCCTGGCGAATCGAATAACTAGGGCTGTGGAGAGGGCTTTAAACTAATTAGTGGGGGGGAGGTTTCAAGAGAGCAAAAAATAAAAATGACAACAGAGAGGGTCATAGACATAGGTAGCAGTAGGGGAATCACAAATCAGAGCGTGGCAGGAAGGGACAGAGTGTGTGGAGTAAAAGGTAAACTGGTAAAAAGTGAAAAAGCAGGAACTAAGTGCCACAAAGCATATTTGAAAGTTCTCTATCTGAATGCACGTAGCATTCGTAACAAAATAGACGAGTTAATGGCACAAATAACTACATATGGTTATGATATTGTGGCCATTACAGAAACATGGCTGCAGGGTGACAATGCCTGGGAATTAAACATACCAGGTTATTTAACGATCAGGAAGGACAGGCAGGAAGGAAGGGGAGGTGGGGTGGCTATGTTAATAAAGGAAGGAATCACTGTAATACAGAGTAATGATATTGGGTCAAAAAATCATGATAATGAAACAGTTTGGGTGGAGATAAGGAATAATAAGGGGAAAAAAACATTAGTGGGCGTAGTCTATAGGCCTCCGAACAGTTGCAACTCTATTGGACGGAGTATCAATCAGGAAATAGTTGAGGCATGTAATAAGGGAACATCTATAATTATGGGGGATTTTAACTATCATATTAATTGGACAAATCAAATGGGGCAGGGCTGCCTTGAGGATGAGTTCATTGAGTGTATTAGGGATGGGTTTCTTGAGCAGTATGTAACTGAACCGACCAGGGGGCAAGCAACCTTAGATCTGGTCCTGTGTAACGAGACAGGATTAATTAAAAATGTCCTAGTAAAGGATCCCCTTGGAATGAGTGACCATAACATGGTTGAATTCCATATTCAATTAGAGGGTGAGAAGGTTGGATCTCAAACAAGCGTGCTAAGCTTGAATAAAGGAGACTATGAAGGTATGCGAGCAGAATTGAGTAGAGTGGATTGGGAAAATAGATTAAAGGGTAAGATGACACATGATCAGTGGTGTACATTCAAGGAGTTATTTTACAACTTCCAAAAAAAATATATTCCACTGAAAAGAAAAGGGTGTAAAAGAAAGGACAGTCATCCGTGGCTAAGTAAAGAAATTAAGGATAGTATTCGACTAAAAACAAGGGCATATAAGGTAGCGAAATCTAGTGGGAGGACAGAGGATTGGGAAAACTTTAAAAGGCAGCAAAAAATAACAAAAAGATTGATTAAGAAAGGGAAGATAGATTATGAAAGTAAATTAGCAAAAAATATAAAAACAGATAGTAAGAGTTTTTATAGTTATATAAAAAGAAAAAGGGTGGCTAAAGTAAATGTTGGTCCCTTAGAGGATGAGACCGGGAAATTAATGGTGGGAAATATGGAGATGGCAAAAACACTGAATGAATATTTTGTATCAGTCTTTACAGTAGAGGACACTAAGAATATCCCAACACTGGACAAACAGGGGGCTATAGGGGGAGAGGAGCTAAACACGATCAAAATCACTAAGGAAGTGGTACTCGGTAAAATAATGGGACTCAAGGCGGATAAATCACCTGGACCTGATGGCTTACATCCTAGAGTCTTGAAGGAAGTGGCGGTAGGGATTGTAGATGCATTGGTAATAATTTTTCAAAACTCCCTGGATTCCGCTAAGGTCCCGGCAGACTGGAAAACTGCTAATGTAACACCCTTATTTAAAAAGGGCAGTAGACAGAAGGCTGGTAACTATAGACCGGTTAGCCTAACATCTGTGGTAGGTAAAATTTTGGAGTCCATTATTAAGGAAACAGTAACAGGACATTTGGATAATCATAATTTAATAGGACAAAGTCAGCATGGTTTTACGAAGGGGAAGTCATGTTTGACAAATTTGCTGGAGTTCTTTGAGGAAGTAACATATAGAGTGGATAAAGGGGAACCAGTGGACGTAGTGTATTTAGACTTCCAAAAGGCATTTGACAAGGTGCCACACAAAAGATTATTGCTTAAGGTAAAAAATCACGGGATTGGGGGTAATATTCTGGCATGGATAGAGGATTGGCTATCTAACAGAAAGCAAAGAGTTGGGATAAATGGTTCATTCTCAGACTGGCAATCAGTAACTAGTGGTGTTCCACAGGGGTCAGTGCTGGGTCCCCAACTCTTCACAATCTATATTAACGATTTGGAGGAAGGGACCAAGTGTAACATATCAAAATTTGCAGATGATACAAAGATGGGAGGGAAAGTAGTGAGTGAGGAGGACATAAAAAACCTGCAAGGGGACATAGACAGGCTAAGTAAGTGGGCAGAGATTTGGCAGATGGAATACAACACTGGAAAGTGTGAGGTGATGCACTTTGGCAGGAAAAATCCTAGAGCAATTTATTATCTTAATGGCAAGAAACTGGAGAGTACTGAAGTGCAAAGGGATCTGGGGGTCCTGGTGCACGAAACTCAAAAGGTTAGTATGCAGGTGCAGCAAGTGATTAAGAAGGCAAATGGAATGTTGGCTTTCATTGCTAGGGGGATAGAATATAAAAATAGGGAGGTATTGCTTCAGTTGTACAAGGTATTGGTGAGACCGCACCTGGAATACTGCATACAGTTTTGGTGTCCTTACTTAAGGAAAGACATCCTTGCTCTCGAAGCAGTGCAAAAAAGGTTCACTCGGTTAATCCCGGGGATGAGGGGGTGGTCATATGAGGAGAGGTTGGGTAGATTGGGACTCTACTCATTGGAGTTCAGAAGAATGAGAGGCGATCTTATTGAAACATATAAGATTGTGAAGGGGTTGGATCGGGTGGATGCGGGGAGGATGTTCCCGATGACGGGTGAGACGAGAACTAGGGGACATAGTCTTAGAATAAGGGGCTGCTCTTTCAAAACTGAGATGAGGAGGAACTACTTCACTCAGAGGGTGGTAGGTCCATGGAATATGCTGCCACAAAAAGCTGTAGAAGCTACAACATTAATTAAATTTAAAACAGAAATAGACAGTTTCCTAGAAGTAAAGGGCATTAAGGGTTACGGGGAGCGGGCAGGAATTTGGACATGAGTCTAGGTTCGGATCGGTCATGGCCCTGTGGGTAGTGGAGCGGGCCCAGGGACTGTGTAGCCTGATTCTGCTCCTATTTCGTGTGTGCAATTCTGTTAGATGCAGGAGATGGTTCTGTGATAGATAGTAGATTGGCGGTTAGGATCAGATCAGCCATGATCTTATTGAATGGCGGAGCAGGCTCGAGGGGCCGATTGGCCTACTCCTGCTCCTATTTCTTATGTTCTTATGTTCTTATAAGAAATCAACCCATCACCCGTGTGCATTTCTCTTAGTGACTGTCTTGTGTGTGCCTTTGCCTCTCCTACTGATGTCATGCAGTGCTACCTCAGTGGCTGCTGCATGGCTGGTGGAAGGCTGCTGACTTTCAGTGGGGGACAAGGCAAATGTCCTTGCTGGTCGACCTTGTGGAGCTGGTGGCTGGGAGCGTCAGATCAAACTTCTTCTTCTTCACTCTCCTCTCCCTCTTCTTGGTCAACCATTGGCTGGGCAGGCTGGATTTCTTGGGCATGTGAAATGAGGAAGGCACAGGTGGAGTTGTGGTAAGTGGAGGGCGGGAAAGCAAGAGGTGCATGCGAAAAGGAGGATAACATATGAGGATATCAGCATCTTCTTTCTGTTCAATCCCGCCACTGGACAAGAGCTCAGCCATGCCCCTGCCAAGAATGGCCTGCACTGTCTCCACCAAGGGGGTGAGGTGCCTCGTGATTGGTACAGATTGTTGGTAGGCGAATGATGGGGTAGCGGCGGAGTTGTGCATTGAGAAGTGTGTGAGGCTAGTGATGCAGTTGGTAGGAGACGGCTTTTGAAGATGCATTCACTGACCTTGACCAGTTGTCTGAGGTCATAAAGCTTCTTTGGTCACTGGAATCAGGTTGTGTGGGCAACACTGCTGGCAGTAACGGCCTCGGTGATGTGGTCCCACATCATTCTTTCTGGAGGGCCTCCTGGCCCCTGTGGGTAGAGGACCTCTCTTGCAGTGTTGACCCCCTGCACAAAGCTGGAGTGCTGCGTGCGAGACCCTGGGTGCCCCTTCCCTGGCTTGAGGAGCCATTTGTGTTAGTGCTGAAGCACTTTTCCCATTTTTTGAGGTTCGCAAGGGAATTCACCTTTAAATGCTGAAGAATCGCATTTGGGACTTCTTTTTAATGTTAATTTTTTTATTGAAGGCAGTAAGGGCTGAAAGCTGCATTTTTTCACGGCATTTAAATTTTTATTAGTTCTGAATGCATTGCCCCTTTAATTCATAGCCCCTTTAATTGCCCACAATGCCTTGCGAACTCCACAGCCTCGCTCTCACAAGCTGTAAAAAACTGCAATGCTGACTGTGGACAGGAACTTCGGGTCAGAGGCCTCCATTAACGCCATCAGGAGGGCTTTGCATAGTAGGTTAGCGCTGAGCTCCACATCGCCAGCCCCCAGCACGAATCTTTGGCCGGTAGCGCTGCGGCCATTTTCAGCGGCCATAAACTCGAGTTGCCGGTGACACCCGCAATTCTGTTGGCGCACACGAATTTTTCCCCCGTTAACTCTGTTTCTCTCTCTTCACAGATGCTGCCTGACCTGCTGAGTAGTTCCAGCATTTTTTGTTTTTATTTCTAGATTTCAGCATCCGCAGTAGTTTGCTTCAGTCTCAAATGCAACACTGATTTGGTATTTTTGACAGAGCACTCAATAAAAAGTTAATTTGTGTACAAATGATGATATAATACGGCCATTAACACTCTGCGTTGCAGACAAATAGACAGGAACATTGTACCAGTAAATAATTACAGGCCTCACTTTCAATACAAATAAGAGCAATGGTAACATTGGGAACAGTAGATAGCAGAGTCCACAAGTTATTTAGGACTTCCTGAATGTAATGGACGCCATCCTGTAACACAAAGTCCATGCAATTCAACTTTTCCTAAGGATTTACAAAAATCTACAGTACTGTACTTTGCTTCAGTCATTTGAGAAGTTTGGATATTTATTGTATATTAAAGCGTGTTGTTTCACAGATAGAAATTTGTTATAAATGCTTTCTCATCATTGCAGTGTTATACATACTGACAGGAAATTCCCAATGGTGCTGCAATGGGGACGCCATAGCAACACCAGAAAAGGCAGCAAGAGCTTATTAAACTACGAGCCCCACAACCCCCTGAGATATCGGCGCTCCTCTAATTCTGCCCTCTTGAGCATCCCTGATTATAATCGCTTCACCATTGGCCGTGCCTTCTGTTGCCTAGGCCCTAAGCTCTGGAACTCCCTCCCTAAACCTCTCTGCTTCTCTACCTCTCTTTCCTCTTTTAAGATGCTCCTTAAAACCTACCACTTTGACCAAGCTTTTGGTCACCTGCCCTAATTTCTCCTTATATGGCTCAGTGTTAATTTTTTTGTCTTTTAATACTCCTGTGAAGCGCCTTGGGATGTTTTACTATGTTAAAGGCGCTATATAAATACAAGTTGTTGTTGTTGTTGTTGTTGTTGAGATCCAAGGTCTTCAGCAGGTAAGTGCAGGACCTGAATTGGAGGGAGAGGAAGCTTCTGCAAGGCCCTCTTCTTCCACTGGAGAACCTTGCGACTGTTACCGCGATTTCCCGGGGGCTTATCGCCACCTTCCACACAGCGGCCTTAGAAAGCAGCAGTAGGTGGAATGTGAATAATCAGATAATTTGAGCAAAGCAGAAAAGGCTTTCTTTTCTTTAAAACAAAAAAAAATGGAATAAATGAAGCAAAATTGAATAAACCTTTCACAGCCTTTAATTTTTAGGAGGAAGAATGACTAAAAGGCCTTTGTGATATGCAATGACCCTGTAAATCAAGAATGCATTTCAATGTGATTTACAAATTCCAATGACGGATCCTACCTAATATAGTAATACATCTGCTTCAGATGCAGTGAATTTCCAGAACTTTTAGCTTTTAATTCAGATTTCCAGCATTTTTTTTATCATCTTTAATACAATCATTCTTTTTTGGAGGATTGACAATGTGAGAAGGGATTTGACGTGATCCTTGTGCTTTTTTCTTGATGAAATTTGTGTTTACAGGGGAGTGATGTTAAGGCTTGGAAAGCCAACATTTTCCCATATTAACGCATCCAGTGCCGGCATCAAGAACTCCCCGGTCAGACGAGGCTTCTTCTGCACTGCCCACGATGTGCTTAGTAACAAACCCCAGACGTTGTCTGATTACTTATCTGCCCTTGAATCTCCTGACTTAGTTATTCTCTTGTTCTGCGGTCAGTGTGACATAAATGAAGCATTTTATCTAGTTTTAGCTTGGCATTATTATCGGTGTCAACTGTATCTCAGTTGGTAGCATTCTCGCCTCTGAGTCCGAAGGTTGCGGGTTCTAAGTCCCACTCCAGAGACTGGAGCACAAAATCTAGGCTGACACTTCAGTGCAGTACTGAGGGAGTGCTGCACTGTTGGAGGTGCCGCCCTTTGAATGAGACGTTAAACTGAGGCCCCATCTGCCCTCTCAGGTGGATGTAAAAGATCCCATGGCACTTTTTGAAGAAGAGATGGGGAATTCTTTCCAGTGTGCTGGCCAATATTTATCCTTCAACCAACATCACTAAAACAGATTATCGCTGTTTGCAGGACCTTTTAGTGCGCAAATTTGCTGCTGCGTTTCCTCCAATATAACAGTCACTTCACTTCAAAAGTACTTCATTGGCTATAAAGCGCTTTGGGACATCCTGAGGTCATGAAAGGTGCTCTATAAATGCAAGTCATTCTTTCTTTTTATTGGCTCCATCAATTCAGTGATGTCACATAAGGACTCAAAAACTTGCCGTACCCACGGAAACCCTGTCCCAGCCGACATCAATGTTGTGGAGCTACATTTTACTTTGTTTTAGCACCTGTTAAATGGAGGAAAATGTTTTAAAACTTTGGAGGTCCTGATCCTCCCAGGACCATAAGCTGACAGGGAAGTCTGGGACTCGATATATCCTGACCCTGGTCTAATTTCCAACCCTTCCACTAGATGTATGGTGGGAGTGAACCATAAGGGTCATGGATTTTCAGCCCTATATAATATAATATTACTGCTATTTATTCATTTCTTTATTCACCGTTCAAAGCAAATTAAAGCTTAAAACACAGTCCAGAATCATTCTGCTGCTTCGCGAAGATGCAAAGAGGATCCTGTGGAGGCAGGGGATCGGTAGCTAAAACAAAACTCAAGTCGAGGGAGTGCTGAAAACTTGCCTAAATATCAGGGCAAGTGTGAACACTGTCAAGGACATGAGGAGTGAGGCTTCACTAACAAGAATAGTCTGAGACACAAGCCAAAAATATATCTAGAATAAAAAGGTTGCAAAGATCCAAAAAACATAACGGTCAGAGCTGATTCTTTATATTCAAATATTGTATTGCATGGGATTTTAAAGCTTTTTTTTTTACATTGATACAAGATTTATCTGAGTTACATTTTTATACTTTAGACAGATACAGACCATCCATCGACTTCACGTAATGAAGGGAAGGTGCTCCATAAGTTTAAAAGGACCACATGTATTTGCTTCGCTTTGTTTGATAATGTTCAATATATTCAAGCAATGTCCAGAGAATAATGAAGCCTGCTTCCAGTCGTATGAGTATTAACAGGTAAAATCCACTAGGTGGAGGAGTTCATAACAGAAGCTTGTACCAAATCACTGGCGTACTGCCAGCTTTACTCCTAATGATGGATCCAAGGCTGCTCCACACATCGTCGGTAGCATTGCAAAGTTATTCTGACCGCCAGCGGAAAACAAAGTAACAGCCACCCAATTTTAAAGCTTACAGAATGAAACAGGACAGCTGCCTGGCACTGCCAGAAGTTCCTGCCGATTGCACAAAGCCTTGCTGACAAACACGAGATAATGAGAAAATCTACCGCAAACAGGGCTCCAATATCAGCATGCACCATTGCCAGAGGACTACACAGAAAGTGCTCATTTATCTGTGTCTGCATTAACCCCGTCTCACTCAGAGTGACTAAAAACCAGCCCAGCAGCAACATTGCTTTCCATTGCTTATTTTAAAATCAATATTACCGCATGTGTGGTGAGGAAAAGATAGAACTTATTCGATTGCACTTTACAACCTTCTGGACTCAACATTGAGTTCAACAATTTCAGATCAGAACCTCTGCCCTCATTTTTTCAGATGGCAGCTGTTGTTGATTCTGCTATTCCTAATTACACCTCCTTTTGTTTCTTTACCTGTCCCATGATCATCTCCTTTTACTTTGTACTATCATCCCTTTTGTCTTTTAATCTCTCCTCCTTTCCACCCTATCACAGACCTTCCCTTTTGTTCTTTCCTCCCCTCCCCCCTTTCCTTTCCTCTGCACTTGCTTAAAACCTGTTACATCTCTAATATTTTCCAGTTCTGATGAAGGGTCATTGACCTGAACAGTCAACTCTGTTTCTCTCTTCACAGATGCTGCCTGACCTGCTGAGTGTTTCCAGCATTTTCAGTTTTTATTTCGGATTTCCAGCATCCGCTGTATTTTGCTTTTGTATTAATGGCCCAAAAATTCGACTGTTCCCAGGTGAGTACACAGTCCGTACTCACCCGTATACCCGAAGTGCCGGTTTCCTGCATGCACTGCGCATGCGCGGGAAACCGGAACTTCTGGTATGGTGAAGGGGGCAGTTCCTAAGTGAACTTCGTGCGCACTAGAGGCTGCGCGCACGCAGCACACTTAGATTTTTTTTCAGGTTTCAACGCGAGGGTAAGTATTGAAGATTCTACGCTGGTAAAAAGGAGGCGTAAGACCCCTTTTGAACAAGGTAAGTAGTTAATTAAGTATAATTTTAAATTTTTTTCAACAGGTTTATCTTTTTTAGATACTTTAAAGAAAGGTAAGTTTATTTTTATAACTTTTAAAAAGTACTTTAATTTTTTCAAAATTTTTGTTTAAAGTGGTTAATTTATTTAACTATAGTTATTTTATAAATGTGATGGTTTGTTTTTAATTTATTTTAAGTTTAGCTGTTCTTTTGGGGCCGATTTCAATTCACAGATTTGACAGGTCTCCTGTCAAATCTATGAATCAAAGATGGTCTGCTGCCATTGGCTCTCCATGGTCCACATGATCCCAGGGGTCGCATCGCACTAACTGCGCCCCTGGAACACGCAAGCACTGCGCGCCAGCTCTTGGGAGAGGCCCGGGACCCGCAGTTCCTGTGGGCCCAAAACACAACGGCAGGCGCGGTGGGTAAGAGCACACGCGATCCTTACCCCCGCGGCAAGCTGGCCACGCGAATTTCTAGGCCAATGTTTTCTCTTCCTTTTTGAAATGTAGAGCGTGAGCCTATTCTTACTATTTTGAAACATTCTCATTTATTCTTCCAAAGTTAAAATTAAAAGATATTAAAAGCAATTACTTAAACACTAGCCCTCCTTGCCAAAAGAAACAGTAACCCACGTTAATTTCAACATCCAGCATCACTAAAACTGATTATCTGGTCATTATCATATTCCAAAAGTTGGAAGTATAGTGAACAGTGAGGAGGATAGTGATAGACTTCAAGAGGACATAGACAGGCTTGTGAAATGGGCGGACACGTGGCAGATGAAATTTAACGCAGAAAAGTGCGAAGTGATACATTTTGGTAGGAAGAACGAGGCGAGGCAATATAAACTAAAGGGTACAATCCTAAAGTGGATGCGTGAACAGAGAGACCTGGGGGTATATGTGCACAAATCGTTGAAGGTGGCAGGGCAGGTTGTGAAAGCTGTTAAAAAAGCTTACGGGATCCTGGGCTTCATAAAAAGAGGCATAGAGTACAAAAGAGAGGAAGTTATGATGAACCTTTATAAAACACTGGTTCGGCCTCAACTGGAGTATTGTGTCCAATTCTGGGCGCCGCACTTTAGGAAGGATGTGAAGGCCTTAAAGAGGGTGCAGAAAAGATTTACGACAATGATTCCAGGGATGAGGGATTCAGTTACGTGGATAGACTAGAAAAGCTGGGGTTGTTCTCCTTAGAGCAGAGAAGGTTGAGAGGAGATTTGATAGAGGTATTCAAAATCATGAGGGGTCTAGACAGAGGAGATAGAGAGAAACTGTTCCTATTGGCGGAAGGGTCGAGAACCAGAGGACACAGATTTAAGGTGATTGGCAAAAGAACCAAAGGCGACATGAGGAAAAACTTTTTTACGCAGCAAGTGGTTAGAATCTGGAATGCACTGCCTGAAAGGGTGGTGGAGGCAGACTCAATCGTGGCTTTCAAAAGGGAATTGGATAAGTATCTGAAGGAAAAAAATTGCAGGCTACAGGGAAAAGGCGGGGGAGTGGGAATAGCTGAAGTGCTCTTGTAGAGAGCCAGCACAGGCCCGACGGGCCGAATGGTCTGCTTCTGTGCTGTAACTATTCTATGATTCTATACTGTTTGTGAGGCCTTGCTATGCGCAAAATTGGCTGCCATGTTTCCCACATTACAACAGTGACTCTATTAGCTGTAATAAAATCCACTGCCTCTGATTTGTCATGCTGCTTGTCCGGATGAGGAGAAATGTCCTCCAATTGTCCCATCCACAAACTCCGTTCCCTAGCCATTGATGCCGGCCCTTTCCCTGGCCACTGTCTGAGGCTGAACCAGACTGTTCGCAACCTTGGTTTCCTATTTAACCCTCAGCTGGGCTTCTGTCCCTATATCCTTTCCATCACCAATACCGCCTACATCCACCTCCATAACATCACCTGTCCCCGCTCCTGTCTCAGCTCATCTGCCTTTGTTACCACTAGATTCGACTATTCTAATGCTCTTCTGGATGGTCTCCTACCTTACACCCTCCATAAACCTTAACATATCCGAAACTCTGCTGCCCATATCCTAACTCGCACCAAGTTCCATTCACCCATCACCCCTGTGCTCATTAACCTACATTGGCTCCCGGGCCGGCAACGCCTCAATTTAAAAATACTCATCCTTGTTTACAAATCCCTCCATGGCCTTGTCTCTCCTTATCTCTGTAACCTCCTTCAGCCCCACAACGCCCCCCCCCCCCGAGATATCTGCGCTCCTCTAATTCTGCCCTCTTGAGCATCCCTGATTATAATCGCTCAACCATTGGTGGCCGTGCCTTCTGTTGCCTAGGCCCTAAGCTCTGGAATTCCCAGCCTAAACCTCTCTGCCTCTCTATCTCTCTCTGTTCCTTTAAGACGCCCCTTAAAACCAACCTCGTTACCTGTGCTAATATCTCCTTATGTGGCTCGGAGTCAAATTATGTTTGACAATCGCTCCTGTGAAGCCCCTTGGGACATTTTACTATGTTAAAGGTGCTATATAAATGCAAGTTGTTGTTGTTGTAAAGTGATTTGTGATGTTCTGAGGTCATGAAAGGCACTATGTAAATGCAAGTCTTTCTTTTTCTTTCTTTACTTGGGCAATTTGTTAGATATTTATTTGTATTTATCTTTAACTTATTCCTAAGCCAATGATGTAGTCTGACAAAAATGTCAACGGCCACGATTTTATCATTGGTGGCAGGTTGGGTGCGGGTTTGAGGTTCGGCGGGTTCAGGTCCCACCTTCGATTTCAATCGTCCAGAAAAATTGATTTTCCCTTAAGTGGCCTACTTAATGTGTCCGTGCGCGCTACCCGTCCCAATTAGTGGGTTCGGGTCTGTTGCTCGCCTCTGCTGACGTCTGTCAGCCAGCTGTATTTAAGGGGCCCACGCAGGATTGCTTCAAATCCTTCCTTTCCTGTTGCTTCTCATTTCGAAATTGTTGCCATGACTTCTGCAAGAGCTAAGGCTTCTCCCTGCTTTGATGATGACTCCCTCCATGCTCTTGTGGCGGGAGTGAGAGGGCACCAGGAGGTACTCTTCCCCTCATCCGGAATGAGGAAGCCTCCTCAGCAAAGCAAAGCAGCCTGGCTGCAAATTGCTGAGGAGGTGAGCTCCAGATCGTTGTGTGCTCGATCCTGGGTCCAGTGCAGAAAAAGGTTCAATGACCTGGTACGCTCAGCAAAAGTGAGTATAACATCACACTTACCCTCAATCTGCTCCCCATCTCCTCTCATCACCAGCACTCTGCATTGTCAACCTACTCCTGCACATCTCACTTTACCCTTACATTCCTTGCACCCTTAACCATCCCTCTCTCTCTATGTACACAAGCACTTCACTATTCTACTATGCACCCTCACACTCGCTATCACTGTTATGCAATGACAACAACTAACAATGCACCGGGAGAGCCCTTGGTATTGGCACCTCACTCCATCTTTGTCTCCCTCTAAGCATCTATGCTATGGATTCTCTACACTCACTCCAACATTCTCGCTCAAACTCCACTTGTGTCCCTCATTGCAGGAAAAGAGATCCCACAATAAGAGGGAGAGGGGGAGAACAGGAGGAGGGCCACCTTCCATTGCCCAGCTGACCACCGCTGAGGAGGCTGCTCTGGAGATCATAGGAGGTGCTGAGGATCTGGAAGTGGGGGACGGTCAGACGGGCGCAGTAGAGCAAGCTGGTGACAGAATAGATCTGCAGCCCTCTCAGTTACATTGCATGAGTGACTGATACGGTATCTGATGCTCATACAGATTGAGTTATGATCATCTGCACAATTCAATGTGCATGATACGTTAATATCACATGTCTAACTCATGCCTTTACTCCCCCACAGGACCATCGAGAGCCCCACTGTCCAGGAGGAAGAGCTGGAAGACTCCTCAGAGGAAGCTGCAACCACTGAGGGCGCACGTCAGCAGAATTAAGTGCACCCAGCACCAGCGCAGATACGCACACCATGGTGGGTCCTTCGAGAGATACAGTCATGTTGTCACCTGGTGTATCACAGCTCACAAGTGAGCATGAGCAGATGGTGGAGACGGGGACAGCAGTGGAGAGTCCTCGTCGGAGACTGCAGGGCGCTCCAAGCTCTGCTCAGCTGCATGTGGACCCTATGCCTCTGGGGCCATCCAGGAAGAGAGCGGTGCTGGAACTCCAGGAGCAAGTGCAGAAGTCTCTGGCAGGTTTTACATCCAGGGTAACTGCGAGTGCGGAGAGGATGGAGGAGTCCATCTCTAACATGAGCACTGCCTTTGTGGAGGCAATGGTGCATGAACGCACCACCACAGAAAGGATGGCTACGGTCATGGAGGAAATAAGTCACCAGAGTCAGGAAAACATGGTGAATGTTCAGAATAGAATGACATCTCTGGAGGAGCGATGGGCAGCTATTAAGCAGAGAGACCAGAGCTTCATGGATGTCCTTTTGAGGAGGACTGCCAGTGCAGATACGGGTCCTCATGGCCCCCCTGAAGTTAGCAAGGTGCTCTCCTGCCACTTGCTAGCACTGAAGTGCGGCTGACCCATGAGAGGAATGTTGGTGGCAGGCAACGAGGAAGTGTGGGCTCCTCTCCAAGCACTCACACGACCATGTCACTGCGGAGCCCTCGGTCAGAGCCCCACCAGAGTCCTCACCCAACTGAGATGGCCGTCTCAGCCCTAGGAGGAGCAGACTGTTGCCGAGCCCTCCCAGGCTCGTAAACCCAGAGGACACCCGCCAAAGGTGTCGAAGCAGGAGTAGCATGAAAGTAAGCAAGGTGCCTCCACATCTGCTGAAGCCACAGGGGAAGCACCACATAGAAGCACGCGTAAGAGAAAGATGAAGCACCTATAGTTACAAGGGTAATCACTTGGGTGTTTTGATGTAATACATCTTTAATATAATCATCGTCATTTCAATGTCAATAAAGAAATGCGATGGCAAACATTCAAAGAGTTGGCCTATGTGTGCCCAGAAATGGAAGTGTCACAGTGAGGTGCAAGGGTGCCTTCCATCTGTAATGATGGTGGTGAGAGTGATAGGAACCCAGACCTTATTGTACATTGTGTATGGTGTGTTAAGAACGTGGTAGCCACATATGTTTGCTTCATCAACTTAAACAAATCTGGCTCAGATTAGTGCATCCCTTGTATCACGGGCAGCAATGTGCTCACGTGCTGGTGGAACTGGCGCATCCGCCTCCGCAAGGTACTCCTCCTCCTCCTCCTCCTCCTACTCATCCTCATCCTCCTCCTCTGAGGCTGTGCACTGAGCCACTTGTTCCTCAGGCAGTGGTAAGCCACGCTGCTGTGCGATGTTGTGCAGTGCACAGCAGACCACGATGATTCTGGAGACCCTGGCTGGTGTGTACTGTAGAGCTCCACCAGATCTGTCGAGGCATCTGAATTGCATTTTGAGCAAGCTGATGGTTTGCACGATGATGGCTCTGGTGGAAATGTGGCTGGCATTGTAGCGCTCCTCAGCTTCGTTTGATGGCCTCCTTAACAACGCCATTAGCCACGTCTTCAGGGGATAGCCCTTGTCTCCAAGTAGCCATCCGGAAAGTTGGGTTGGCGGATTGAAGAGCTGAGGCACAGTAGACTGTTGCAGAATGAATGAGTCATGGCAACTGCCAGGGAACTTTGTGCAAACATGCATGATGATCTTCCGGTGGTTACATACCAGCTGGACGTTAAGGGAGTAGAAGCCCTTGCGGTTCACCAATACAGCTGGGTTGTGACGGGGTGCCCTATGGCCACATGTGTGTAGTCTACGACGCCCTGCACCATTGGCAAGCCTGCCATATTTGCAAAGCCAACCGCACGCGCGGTTACACTTGGTTCATCCGTGGAGAAGTGGATGTAATTGTGCACCTTTGCAAAGAGCGCATCGGTAACCTGTGTGATGCAAGTGTGTGCAGCCGACTGGGAGATTCCGCTGATGTCTGCAGATGATCCCTGGAAGGACCCTGAAGCAAAATGATTGAGGGCGGTGGTGACTTTGACAGCCACTGGTAAGGAGTGTCCACCCGCTCCTCTGGGCTCCAGGTGTTGCTGCAGCATTGCGCAGATGTCAGCGACTACCTCTCGCAAAAGTCTCAGCCTCCTTTAGCACTGCTGCTCAGTCATGTTGAGGAAACATAGAAACATAGAAACATAGAAACATAGAAAATAGGTACAGGAGTAGACCATTCGGTCCTTCGAGCCTGCACCGCCATTCAATGCATTTATGGCTGAACATGCTACCTCAGTACCCCATTCCTGCTTTCTCGCCATACCCCTTGATCCCCCTAGTTGTGAGTGTTATATCTAACTCCCTTTTGAATATATTTAGCGAACTGGCCTCAACAACCTTCTGTGGAAGAGAATTCCATAGATTCACCACTCTCTGGGTGAAGAAGTTCCTCCTCAGCTCAGTCTTAAATGGCTTCCCCTTAATCCTTAGACTGTGACCCCTGGTTCTAGTTTTCCCTAACATTGGGAACATTCTGCCCGCATCTAATTTGTCTAAACCAGTCAGGATTTTAAATGTCTCTATAAGATCCCCCCTCATTCTTCTGAACTCCAGAGGATACAAGTTCAGTTGACCCAATCTTTCTTGATATGTCAGTCCGGCCATCCCAGGAATCAATCTAGTGAACCTTCGCTGCACTCCCTCAATAGCAAGAATGTCCTTCCTTAAGTTAGGAGACCAAAACTGCGCACAATTCTCCAGGTGTGGCCTCACCAAGGCCCTGTACAACTGTAGCATCACCTCCCTACTCCTGTACTCAAATCCCCTTACTATGAAGGCCATCATTCCGTTTGCTTTCTTGACTGCCTGCTGCACTTGACTTCCCACCTTCAGTGACTGATGTACCATGACGCCCAGGTCTCGTTGCACCTCCCCTTTCCCTAATCTGCCACCATTCAGGTAATAGTCCGCCTCTCTATTTTTACCACCAAAGTGGATAACCTCACATTTATCCACATTGTACTTCATCTGCCATACATTTGCCCATTCACCCAACCTGTCCAAGTCACTCTGTAGCCTCCTAGCATCCTCCTCATTGATCACACTGCCTCCCAATTTAGTGTCATCCGCAAATTTGGAGATATTACATTTAATCCCTTCGTCCAAATCATTAATATATAATGTAAACAGCTGGGGTCCCAGCACCGAACCTTGCGGTACCCGGCTGGTCACTGCCTGCCATTCTGAAAAGTACCCATTTACTCCTACTCTTTGTTTCCTGTGTGCCAACCAGTTCTCAATCCACGTCAACACATTACCCCCAATCCCATGTGCTTTAACTTTGCTCACCAATCTCTTGTGTGGGACCTTGTCGAAGGCCTTCTGAAAGTCCAAATACACCACATCTACTGGTTCCCCCCTGTCCACCCTATTGGAAACATCCTCAAAAAATTCCAGAAGATTTGTCAAGCATGATTTCCCTTTCACAAATCCATGCTGACTTGGACCTATCATGTCGCCACTTTCCAAATGGTCTGTTATGACATCTTTAATAATTGCTTCCATCATTTTACCCACGACCGATGTCAGGCTGACCGGTCTATAATTCCCTGCTTTCTCCCTTCCTCCTTTTTTAAAAAGAGGGGTTACATTGGCCACCCTCCACTCCATCGGAACTGATCCAGAGTCTAAGGAATGTTGGAAAATGATCGTCAATGCATCCACTATTTCCAAGGCCACCTCCTTAAGTACTCTGGGATGCAGACCATCAGGCCCCGGGGATTTTTCAGCCTTCAGTCCCATCAATTTCCCCAATACCTTTTCCCGACTAATAAGGATTTCCCTCAGCTCCTCCCTCTTACCAGATCCTCTGACCCCTTTTATTTCCGGCAGGTTGTGTGTGTCCTCCACAGTAAACACCGAACCAAAGTACTTGTTCAATTGATCTGCCATTTCCTTGTTCCCCATTACGACTTGCCCTGTTTCCGACTGCAGGGGACCTACGTTTGTTTTTACTAACCTCTTTCTTTTTACATATTTATAGAAGCTTTTGCAGTCCATTTTAATGTTCTCTGCAAGCTTCCTTTCATATTTTATTTTCCCTGCCCTAATCAAACCCTTCGTCCTCCTTTGCTGAGTTTTGAAGTTCTCCCAGTCCCCGGGTTTGCTGCTACTTCTGGCCAATTTGTATGCAACTTCCTTGGTTTTAATACTATCCCTGATTTCCCTTGTTAGCCATGGTTGAGCCACCTTCCCTTTTTTATTTTTACGCCAGACCGGGATGTACAATTGTTGCAGTTCATCCATGCGATCTCTAAATGTCTGCCATTGCCCTTCCACTGATAGCCCCTTAAATATCGCTTGCCAATTTAACCTCGCCAATTCACGCCTCATACCCTCAAAGTTGCCCTTATTTAAGTTCTGGACCATGGTCTCTGACTTAACTGTTTCCTTCTCCATCCTAATGTAGAACTCCACCATACTATGGTCACTCTTCCCCAGGGGGCCTCGTACCACAAGATTGCTGATTAGTCCTTCCTCATTACACAACACCCAGTCCAGGATGGCCTCCCCTCGAGTTGGTTCCTCAACATATTGGTTTAGGAAACCATCCCTTAAACACTCCAGGAAATCCTCCTCCACCGTATTGCTTCCAGTTTGAGTAGCCCAATCTATATGCATATTAAAGTCACCCATGATAACTGCCGTGCCTTTTTTGCACGCACCTCTGATTTCCTGTTTCATACCCTCCCCCACCTCACCACTGCTGTTTGGAGGTCTGTACACAACTCCCACTAACGTTTTCTGCCCTTTGGTGTTCTGCAGCTCAACCCATATTGATTCCACATCCTCCAAGCTGATGTCCTTCCTAGCTATTGCATTAATCTCCTCTTTAACCAGCAATGCTACCCCACCCCCTTTTCCTTTTATTCTATCCTTTCTGAATGTTGAATACCCCTGGATGTTCAGTTCCCAGCCTTGATTGTTCTGGAGCCACGTCTCTGTAATCCCAATCACATCGTATCCATTAACATCTATTTGCACAGTCAATTCATCCACCTTATTACGGATACTCCTTGCATTAAGACACAGAGCCTTTAGGCTTATTTTATTAACATCCTTTGTCCTTTTAGCTCATCCTCGGCCTGTAAACCCTGTGTTGGGGGTATCTCCTGCGGCGAGGTGCAGCCCTGCGCTGACGCCCTCTGCCCTGTGCAGCATCAGGTGGGTGAGGAGGAGGTTGGCGCTCCTGTTGTTGCTGCTGCTGTTGTGCCTGGTCCTGCTGCTGCCGCGGCTGCTCTTCCTCCGATTCTGAGGACCAGGATGACAGGGTATAAATGGTTCCCATTCTGCTGGTGGATATCTCAGTTGAGGAATAGATGTTATAAGCGCTCAGTCAATGTGGCCAGAGGGTTTTCCCAGGAGGTCACAGTGCATATGGATCTCAGCTTCACCACTTACAAGATCAGCAGACCTGCAAAAAGTGTTCCAACACCTGAAAAAACTAAGTTTTGTCTTCTGTAAGTCAGCCATGTTAGAGCTCCATTTTTATGCTGGAGCTGCAGCTGTCAAGAAGTCAGGCACTTGCTGAACCTGGCACAATCAGCTGGTGTGATTTGGGAATGACGTGGAACACGCTGAAGATGTAATAAAATTGAAATACCCTCTTAAAATAGGCTTATCCAGGCAGTTAACGAGCTGTTAACTGCGTTAAGTGCCTCTCCCTTCGCTTGGTGGTGGGGCAGATCGGAACTCCCAGAGCCGGCACTTGGCAAAGTAGCGTGGAGGCGGGTTGACGGCGGGATCACAACCTGCCGTCAATCAAAAAGATTTTAACCTTTGACCCACCTCCAAACCCGCCCTCTCAGTGCTGATAAAATCGTGGCCAACATCTCTCCTGCCCAATTTCTTTGGCTAGAGGTTAAAACTTTCTTTCAGTCTTACACTCTTCTTTCATCAGTCCTAAGCTACCCAACATTCTTTCATAATTCTTACTAGTCTTTGGTCTCTGACTCTTTCTTGGACCCTGTTGTCTTTGAGAACTCGCATCCCTGTTTTCTCATGGATCATTTGGCCCCGTTTTTCTCATCTTCTTCTCTTCTTCTTTTGAGCTGTTTCTTTCCTTTCTGCCACCATTAGACAAACTGAAGTGTAGATTTGAAATATCGCCTGAAATTTTGCCCGAAATGATTTTTTTTTTAATTAATTCATGGGATCTGGGCATCGCTGGCAAGGCCAGCATTTATTGCCCATCCCTAGTTGCCCTTGAGAAGATGGTGGTGAGCCGCCTTCTTGAACCGCTGCAGTCCGTGCAGTGAAGGTACTCCCACAGTGCTGTTAGGGAGGGAGTTCCAGGATTTTGACCCAGCGACGATGAAGGATCGGCGATATACTTCCAAGTCAGGATGGTATGTGACTTGGAGGAGAACTTGGAGGCGGTGGTGTTCCCATGCGCCTGCTGCCCTTGTCCTCCTAGATGATAGAGGTCGCGGGTTTGGGAGGTGCTGCCGAAGAAGCCTTGGCGAGTTGCTGCAGTGCATCTTGTAGATGGTACACTCTGCAGCCACGGTACACCAGTGGGGGAGGGAGTAAATGTTTAAGGTGGTGGATGGGGAGCCAATCAAGCGGGCTGCTTTGTCCTGGATGAGATTCGAGCTTCTTGAGTGTTGTTGGAACTGCACACATCCAGGCAAGTGGAGAGCATTCCATCACACTCCTTACTTGTACCTTGTAGATGGTGGATAGGCTTTGGGGGGTCAGGAGGTAAGACACTCGCCGCAGAATACCTCACCTCTGACCTGCTCTTGTTGCCACAGTATTTATATGGCTGGTCCAGTTAAGTTTCTGGTCAATGGTGAGCCCCAGGATGTTGATTTTGGGGGATTCGGTG
This sequence comes from Squalus acanthias, assembly GCA_030390025.1. NCBI lineage: Eukaryota > Metazoa > Chordata > Chondrichthyes > Squaliformes > Squalidae > Squalus > Squalus acanthias. Next base: position 122,493,702 of record CM059432.1, read on the forward strand.
ATGGTAATGTCATTGAATGTCAAGGGAAGGTGGTTAGACTCTTTCTTGTTGGAGGTGGTCATTGCCTGGCACTAGTGTGGCGTGAATGTTACTTGCCACTTATCAGCCCAAGCCTGAACGTCGTTCAGGTCTTGCTGCATGCAGGCATAGACTGATTCATTATCTGAGGAGTTCCAAATGGAACTGAATACTGTGCAATCATCAGCGAACATCCCCATTTCTGACCTTATATTGGAGGGAAGGTCATTGATGAAGCAGCTGAAGATGGATGGGCCTAGGACATTGCCCTGAGGAACTCCTGCAGCGATGACCTGGGGCTGAGATAATTAGCCTCCAACAACCCCTGTAAGACTTTCTCTTACTATTTTTTGAACCTTGAGAATCACAAATAAGTGTAACAATGACAGATAATGATGTCACCTGATGAAGGAGCAGCGCTCCGAAAGCTTGTGATTTCAAATAAAGCTGTTGGACTATAACCTGGTGTTGTGCGACTTCTCACAAATGACAGATAAGTTTGTGATCAATAAAAGTGGTCTTTATTCACACTAGTTTAAAAATTCAAGCTTACATAGAAGCACCCTCAGCAATGCATATGCCCACAGTTTATTAAATCCATAATTGGAAGTATTCCCAGCAATTCATATACTTTTAATAAGACCGTACATAGAAATATTCACAGCAATTCATATGCTTCACAGTTTAGGATCCCCTTGGCAATATCTATGCCCACAGTTTCGTTCATAAAAGTATCCCCACAATATCTATGCTAATCCCTGGCAATATATATATTCCATGTCTGACTTTCATACATATATACATACATAGAGACATACATACATACATCCCTCCACAGGGTGATCAGTCCGGAAGAAGTGGTAGGCTGCAAAACATAGACTTCCATTTCAACAGCTCCCATTGTTCTTCTGACTTTCCCGCTTCTGTGGTTTTCCTTTATAGTGCCTCCCTGCCTGGCCCTCTTGTATATCTTTGTCTGCCTCCAATAGGTCAGATTCACTCCCAACCTTCCCTGATTGGAGTTCAATCTGCATGACATGTTCATGTTCCTGTGATGTGTGTGAGGGCGGGACTTCCTCTTCATCCAGTGTTTCTCTTTCCTGTCCTTGTGGTCTCACAAATAAAGGACCATATGCTGACCCCTTCCATTTTGAATCCTTACAAAGGACCACATGCTGACTTCCTCTATTTTGAATCCTCACAGACAAAGGAACACATGCTCTCTTCTTCCATTTTGAGTCCGTCCGTTATCATCTCACAATTCATTCGCAATTTCGATCTCCACATGGTAGCAGTGGTTTTAATACATGTATAGAATCTTACACTCCACAACCATCTTCCTTTGTGCTAGGTATGACTCCAGACAGTGGTAAGATTTCCCCCCGATTCCCGTTGACTTCAATTTTACTCGGACTCCTTGATGTCACACTCGGTCAAATGCTGCCTTGATGTCAAGGTAGTCACTCTCACCTCACCTCTGGAATTCAGCTCCTTTGTCCATGTTTGGACCAAGGCTATAATGAGGTCTGGAGCCGAGTGGTCCTGGCAGAACCCAAACTGAGCATCGGTGAGCAGGTTATTGATGAGTAAGTGCACTTGATAGCACTGTCGACAACACCTTCCATCACTTTGCTGATGATTGAGACTAGACTGATGGGGCGGTAATTGGCCGGATTGGATTTGTCCTGCTTTATGTGGACATGACATACCTGGGCAGTTTTCCACATTGTCTGATAGATGCCAGTGTTGTAGCTGTACTGGTGCAGCTTAGCTAGAGGCGCGGCTAGTTCTGGAGCACAAGTCTTCAGCACATCAGCCGGGATATTGTCAGGGCCCATAGCCTTTGCTGTGTCCAGTGCGCTCAGCTGTTTCTTAGTATCACATGGACTGAATCGAATTGGTTAAAGACTGGCTTCTGTGATGGTGGGGACCTCGGGAGAAGGCTGAGATGGATCATCCACTCGGCCCTTCTGGCTGAAGATAGTTGCAAATGCTTCAACCTTGTCTTTTGCAATCGTGAGCTGGGCTCTGCCATCATTGAGGATGGGGATGTTCATGGAGCCTCCTCCTCCCTTCAGTTGTTTAATGGTCCACCACCATTCACGACTAGATGTGGCAGGACTACAGAGCTTTGATCTGATCCGTTGGTTGTGGGATTGATTAGATCTGTCTAAAGCATGCTGCATCCACTTTTTAGCATGCATGTAGTCCTGTGTTGCAGCTTCCCCAGGTTGGCACCTCATTTTAAGGTATGCCTGGTGCTGCTCCTGGCATGCTTAGCTGCACTCCTCATTGAACCAGGGTTGGTTGCCTGGCTTGATGGTAATGATAGAGTGAGGGATACGCCAGGCCATGAGGTTACAGATTGTGGTGGAATACAATTCTGCTGCTGCTGATGGCCCACAGTGCCTCATGAATGCACAATTTTGAGCTGCTAGATCTGTTCTGAATCTATCCCATTTAGCACGGTGGTAGTGCCACACAATACGTTGAGGGTCTCCACAAGGACTGTGTGGTGGTCACTGCTACCAATACTGTCATGGACAGATGCATCTGCGACAGGTAGATTGGTGAGGACAAGGTCTCAGGCGCGGAGATGTATCAATTTTATTTTTAATTCCTGTACTGATGGGAAGTTGATAAAAACACATTTTTTTGTACGCAACTTGTCTCTTTGAAAACTGAAAAGAATCAAAAAACATGCAAGCAAAGACAAGCAGAGCTTTATAGATAATTAAGCCAAAAATGAGGAGCAAGCAGCAGACAGGGGTGATCTCCAAGACTACTTACAAGATAGCAATGCTGCTACCAAGCCGAGATGGACAAAGGTCGTCCCCTCTTAGAATGGATTAACTTTGACTACAGAAAAAGGCAAGGGACAAACACTTTCAAGCAGCTTTGAACAGACCTGAACCACTAGAAAACTACACATTCCAGAAAGAATAGTAGACTTGGAGTAAAAGCAGAGACATTTGAACTTGAGGTCAAGGAAGTCACAAATGATTTGCAAACTGGAAAGCCACCAAGAGTTAGAAAATGACAACAGAAATAATCAATAGTGGAAATATAACGGGCAATGAATTAATGCAGCAATAATATATGGATTAGGCACAAGAATCCATGGACTGGAGAAATCGGGACAAAGCTACCAAAAAAGTGAGATCTATCAGATGGTAACAACTGCTGTTGGGTGACTTTACTATCAGTCTCAGGAAAGGTATTTAACTTGCTGCTGATTAGGGTTAGTAACACTGTAGATAAGAGGATATGCAAAGTCAGGCTAGGTTTTGGACTGGAAGACAATGCAATGATGAAATCTATTGTCGAGAATAAACAAGATGTCAACTTCAGCATTCATTTCATCAAAGGGCTTTGACCCCCTAGATGACCATGCACTCAGGTAAACTTTACATTATAATGATATTCCTCAGATGTACTTAAACAGCATTAAGGAACTCCAGGATCGAGTAGAAAGTTGTATTAAAGTGAACAACAGTGCAGTTTGAACGAAAGACTGGTGTCCAACAGAGATGTGTCTCATTACCATTGTTATTTGAATTGGCAGGAGACCTGATAATGCACACCAGCAAAGAGGTAAACAATGAACACATGAAAAGAAACAGCAAACAATTGGAGATTTAGATTTTGTGGACAATATCACATTTTGGCAGAAATAGAAATGCAAAGAAATGCAGATCTCACAGAAGAAAACAAAGATCATGACAGTTGAAATAGACAACAGCAATATTAAAATAAAGCTCAGAAAGGAGACACAACACAGCATAAGGCACTTTGGCCTAGAAATTTGGGGTTTTGCGCCAGCCGTTCAGGGCCATTTTGATGAAAAAATGGCGGCTGACTTGCTTCCACCCGCATCCGACTGGTCCCGCGGCGACCGCCATTTTCGGCAGGTTGGTGGTGCTGCCGTTTCCAGCGCTCGCTGCAGAAATGGAAATGAGGCAAATCGTGACGTCAGTGAGTGTGCGATGCTCATTTGATGCACAATCTGCCATTTTCGATGTCATCACTCCACTTACCGTCCTCTCTTAATCACGATCAGCTGACCAAGCGTTCAACATCAGGAAGGAGCCCCCAGCAGTGTTATTTAAAGGGATCATCATCAACAACTTGCAGCTGACATGGTTTCTCAGTTTGACTGAGATCAGTGCTCCAATCACTATAATGAGCAGGCAGCACGAATCTTGCATGCCGTCTGCACCACTTTCAACAAGCGCAGGCAAATAGTGCTGGCCCTTGACACTGCCAGTTTTTTTGGGCCTAATCTAATTTCTAGGCCTTCATCTATCTTGGAAGTGGAATACTCAGCAATGCTAATGATAGAAGAGAGTTATCAGGTGTAGTAGTACTTTTAGCAAACTGGATTACATTTGCAGAAATAACATGCAATCCCTAAAACAAAAATCATATTATACAGTGGCAATATCGTATTCATATATTATGCCATTGAAATCTAGTCAATGATGAAGACTAGAAAATAAACCGACACTTTCAATACTAAATGTCTTCAAAAGATACGCAACATCAGCCGGACAGTTGAAGTGATGGTAATTTTGATGGTAATTTGAGAAACCTGCCAGTAAGCTAACTTGTAAAGCAAAAGGACATTAGATGGCTAGGTCATGTGCTGTGGATGTAAGAATCTAGAATACCACCAAGCACTGAAATGGCAGCCAAATGGAGAAGAGAAGCATGAAGGTCCAAGAACAACATGGAAAACCATCGCAGAGAAGGACCTCTTAGAAGTGAGATCACCTGGGAAGAGGTGCAGGCAACTCAGGTGGAATGGAAGAGACTCTATTGGGATAATTTATGGACTTTGAGCTGCCTGTGGAAGGTTCACCTAGTGGTAGCATATATCCAAAGTTTGGAGGAGGGCTGCTCATGATTTTCCAACCATCTAAATTAATGAGCAAAAAATATCAAGCACCCGAATTTCTGATGTGCAATCCCGGCAAGTGAGACTCCCCACCAACAATGCAAGGGTGGAACATTACCCCTTATGTACCTAGATTCACGTTTTTGACTTGTTTGCAAAAACTATATCACAAGTAGATATGCATGATTTTTTGTTTGCAAAATAGTAATCATAACATAGGGGTGACAAACCTCAAATTGTACAATAATACAGAGATACACTGAACTGTTTGATGTGCTTCATCATAGATTATGTATATTTTCTGCATGCATCAACAGGAGTTCAGTAGTCAAGACATCACTAAGAATGTATGTGAAGAGAGTTAGATTCAAACTATTAATTATTGATGATAACTCCGTCAACCAGAATTATTAGCCCGAAATTTTCTGGAGTGGGGCACCTCATGGCGTGCCCTGTGAGTTAGACTATTTCATGCACCCTTCAGCTCAATTTCTTTTTCTTTGTACGTTGCTGGAAGTGCGAACTGCTAAAGGCGGGGCAAGTGCGACGGGGCATCTGGGACCTTGGTGAACAACGGGGCAAACAGGGTATCTTCTTAACCAATGAGATTTAAGGATTGAGAAATAAACAGAGGAAGGACTGAGAAGGAGGGTGAATTAAAGGGGGTTATTTCAATGTCAACTCAGGTACAGGAAGAGAAATAAGGAGAGGGAAGGAAAGATTGGATTAAGAGAGAGAGGAAAAAAGAGTCAGAAAGGAAAATTAAGAAAAAAAACTGTTAAATTTAAAATGTTACATTTTTTAAATCTCCAACATCAATTCACTAACAAAATGATACTCCATGCTTTTAATTGTTCACGTTCTGGTTCAGAGCGGTTGATTGGCAGTCATTAATAATTATCACGTTGTTAAAAGGATACTCGTGCTGTTAATTACTAGACTTAACTTGCTGTGACGAATTTATTGGACAATTGATATGCAAATGCAGCAACGTCATGAAAATCAGGGGAGGTTAAGGGTGAGGTAGTTTTCGCAAAGTTAATGGCAGAGTGGCGCAAATTGTCCAGCGCCTTGCGGTGTTTCGCAATTCACGTGGTGTCTCTTCCTCGCAACAAGTTGCTGGTTGATTTGCCCATTAATAACGGCCTGCGTCGTTCACATGCCGTTACTTTTTTCTGGAAATTCTGGGCCAATAAGTTTTCGCTAAAACACACGTGGGCAAGTTTATTGGAATAAAGATATCATCGTGTTCAAGCAATATCCGCAGAACTGCGTTTGCTACCTCAATGGAATGCAGCTATTCGACAGGCGAAGAGACTCCGTCGCAATCTCTATGTTACACTGTTACAGGTTTGCCAGATTATTCCTTTTGTTGCAGTGCTGGTAACAACCACAAAGAAAGAAATACAGAAAATGATGGCAATCTACAGCATCTGAAAGAGAATGTAAGTTATTGTTTTGCTTAAATTAAACAGTCACTGCACTCCAAAAAAAAACACAATTCATTTTGTGAAGCACTTTGAGACATTTCAACAACATGAAAAGGCCTACATAGATACAAGTATTTCCTTTTTCTTTTATATTAGAACTGGCACAGTCAGAGAGGCAGACAATTTCCTCCATCCCCATCCCCCACAATGTTAACTTATCTTTCTCTTTGCAGATGCTGACTGACGTGCATTAACATACAGTCTATTCTCAGCAATTTTTGTTTTAGTTTCAGATTTCCAGTGTTTATACTTTTTCTTTTCATCTCTGCTAACAATCAAGTTGCCATTTCTTTGAGTTGAGACAGTGCTGACCTATACTTATGTTGAGTGTATGAGCAAGGCATACGATAGCCAACACTTTATTATAAAGTACAGTGTATACATGAATCACACCCTGAAGTCTGTGAAAGGTGACCACATTTTCAATTAGTAGCTATAATGGACTGGAAATGAGCCATTCTGGGCCCTGGGCAGGTCCTCGTCCGGAATCTATAGTGGTAACTTCTTTCCAGCTAACACAAAATGCACCACAGACGATTCAGGAACTCAGTCATTGAGAACAAAGGTCATTGAGAAAGGCAGCTAGCCCTTAGGGAGACACAGATCTCGAGGCCAGAGCAGAAACAGAGAAAACAGGTGCTTTTCCAAAGGAAGCCATTGCATGCCGCCAAGGTCAAACAGGAAGAGGGAGGATGCAGGCACGACTTTCAATTATGATTTTTCTAAGAAGCTCGAGCAAAGTAAATGAAGTCCCTGAGGGAGTTGGTTGCTGTCATGATAGAGGAACAGAAGACCTGTAATGATGCAGTGGCAGGGCACACATCTGGGGCACATGGGGGTAAAATGGCCTCTCCTCATTTCATGCAGTAACAAGCTATATTGCTGTTTCTGAGCACAGCTCCAAAGTCAGATGAAAGAAAAGTGGGCAGTATGGAGATGCAGGATGGTTGCTTGGAAGCTGCAAATGCACTGCTTCAAACTTGGGAAACATAGTAAGAGAATCAGTCCGCCCTATAACCTTGGTTTCAACAATCTTTGTATGGACACTAAGGGCTGGATTTTATGAACATCGGCGGGTCCGTGGTGGGCAACGTCGGTGGCGGGTCCCGACCCCACTGCTCGCTCCATCCCGGCCTCTGAAATGAATTGCCCTTGATTGGGCTTGTTAAGCCTGTCCAGCGCGTTTCCCGGTCCAATTAGAGGAAGCAGGTCTGATGACATCATTTGATGACACGTCATCAGCCAGTTTCCTTAAAGGGACCATGGCCAACTTTATTCTGACAGTTGTGCTGTCAGTGTCCTACAGTATTGAGGTGCTGCAAACACTGACAATCACTGCACAGAGGTGCACAGCTGCACCCAGGCTCTCCCGTGACTCCCTCCATATGCTTATGGAGGGAGTCACAGCACACAGGGAGGTCCTCTTCCCTTCCAAAGGGCCATGATGCGGAGATGCCGGTGTTGGACTGGGGTGGACAAAAGTGAGAAGTCGCACAACACCAGGTTATAGTCCAACAGCTTTATTTGAAATCACAAGCTTTCGGAGCGCTGCTCCTTCGTCAGGTGAAGTCTTCACCTGACGAAGGAGCAGCGCTCCGAAAGCTTGTGATTTCAAATAAAGCTGTTGGACTATAACCTGGTGTTGTGCGACTTCTCACTTCCAAAGGGCGAAAGAGACCGCCCCAGGAGATCAACACAGCCTGGTTGCACATTGCAGAGGAGGTCACAAGCAGGGCTGTCATCAGGAGAACCAGGCTGCAGTGGCACAAACCTTTCAATGATCTCAGTAGATCACGAAACGTTAGTACAAAGCCAGACTCAACCTCATCCTGCTGTGCCTCTCATCACATCCCCATCATTCTGCCTTCCCTACCCTACTCCTGCACATCCTTACTCACACCGACTTACCTTGCACCTCCACCCAGCCCTCTCTATCTACATTATCACATCTCCATCTCACTAGCCACCCCTCACACTCACCCTCATCCTAGTCCAATCATACCAACTAACAACACACAAGGGTAGGCACTTGGGTGTTTTAGCCAATGTTCATGTGAAGTTTCTGTTAATGTGCTGTCAATCATTGAAATCTTTATTTTTAACACTTTGCGTTCTTGGACAGATTTGTGTGCACCTTTGGAAGTGGCTTAGTGAGTTGCAGTGAATGGTGAGACATAACGGTACCTCCCACAATGCTGATGAGTTTGAAAGGAATGACTTGGGCATTATAGGGCTGCTTTATGGTGTTGGTGTGGGGTGGTGCCAACCTGCCGCATCATGTGGCAGCCAGGGTGTACAGTGTCAAGTGAAGTAAGTCTGGCCATGGTGAGGCCATCCCTGGCATCCCGGGCAGCAATGTAGTCAGGTGCTGATGCCCTGTGTCCTGTGCAGCATCAGTTGATTGCGGAGAAGGTTGGTGTTATTGTTGGTGCTGCTGGTGTTGGGGCTGATCGTGGTGGGATTCTGAGGACCAAGGTGAGAGAGTATAAAGTGCACCGATGCTGATGGAATAGATGGCAGGTGAAGTAGAGATGACAGAAGCGATCTGTCATTGGTGGGAGAGGTATTGAGGTCAGACTGGATGGAGACTTGTGTAAAGACTTGCAGCATCCTGAATCTGTCATGGAAATGCAGTTTAAAGACGCTAGTGGTTAAGGGAACATTTCTCAATCAGCTGGGAGCTTTGACTTGACATTTGAAGCTGTCAACTCATCAGCTGATTCAATGGCCTCTAGGCACAGCGGGGAACTGGTGGGCAACCTGTCAAATTCAAAAAGCTGGGAAAAAAACATTGTTAAATGGCTGTAAACAAGCCACTACTGATTTTAATTGCCTCCCCTGCCGCTGCCTGTTGGGTCTGCTCAGCGCCGGGAGACCCAACATTTGGGAAAGGCGCATGGCAGCGAGTTCACAGCAGGGTCCCGACCCACTGGGGAAAAAAACACTTTCCCACCCGACCCTCCACCGATCATGCCCGCTGACCCCCCTGCAAAATCCAGCCCTAAGTTATAGGTGTAGGGCTGGAGGATAGATGCTTAAATATGATCCACATGATCATTCAGAAGAATAAAATTGTAACTCATTTTCATGAATATCGTGCAGGAACATTTTTTTAGCCCATGAACTGAATTAAAAGCAGGATTTTAGTATCAATCTGTTAGACCAGTAGGGCAGAGTTGTAACATGATTAAGTCAAGACAATTACATCCCGTTTTCATTTTTTCCATTCTAGTCAGCTTTTTAAGTGAGTTTAGACAAAGAATTACAGCAGATATCAGCTGCTGCCCTATGGGACTCCATTCCAATGGAAATTTCACAAACAGATGTCATGTAACATGTGTTGGTTCATTACCAGTGGCTTTTCTTCTTGCAGTGGGAGCCTCCAGGGTGACTGTGCATACACCATCACAGGCAACCGCACACAATGTCACTACTACAGCATTCAAAAATGTACCATATAAATAACACAGACCACCCAGCCTCCACTACAGCAAGCATGCTCTAACTTGGTATTCTACAGTTTCCTAATAAGGCCAGGTTTTTGCAGCATCTGTGGTATGAATATGATTCATTATGAAGAATGGTGGTTTCCATATGTACATCAGATTCCATATGTAGACTGACGACACCCAGCTCTACCTCACCACCGCCTCTCTCGACCGCTCCACTGCCTTTGATTTGTCATGCTGCTTGTCTGACATCCAGTACTGGATGAGCAGAAAGTTCCTCCAATTAAACATTGGGAAGACTGAAGCCTTCGGTCCTTGTCACCAACTCCATTCCCTAGCCACCGAATCCATCCCCCACCCTGGCCATTGTCTGAGGCTGAACCAGACTGGTTTTTTTTCATTCATTCCTGGGATGTGAGTGTTGCTGGCAAGGCCAGCATTTATTGCCCATCCCTAATTGCCCTTGGGAATGTGGTGATGAGCTGCCTTCTTGAACCGCTGCAGTCCATGTGAAGAAGGTAATCCCACAGTGCTGTTAGGCAGGGAGTTCCAGGATTTTGACCCAGCGATTATAAAGGAACGGCGGGTGTGTGACTTGGAGGGGAAATTGCAGGTGGTGGTGTTCCCATGCGTCTGCTACCCTTGTCCTTCTAGATGGTAGAGATCATGGGTTTGGGAGGTGCTGCTGAAGAAGCCTTGGCGAGTTGCTGCAGTGCATCTTGTAGATGGTACACACTGCAGCCACGGTGCGCTGGTGGTGGAGGGAGTGAATGTTTAAGGTGGTGGATGGGGTGCCAATCAAGCGGGCTGCTTTGTCCTAGATGGTGTTGAGTTTCTTGAGTGTTGTTGGAGCCGCACTCATCCAGGCAAGTGGAAAGTATTCCATCACACTCCTGACTTGTGCCTTGTAGATGTTGGAAAGGCTTTGGGGAGTCAGGAGGTGAGACACTTGCTGCAGGATACCCAGCCTCTGTCCTGCTCTTGTAGCCACAGTATTTATGTGGCTGGTCCAGTTAAGTTTCTGGTCAATAGTGACCCCCCAAGCTGTTGATGGTGGGGGATTAAGCGATGGTAATGCTGTTGAATGTCAAGGGACGGTGGTTAGACTTTCTCTTTTGGAGGTAGTCATTATCTGGTACTTGTGTGGCGCGAATGTTACTTGCCACTTATCAGTCCAAGCCTGACTGTCATCCTGGTCTTGCTGCATGCGGGCATGAACTGCTTCATTATCTGAGGAGTTGCGAATGGAACTGAACCTTGCAACCTCATAACCCACATCCATGCCTTTGTTACCTCTAGACTTAACTATTCCAATGCTCTTCTGGCTGGCCTCCCACCTACCACCCTGCATAAACTGAGCTCATCCAAAACTCTGCTGCCCGTGTCCTAACTCATACCAAGTCCCATCCACCCATCACCCCTGTGTTCACTGACCTGCTGGCTCCTGGTCCAGCAACGCCTTGATTTTAAAATTCTCATCCTTGTGTCCAAATCCCTCCATGGCCTTGCGCCTCCCTATCTCTGTAACCTCCTCCAGTTGTACAACCCTCCAAGAACTCTGCGCTCCTCCAATTCTGGCCACTTGTGCATCCCTGAATTTAATCGCTCTACCATTGGCAGCCGTGCCTTCAGCTGCCTGGGCCCTAAGCTCTGGAATTCCCTGCCTAAACCTCTCCGCCTCTCTACCTCTCTTTTCTCCTTTAAGTCACTCTTTAAAATCTACCTCTTTGACAAAATCTCTTTATGTGGCTCGGTGTCAAATTTTGTCTGATAGCACTCCTGTGAGGGGCCTTGGGATGGTTTACTACATTAAGGATGCTATATAAATGCAAGTTGGCGTTGTTTTCTAAGTTATGCACATTACTTGTTAATCCCTGTGTTCCTTGCTATCCCATCATGCATTCTATGGGGCTGATTTTCCATGCCTTAGCCCCGCCCCATCTGGAGAACAGCAACTCAAAGGCCCAGGGCCTGAAGATCTGGTGGGTGAGTTTCTAAAAAAGCTTTTACTTTAAGTCTGGGTTTCCCTTCAGCTTGCAGCCAGGCCTCCTCAGCACAGGCACACCATCAGCTTCTTGGGGTGCCACTGTGTCCCCACGATTGTTTGCCAGGAAATTGAAGCAGGAGGTTGGGAATTACACCTCTCATCTCATTTCCATGGCTACGCTGTACCAGGGCCTTTTGCAAGCTCAAGCCGTCCCCTTACCTGTCCCTCGGAGGAATTCTGAGGCAATGGAATGAGGACCCAGAAACTTGGTAAAATGGATCTACAACCCTTTGTCATGACCTTTCCGTCTCAGAAACAAGGGTTTCCCCAGTGGTAAAAGTCAGGATAATTGATCCCTACAGTTCCTAAGAGCTGAGGCTTTTCCTCCTATGTCACCAATTTTTCCCTTCTCTCGAAGCTGCTGGCTCCTGCTCAGGATCAATCTATCAGTTCTGGCTGCCCTTTAATAGTTCTGCAGTCCCAGATATTAAAGAATCAGCAGCCTATTCAATTGTGGGGACTATCACCTGGCGCGGACAAGATGGGCCTCCTTCTGTGCTGTAAATTTCTATGATTCTATGATCACAGCCAAGACCACTGATCAGACATACCAACTTTCCAGCAAGGAATACTGGATAGTAAACAAGAGTGGAAACGCTTAATGGTATTTTTCCTTCCCTAACTTAAAGACATGGGGGCCAAATGTAGCCTCCATCCCCTACCATTACCATCTGGCTGAGGTCAGGTAATTCAGCACAGACCAGGGAAATAGAACATAGAAACGGGAGTAGACCATTCAGCTCCTCCAGCCTGTTCCACAATTTGTGGTTGATCTGTATCCTAACTGCATCCACCCGCCTTGGCTCCATATCCCTGGGCTTTCCTGTTCTGTATAGCTCAGTTGTATTTTACTTTTTCAATAATGTGCTCCTTACTTCACTTCATCTCATTTTACTTTATGTGCCTCAGTTTCAGATATATTTTCCCATCTGAGAGCTTGGGCCGGTGACCTGCTTTCAGGTTCCCTATGACTTTCAGGCACAGTGCTCGCTGGTACCTGAGACTGCCCTGGGATACGCTGCTTACTATTTCCTCACCCTTATAAGAATTACGCAGAAGTTACAGCGCAGAAGCAGGCCTTTCGACAAAACTGGTCTATAACTGATGTTTATGCTCCACACGAGCCTCCTCCCACTTTACTTCATCTAACCCTCTACATATCCTTCTATTCCTTTCATGTACTTAACTATGTTTCCCTTAAAGGAATCTATGCTATTTGCCTCAAGTACTCCATCTTTCACATTCTCACCACTCTCTGGGTAAAGAAGTTTCTCCTGAATTCCCTATTGGATTTATTAGTGACTATCTTATATTCATGGCCCTGAGTTTTGGACTTCCCCACAAGTGGAAACATCTTCTCTACGTCTACCCTATCGAACCCTTTCAAAATTATCAGGTCATCCCTCAGCCTCCTCTTTGCTAGAGATTACCTGCCCTGAGATTGGGGTTTCATTGTGTGCCAAACTGCATATTATGAGCCTGTTTCCTACCATTTCTTGACACAGCCTGTTGAGGCACATTGCAAGAGCGTAAGGGGGAGAAATTTGGCATGTTAGCGCCTCCCATTAGCGCCTGGGGGGGAGCGCTAATGGGGCGCTAATGGGTTTGCGGCGGGGCGCAGTGAATCCAACGCTGCACGCAAAATTCACCCGGGATTTAGCGCTGGCGCTAACAGTTAGCTCCTCAATGAGTTTGGAACATCCCGTTAACGGCCCAGATGCAAAATTGACTGCCGCCGCCTGCCTTAGTGCCTGGCCTGAACAAGGGCAGGAAAAGGAGGCGTGATGCATTCGGATGTCCGCTGTAGGAGCGGTATTTAAAGGGATCAACATCCACTTTCATTTTAGTAGCCAATCAATGCTGCCTTCTCAGGTTCACATTGCGAAACAGCCGTTTTCAGTGAGTTAAGCGTTTCTTACTTTCAGGAGTTTTCTGCCTGCTAAAAATTTGTCACTTTCATTCTGCCAAGCTAAGTCCTACACTTTGTTACATCAATGGGGGCTGTATTGGCACTCGACCTCGCCCTCCAGCATCAACGTCGGAGGCAGCGTAGACAGAGACAAAGATTGGAATATGTGGCCAGAGGGAGGAGGGCCAACAGGGCTCTCAACAGGAGGCTTTATCCTCCCAAGGTATTCCAGCAGCACTTCTCCTACATCAAGTTAACTGAGGAGCAGTGTCTTAGAAGGCTTCGCTTCAACAAGGAGATTGTTACAGAGCTCTGCCACCTCCTGCAGCCAGACCTCGAGCCTCAGATCAGGGCGACCACGGCTCTCTCAGTGGCAGTCAAGGCCACCGTTGCCCTCAATTTCTACGCCAGCGGATCCTTCCAGTCTGTAGCAGGAGACATAGCTAACATCTCGCAGTTCACCGTCCATTGCTGCATCCAGGAGGACACAGAGGCTCTCCACAGAAGGAGAAGGGACTACATTTCCTTCCCCATCACCAGAGAGAAGCAGGACAAGAGTGCATGTGGCTTTGCCAGGATAGCGGGATTCCCCATGGTGCAGGGCGCCATTGACTGCACAAATGTCGCTCTGCGGGCACCCCATAACAATCCTGAGGTCTTCTGTAACCACAAAGACTACCACTCACTTAATGTGCAGTTGGTGTGCGACCACAGACAGCGAATCCTCACCGTCAATGCCCGCTATCCTGGCAGCAGCCACGTTGCCTTCATCCTGCGCCAGACTAGTGTGCCAGCACTCATCCAGCCACCACATCAAGCTCGCAGCTGGCTGCTTGGAGACAAGGGGTATCCGATTTCCACCTGGCTCATGACTCCCATCCGCAGCCCCAACCCTCCTGCCCAGCACTCATATAATGAGAGCTGCCACCAGGAACATCATCGAACAGACCATCGGAGTGCTCAAGCAATGGTTCCGCTGCCTTGACTGCTCGGGAGGAGCCCTCCAGTACTTGGCTGAGCGGGTGTCCCTTTTCATCACGGTGTGCTGCATGCTGCACAATCTGGCCATCATGAGGCCCAGCCATTGCCATCAGGCATAGCAGGACCACCTCAGGAGGAGGAGGAGGAACAGGAAGAGGAACAGCAGCGATGGAGGAGGCAACCACTCATACGGACATTCTGGAAGGGCGGTCCGTGACCGCCTCATCAGACTGCGGTTCCAGTAAATTCTAGCCCACATCCCGGTTGCTCACCACATCCCCAACATTCCATCCATCGCATGCCACATCACAGAGCAAAGCTGAAATGAGAGACAGCACAAATTCTGCAAAATTCAATGAATAAATTTATCAACATTTAGTAAACACTTCTTCCTTGAACAGAGGCCCAACCAGTCCCCATCCACCACCACCCTCCTCCGCCTGGCTGAACTTGTTCTCACATTGAACAACTTCTCCTTTGACTCCACTCACATCCTCCAAATTAAAGGTGTTGATATGGGAACCTGCATGGGTCCCAGCTATGCCTGCCTTTTCGTGGGATATGTGGAACATTCTTTGTTCCAGTCCTGCTCAGGTCCCCTCCCTCACCTCTTTTTCCAGTACATTGATGACTGTATCGGTGCCATTTCCTGCTCTCGCCCTGAACAAGAAAATGTCATTCACTTTGCTTCCAATTTCCATCCTTTCCTCACCTTCCCATGGTCCACTCTTCCCTTCCCTTCCCTTCCTCGACTTCTCTGTCTCCATCTCTGGGGATAGGCTATTGACAAACATTCACTACAAGCCCACTGACTCCCACAGCTACCTGGACTACACTTCCTCCCACCCTACTTCCTGTAAGGACTCCATTCCATTCACCCAGTTTCTCCATCTCCGCCGCATCTGCTCTGACGATGCCACCTTCCACACCAGTGCTTCCGACCTGTCTCCCTTTTTCCTCAACCGAGGATTCCCCTCTACTGTGGTTGATACGGCCCTTGACCGTGTCCGTTCTATTTCCCGCACTTCTGCTCTCACCCCTTCCCCTCCCTCCCAGAACCACAATAGGGTTCCCCTTGTCCTCACCTTTCAACCCACCAGCCTCCACATTCAACGGATCATTCTCCGCCATTTCTGCCACCTCCAGCGTAATCTCACCACCAAACACATCTTCCCCTCACCTCCCCTTTCAGCATTCCGAAGGGACCGCTCCCTCCACGACACCCTGGTCCACTCCTCTATCACCCCCAACACCCCTTTCCCTTCTCCCAGCATCTTCACGTGCAAGTGCAGGAGATGCAACACATGCCCTTTTACCTCATCCCTTCCCACTGTCCAGGGCCCCAAACACTCCTTCCAGGTGAAACAGCGATTTACTTGTACTTCTTGTAATTTAGTATACTGTATTCGCTGCTCACGATGTGGTCTCCACTACATTGGGGAGACCAAGCGCAGATTGGGTGACCACTTTGCGGAACACCTCCGTTCAGTCCGTAAGGGTGACCCCGAGCTTCTGGTCGCCTGTCACTTTAATTCTCCCCTCTACTTCTACTCTGACCTCACCGTCCTCGGCTTCTTACACTGTTCCAAGGAAGCTCAATGTAAGCTCGAGGAACAGCATCTCTTCTTTTGATTAGGCACTTTACAGCCTTCTGGACTAAACATCGAGTTCAACAATTTCAGACCGTAACCTCTGCCCCTATCTTTTTCTCATTTTTTTTCATATCACATGGCAACTGTCGATCATTCTGCCATTGCCATTTACACTTAATCTAGACTCATCTTTTGTTTCTTAACTTGTCCATTACCATCTCCTTTTGCTTTGCACCATCATCCCTTTTGTCTCTTAATCTCTCCTGTCTTCCACCCTATCATAGACCTTCCCTTTTGTTCTTTCCTCCCCTCCCCCCTTTCCCTGCTCCTACACTTGCTTAAAAACCTGTTCCATCTCCAACTTTTTCCAGTTCTGACGAAGGGTCATTGACCTGAAACGTTGGCCCATATTTTCTGAGCTGTGTACACACCCATAGGGACATCGGAAATGCCGGTTCGGACGCCTGCCCTGGAGAAGGGCCTCTGCGGGGGGAGTGTTCCGCTTTCTGCAGAACCTCTACCCGCAGAAATCACTTGAGATCTGTCAAAAGTATGAAGGGGGATTCCCTTTTCTCATTGGCTCACCTGGCCCACGTGATCCCAGGGACACTTGCGAACCGCATGCGCCCCTGGGATACGTGGGCCCTGTGCATTTCGTTGTGGAGAGGCCCAGGATTGGAAATGGCCGGACGTCGGGAGCCCTCAGGTAAGGGCGTAGATCTTTTCCCGATAGGAGGCATCCGCACGCAGGAAGCCTCCTTTCGGAAATTACGGGCCATTAACTCTGTTTCTTTCTCCACAGATGCTGCCTGACCTGCTGAGTATTTCCAGCATTTTCTGTTTTTATTTCAGATTTCCAGCATCTGCAGTATTTTGCTTTTGCATACAACAACAATATTAACTAACCACCCTTGTGCAAACCATTACTTCACCTCTTTACAGTACCTTTTCCTAATCTACTGCTCTGTAAGGTTGCCAAAATTTGCAGATCCCCAAAACCTAAGGAAAAATTACTTTGGAACTACCTCAGAGTGATAAAAATGCATTTGGGCCTAACCTAAGGAATTTAAGACCAAAACCCAAGTTTTGGCATTTTAAAACTATGTCTGGGCCTGTAAAGGGACAAGGAGGTGGGCTCGACCTCTGTAAAAGCAGTTTTGGTTATTGCAGTTAATTGCACTGTCTGGGGAACCGGGATGACCCCACTCAAGCCCCAGCAGACATTAACATTTGAACAATAGACCCTGGGAGAAGACAGTCCCACCCAAAATACAGGCCCCATCAAAACCGATTACAGGGCCCATCAGAAAACATGCATAATACAAATCACTCAGGACCATTCTTTAGAAAAGACCGAGTCCAGCCTAGAAACCCAAAACACGAAACCAATCACCAGTGATCAGCCAAGGAGATCGACAGGATGCAAACCATCCCAAAACCCATTTGACACTCAGAGCAGTTACTGGTAACAGGCCCACCAAAAATCAGACAATGAACTGAGTAGATTTGGCGGGTGATTAGGCCATGTTCAATGGGTGAGATTGAAGGCCTGTTAAAAAACCAGTTAACGCGCTAGTAAGTCATTACCGATTTACGAGCCCGCCAAAAACCAGACAATGAACTGAGTAGATTTGGCGGGTAGATAAGGCCACTTCAACTTAGTATAATTGAAGGCCCATTAAGCAGTTCAAGGTCAGTCAGTCGCAACCAGTGGTTATCAGAAGAAGAAGAAACCAGGAAGAAGACAAACCGAGCTGGAAGCGAGTCGGCATCGCTCACCACTCAGACACACCTGTAATCCAGCCCATGAAGATACCACCTCGACGGACCTCCAACAACGGTCCCAACACAGTCACCCAGAGCAACAGCAGCAAGAAGACATCGACGGCTCCACACGGTCAACCGACACACTAGGCAAGGCCTAAAGCCATTGCAGAAACCAAAGGCCTCACGAAACCAACGACCGCACATTACTCCCAACTGACCGGGTAATAGCAGGCCACCGCGGCCAACAAAGACCAACTCAAGGAAAGAAAACCCGAAGAACTGCAAAGTTTTCACACTACAAACTACTCCTGACTTACCCCTGGGTAAGATTTCTACCAAAAGACTCTAAACCCTACTCCTAACCAAAGGAAATTGGGTACTCACCTGATAGATCCAAAACGCACCCTACCGCATCAGCGGACTCGCGAAGACTGACCAGAGACGCAGGTGAAGTCCTCTACCGCGTACGGGGTACGGCAGACACTAACCGCCATAAACAGCGAACCCCAAAACCGTGTCAAAGGATTGGTGAGCATTATCCCTGGTCCTTCAAAACCTAACTTAGCTAGTAAAGTGGGGTTGGGAGGGGTGAAGTATTGTTCTACTGTCATTTCCCTCGCTTGTACTGAAGTGTTCCCCACCTTTAGGGTGTTAAGAGTGTTGTCATTTGTGTTTTACCTCTTGAATAAAGATTGAAGTTCTTTTCATCAAACTCAGTTGTCTGCTGCACCTTTTTATCACAACCCCCAAATAAGTCCAAGGTCAAGAACCAAGGGAGTAGGAGCGATTCGAACCGTTCAGAAGTCAGAGGTGAAGCTGACACAAACCACCACCCCCTACAGCTCCTACGTAGTCTGTCCCCAGTGGTTGCAGCACGGCTGGTGGAAGGCTGCTGAGTGTCAGCCAACAACCAGCTCTGGGCCTGGAAAATCCATCTGTACACTGCGCCACCTCATTCTGACCTGGCTGGATGACAGGCAGTGACAAGGGCAATGGTGGAGTGGCAGCGGTGGGAGCAGGAATGCTGTCATCCTGAGAGAGGAAAGCAGCTTCCTGCTGCACTGACCCACTGCCATTCCCCCTGGACAGGACCTCAGCATCACTGCCAATCTGCTGGAGCACAGATTGCTGGCCTGCTGCGCCACTGTGAGATCCCCGGTGGACTGTGGTGGTCCCAACGATGATGGCAGCAGTCAGAGCTTCCGTGGCATCAAGCTGAGACTGCATGAGAGCAGTCTGAGACTCAATGGTAGCAACCATAGACAGCATTACAGCACTAAGACATTGTGTGGCTTCATCGCCCACCACACATGGCATGAGGTCTGGGTCGCCACGGTCTCTCTTGCAGTCTACCATCCTTTGCAGACTGCCAAGGATGGGCTCCATGGTGTGCGCAGAGCTCTGAGCAATGTTGGAAGCCAACTCCTCCATGCTCCTTATCATTGCCGACAGGCTCTCGGGCACCCTTGCCATTGCACCTAACATCTCCGTGTGCATGTCCATCACCCTTCTTGTGAACGCCTCCCCATCGAGGTCCTCATCTGCATCCTGTGCAGCAGAACTCGCGCGTGAACTCACCCTCCAGGGAGCTTGCTCCCGAGCTACCCTTTTCCCCTGGCCATGCTGCAGCCCGCTCATCTCCAGTGCATTACCCAGTGCAGACCCCTCTACTAAACTTGCCTCTAAAGATCGCGTAGTCCCAGTATCTGAGGTGGTGCCTGCGGGTGAGACATGCAGTGATGTGGTGCTTTCTTCCTCCTCCTCTTCTCCCACCTCGCTCTCACTGGGAGGCTCAGGGACAGGCTGGTCAGTTGGTTGCTGATTACCTGAAAGCATAAAGGCACAAGACTCGCGTTAAGGTGAGGGCAGGGGGGCAGGAAGGGAGCAAGGAATGCAGACAGTATAATGAACTGGAACGTGGGAGTGGCTTGTGGTGTCAGGGGGAAGTGGGATGACAGAAGGAGAGGGGATGAACATACCATTGTTGCCCCCCAAGAGGGTCAACGTCACCGACAGCCACGGCATCCACCACCTGGCACCCAATGACTCTCAGCACTCACTCCTCCAGGTCTGTGAGCTGTTGGATGTCTGTTACACCCCCGCCTGTTCATTCCTGCTCCCTCCTATTGTGGTCCAGCTTGGCCTGCAAGAGAAAGGAATGTGCGTGAGTGAGTGTGCAGCTATGTGTTTGGGAGATGTGCCTGCCTTAGTTCAATAGCTGTGATTGTAGGCAAGGCGTGCGATGTGGATGTGAGTTTTAGTAGATGGAGATGCTTGGTGGGTGAGTGGGTGGGTGTGGTGGTTTGTGCAGTGTGTACAGACTGAGGTTCAGATGGTTTTATGTAGGACTTGTTGAAGCATGTACTCACCCTGACCACCCGAGTGAGGTCGTTGAATTTTTTACGGCACTGCATGAGGGTCCTGAGGACCACACTGCTGGCCAAGACGTTCTGGGCCACTTCCCTCCACATTGCCCTGAAGACCTGGGGCAATGGCCTCCTGCCAGTGGCCGGGAAAAGCACTGTGCTCCTTCTTTCGACTGCCGCGACCAATGCCTCCAATGCCTGGTCGCTGAAACGGCGAGCTCTCTCCCTGGGACTGGGATCAGCCATGAGGATAAGAGGTGTAGCTGTTGAGTTGCTTGGAGGTCGCCTTCAGAGCCAGCAATGTTGAGAATGAGGTTGTGCAGAATGATTGAACCTCCCCTTTAAGAACTGGAAGGAGCCAGTGTGAATGATGAGTCCCGATTGGAGTGCACCTGAAATTGGTTACAGCTCTGCGGGTAGCGCCCCGCTCTCTGTGTGTAGCGCCCTAAGTTAGGTAATTAGTGCTTGATTTAGAGCTCCAGTTCTTTCTTGAAGCACTAACAATCAATTTAGCGGGAGGTCAGAAGGATTAGCGCCTGGTGCTAATTCTCCAACTTTTTAAAATTTAGCGCCCCAATTGGGGCGATACCGAATTTCTAGCCCAATGATTCCAAATAGCATTTATTTAAAGTACATCAATAAAGGCATTGCTCAGATTCTGAAAACTTGTTATTATTTACAGACACTGGGGGCTAATTTTCAACAGATCAGTTCTTAGTGTCAGTTCAAAACTCACCCACTGCAGCTGACTTCTGTCTGTCTCTCGGATGAGTTCCCGACCGTTCTGAGAAGAGGTGCAAATTTGCATGGTCTGGAAGCCACCTGCCGAGCAGGTAAGTGCGTGGGATCGTCTGCCGAGCCGTCTTGCAGGGATCCTGGCCCCACAGGGAATTATATTTTTTCATTTTAAAATTACATTTTCGGGCCTCTTCTGGCCCTGATCCATTCGTGTGCTCAGTTGGTCTGGTGGGAAACTTACTGCCATTTCCCACTCAGACCTCCTGGTAAAAATTGCAGTCCGGTCCCATCGGATGACATCACTGGAACCCGGCATGCACAGGGTAAAAAGGAACCCACTGGCTTTAGGCGAGTGTCCTTGCTACTTGCTCAAAAGAGGAGGTTAAAATACAAACCTGTCAGTTCCCGGTGGCTTCAGGGCAGCCAAGTAACTTGGGCAATTTTAACGGTCCTGTTTCCATCGGGCGGGTCGGGTTAGAATCGCCCCCTTAGTGAAACCTGTAAAACCATAAAGCATAGACCGCAAAAAAGCCATTCGGCTCATCAAACTCGTTCCATCCACAGACCGTATACAACCTGGTCAGGTGTCAGACTTGGCTCAGTGGTCGCACTCTCGTCTCTGAGTCAGATGGTCCTGAGTTCAAGCCCCACGCCAGAGACTTGAACACATAATCCAGGCTGACACTTCAGTACAGTAATGAGGGAGTGCTATACTGTCAGAGGTGCCTTCTTTTGGATGAGCCGTTAAACTGAGACCCCGACTGCCCTCTCGTGTGAAATATCCCATGGTACCATCAAAGAAGAGGTCGCACAACACCAGGTTATAGTCCAACAGTTTTATTTGAAATCACAAGCTTTCGGAGCCGAAAGCTTGTGATTTCAAATAAAACTGTTGGGGGTAAAAATTCAGTTGGTTGCGCCTCCCGTTAGCGCCTTAAGAGGGCGCTAATGGGGCGCAAAGCCGCTAACGCCCGGGCGCAGCGATGTTTGCGCCGCTCGAGAACTTAACTAGAGATTGTGCGGCGGCGCTAAAACTTACCGCTGCGACCACCTGCACGCGCAGATTATGACGTCATTCCATGGTGCAACGCCCTTGGGGCGCCCCGGAGCGGAAATTGAGTGGCGCCCCCTGCCTTACCGCCTGCCGCTTCCAATGACTGGAAGACTGGAACGCTATCAATCGCTGTGGGGCGGGGGGGGGCGCTATTTAAAGGGGGCCTCTTCCTGTCTTTTTCTGTGGTCGACATTTATGCACCACTCGTTCTGAGAGAGAGAGAGAGATTCGGAGAGAGAGAGAGAGAGACTTCTACATTGACTCAACGCTTTGTGAGGTAGTTTTGCCTATTCATCCTAACTTTGTTGCTACTTTAGTTGCTGTCCCTCATTACTTTTCTTGCAAAGAGAATATGGGGGCTGCACTGATTGGGGGTGTCGTCCTGCTCCAGCTGAATCGGAGGATACAGAGACGCAGAGAGAGAGTGGCAATGATGGCCAGACGGAGGAGGGCCATCAGGCGCATGTACAGGAGAGCCTACCCTCCCAGGGTATATCGTGAACAGCTCTCCTAGAAACATAGAAACATAGAATCTAGGAGCAGGAGTAGGCCATTCGGCCCGTCGAGCCTGCTCCACCATTCAATACGATCATGGCTGATCATCCAAATCCAGTACCCTGTCCCTGCTTTAATCCCCACAGTACACATATCCCACCCTACCCCCGTAACCCCACGTATTTAATTCCCCCTAACATATCCCATCCTATCCCCATAACCCCACATATTTAATCCCCCCCTAACACTAAGGGTCAATTTATCATAGCCAAATCAACCTAACCCGCACATTTTTGGACTGTGGGAGGAAACCGGAGCACCCAGAGGAAACCCACGCAGACACGGGGAGAATGTGCAAACTCCACACAGACAGTCACCCGAGGTCAGATTCGAACCCGGGTCCCTGGCGCTGTGAGGCACCAGTGCTACCCACTATGCCACCGTGTTGCCCATCCATATGTCCGAGGAGCTGTGTTTGCGAAGGCTGCGATTCAGCAAGGAGGTGGTCACTGAGCTCTGCCACCTGCTGCAGCCAGATCTGCAGCCTCAACTGAGGTCCAGGACGTCTCTGTCGGTGGCAGTGAAGGTCACAGTGGCTTTGAACTTCTATGCCACTGGCTCATTCCAAGCTGCTGTTGGGGACCTCGCCAATATCTCCCAGTTCGCGGTGCATCGCTGCATCCGGCAGGTCACAAATGCCCTCTTCAGAAGGAGACGAGAGTTCATCTCTTTCCCTATGACCCCAGACAAGCAGCGTGACCGCGCTCTGGGCTTTGCGAGGGTAGCGGGCTTCCCCATGGTGCAGGGCGCCATTGACTGCACGCATGTGGCTTTGCGTGCTCTGCGTGAGAATGCAGAGGAATTCAGGAACAGAAAGGGGTTCCATTCCTTGAATGTCCAGTTGGTCTGTGACCACAGACAGCTGATACTCGCTGTCAATGCCCACTATCCTGGCAGCTGCCACGATGCTTTTATCCTGTGCCAGACTACTGTGGCAGAACTTTTCGAGGCACCGCATCAGCCAGTTGGTTGGCTTCTCGGGGACAAGGGGTACGCATTGAGCACCTGGCTGATGACACCGCTCCGTACGCCAAACACCCCTGCTGAGCTGCGGTACAATGAAAGCCATCAAGCAACCAGGAACATTATTGAGCGCACAATCGGCGTGCTGAAACAACGGTTCCGCTGTCTGGACCATTCCGGAGGAGCCCTGCAGTACTCGCCTGAGCAAGTATCGAACTTCGTAGTCGTGTGCTGCATGTTGCACAACATGGCAATCCTCAGGACCCAGCCAATGCCACCAGGCCTTGGAGCACCACCAGAGGAGGAGGAGGAAGAGGAGGAAGAGGACGAGGACGATGATCATCAGCAGCACCAAGGCGGGAGGGCGGCCCACAATGGTCAAACTGCAAGGGCCGTCCGTCAACGGCTAATAGCAAGCCGCTTCTAGGGCCCCTGCCATTGCTACCAACATTAATCAACCCAGCACGCAACCCCTAAGCCGGCCAAGGCACCAATAATTCCAACCACCAGCCATGTATATTTTGAATACAGAAACTTATTTATTTTACAAACTCTGTGTGTGTCAATTCCTCATGACAAACTCATAGAAATAAACACAAAAAAACAGTCAATAACATAACTGGTTCTCACAACCTGGAGATAATGTCCAAAACACTAAACAAAAGTTGGACCACGAACCTCGGCCTTTAATAAAAAAATGACCAGCATTTTGTCACACCTCCTACTTTTTGCCCTTCGAGGGTGATCTCCTTCCCTTGCGCACTTTCCCCCCTTCTAACCCTACTGCTCCTCCGTAATGGGACCTCAGTGGCTGCAGCAAGGCTGGTGGAAGGCTGCTGCTCGTCAGACCCTGACACTGCAGATGCCCCTGAAGGACGGCCTCGACCACTTCTGGGCCTGGAGGGCCCGGCTGCAGACTGCACCAACTCTGCATGGGCGGCAGCAGTCTGTCCTACAGGCGGTGGCAAGTGCAGTGGAGAAGTGACAGTGTTGGCAGCAGGAATGCTGTCATCGTGAGAGAGGACAGCAACTCCCTGCTCGCCCGACACACTGGCACTCCCACGGGGCAGCACTTCAGCATCCGGAGCAATCTGCCGGAGAACAGATTGCTGGCCTGCTGCGGCGCGGTGACAGCCCCGGGGACATGTGCACGAACCATCGAGGTTGGCAGCAGTCTGTGCTCGCGTGGCCTCAATCTGAGTCTGTATGAGAGCAGTCAGAGATGGGATCACGGCAGCCAGTGACTGAATTGCAGCACTAAGCGTTAGTGTGGCATCCGCCTGTGCTACAGCGAAGTGCTCCACACTCCTTGCCAGTGACTCAATGCATTCGGGCACCCTTCCCACTGCACCCATGAGCTCAGTGTGCATGCCCACCGCCTGGGTGTTCATTTCTGCGATCAGCCGCTCCTCCTCTGTGTCCATTGCAGTAGGAGTGTCTGGCATACTCTCCCTCTGGGGAGAAGGCCCCCGTTCTTCCCTACCCCCCCCATGGCGTTGCTGCAGCCCGCTGGGTCCTGGAGCTTCACCCTCATCAGCCCCTTCCCCCCTGCTCCCCTCCGGGGAAGGCGTGTTCCCAGTGTGGGCATGGGCTTCCTCGGGAGAGGGTGGCACTGATGCTCTGGCTTCCTCTTCCTCCTCAGCTGCAGCATCACTCCCAGTGGCAGCTTCAGGGCCCGTCTCCTCAGCTGGTGAATCACCATCTGAAAGCAGGGAGGTACAAGAGTGGCTTTAGCGTGAGGACAGGGTGGCAGTAAGGGAGGAATAAGTGCAGCGAGTTAGCAAGGACAGAGGACAAAAAGGTGATGACCTTACCATTGCTGTCCAGAACGGGGTCGGCGTCTCCAGTGGCGACGGGACCGATCACCCGGCTTGCCACAATCCTGTGGACGCGCTCCTCAAGATCGCTGAGGGGTTGCAGCTGAGGCCGCCCTCCACCTGTCCGTTGCTGCTGTCTCCTATTATGAGCCAGCTTAGCCTGCAAGAAAAAGGACAGCATCTGAGTAAATATACAGCCATGGTCTTGCCTGATGTGCCTCCCATAGGTGAATAGCCCTTACAATATACAGCCATGGTCTTGCCTGATGTGCCTCCCATCGGTGAATAGCCCTTACTGTATGCAAAGTGTGGAATGTGTGTGTGTGTTTGATGAAAGGGCCATAGGTGTTGGATGAGTGTTGTGCATTGGGGTTTTAAGACCCTCTGGCCATAGAGTGAGGTTGAGATGGAGGGATGGAGAGGTATTGAGAAAAAGCCACTCACCCTGACGACCCGAGTGAGGTCGTTGAACTTTTTGCGGCATTGAGTATGGGTCCTGGGCACCATGCTCCTGGAGGAGACGCTCTGAGCCACCTCCCTCCACACTCTTCTGAACTCGCGTGGCAAAGGCCTCCTGCCACTCTCAGGGAACAGCATACATCGTCTGCGCTCCACTGCGCCAACCAGAGCATCCAAGGCCCGCTCGGTGAAGTGATGAGCGCGTTCTCTCACCCTCTCCATGCTTGGCAGCAAAATGGATTCACAGGTCTCTCCAGGCCGAGATTCAAGGCTGCAATGAGCAGGGTGTGGCTGGGGAGCAAGTGGCCCCCCCCGCTTTAAGAAGTGTCCGGCGCCAGTGTGTCTGTGTTCCCTCGTTAACTGGCAGCAGCTGCGCTGCGCTCGCACGCTGAGTTAGCGCCTCACTCCTTGGCCTTTGCGCCTTAAGACAGGTGTGCAGCGCCTGCTTTAGCGCTCCACTCACCTCCCGGGGCGGTAAAAGTGAAGTTTCCAGTCAGTGCCGATAATTAGCGCCAGGCGCTAATATTTGCGTCCAGACGATATTTGCGCCCCAAATGGGGCGCGACCTAATTTCTACCCCTTGGACTATAACCTGGTGTTGTGCGACCTCTCAATTTTGTCCACCCCAGTCCAACACCGGCATCTCTGCATCATGACCATCAAAGAAGAGCAGGGGAATTCTCCTGGTATCCTGGCCAATATTTATCCCTCAAACAACACTGAAAACAAATGACCTGGTCATTTATTTCATTGCAAATTGGCTACCGCGTTTCCTACATTACAACAGTAACTACACTTCAAAATGACTTCCTTGGCTGTAAAGCGCTTTGGGACATCCAGAGATTGTGAAAGGTTCTATATAAATGCAAGTTCATTCTTTCTTTGCTCAATCTTGAACGTTCCATAATCCATTTAGTCTCCACAGAAAGGTCCTGCAATTTTCTCCTTGACCTACAAAGGTAAATCAGGGAAAACTGCAGAATCCCTATCTAAATGTGCATGATTCTTTATGCATGCTGCCCAGTTAATATACTTCAGTATTTCAGCAGCTCCCAAAAGGCTTTTAGACTTTCATGCCACCCAGTAAAGTGCTTTGGAACATCTCTTTCAATATGAGGACTGCTGTAGTTGTGCCGTGCTTGAGTGAAACCAAGAAAAGTGAAAAGTTTAACATCATTAAATGTTGCGGTTTGGTTATAGAAGCTATGTTGCTTGCAGTGAACTAAATTACAAGATTCAGGATACAAAACACTTGGCAGAAGCATAACATTGTACAGCTTTGAGGGAAATGGTCTTTCCCATGGGGTTTACTGACTAAGCAGGGTGTAGGTCATATTCAGTACATTAGTCCAAGAGCAATGTAGCCCGTCAGCTATAGTCTCCCAGGACAGAATGTACTGCAGCAACAGTTAAGCACAGGATGTAATAACAAGATGAAAACTCATATATGGAAGGACAGACAGCATTACATGCATGATGAGAACAATTTGTCTTAGCTTTTTGATCGACTGTCTGTCAACAACTTATCAGCCTGTCCCAACCCAGCTGCACACACCAACGTCAGCTATTATATTTTAGAGTAACATTTTCTGCAACAAGTAACAACTTAATACCATTGTCTGTTGTATTTAAGATGCTCATTGAGGTCAGAGATGTCAGTGCTGGGGATCTAACCTTTTATTCTGTGAGCCTACAAATTCCTCTTGATCTGCTGTTCAAGGGTTAACTAAGCATTACTAAAAGTTTGGGGAGTATTAAAAGCTGCTCGTTAACTGGATTAAAGTTGGTATAACTAGTAAGAAAGCCCAAGAGATAATATTAACCAAAAGACGCCAAGCACTGACCTTAAAGGATAAAGAAATCAAGGTCTCAGAAGAGGAGTTAGCTACAAAAACTAAATTGGACTAAGTAACAGTTTACAAATGATAGGGAGATTATAGTCATCAGGAATTCTTTGCTGCCGAATGAATGAATGTGTGACATAAAGACAGCGGGCTAGAGTTTCCGCTTTGGGGAAAATCGGCGATCTGGGCGCAAATTGCTCTCAAAATTGCGCTCGTTTTCTGAATTGAATTTTTTGCTCAAATTTCCACTCAAACTCATTTGCATATCGTTGAACGGAAAATCTGCCATGAACCAGCACATTAAAATGTAATTTTTAAAAATAATTTGCATTAAAATATATTCCTTGATGTATTTAAGAGCGGTAACCTGGTGCAGTTTTATTAATACAGCTGAAAATGGGTTTATCACAAAAAATAAGCTTTTTTTAATCAGAGTATCTAGTCCACCACCTGTGAGTAACCTGATTTTAAATAACTGAAAGTGACTTTAAAAAACTATACAGAAACATTTACTCGTTTCATTGGTGTACAGTAGTCAGTGTCGTAGTAAATAAAAAAAAATACATAAAAACTTTTAAAAGGTGCATATTAGTGCCTCTTCAAAGGCCCGCAAATTTGCAGGCCTTTGAAGCAGCATTAATATGCACCTTTTAAAAGCATTTAGTGGAAACTCGCCATGGTGATTAATTTGATCAGGGAGCGGGGGGGCTGGCCAGTTTTGTGGGCGGGGCCGGCTTCCAGCGCATTGTTTTTTAAACTAGCGCAAAAGATCACAGAAACTGCAGGCCAACATCTACAGGATGGTAAGTCGCCTATCTGGAGCTGGAGCTGGTGCTCAGAATGAGGAATGGTTACAAGGGTTACTGAAAGGAACAGGTTGAGACCCAATAGTGTCCGAGGGAGAAATTGGCTAACCCCTGAAAACGGGCGTGGAGATCGTGGTACAAACTAGAAACAACAATATTGGGAATAACATTGAAGCAGACATGATAGTCATTTATACCAGATAGGTGGGGAGGAGAGCAAGGAGGAATGAAGACCTCAGATGAGACAGATCATAGGAGAGAAGATATTCAACAGGTAAGGAGAACAAATTGCTTCACAAAGAGATAGAAAGGGTATTGAGAACAGGAAAGTTATTTCAATGGGAAAACTCAATGTTTTACAATCTAGGTGGACCGTGCCTGACTCTGGATACCCTCCACACCACCCCACTCTGCCCACCCCCAACCTCTCCCTCAACAAAATTTCATGCCCTAATGGGTGAATATATGGAAGCCTCAGACTTGAACTGCAGCCTGTCCTGAGACCAAACTTTGGACTTGACCAACTACCCTAATGGCAACCCAGGACTCAAACTGCTAGGGTCAGAGTGTGTAGCCGGGAGCTCTAGCAACTACCAACTAAATCCTGCTCTCCTCCTTCCTCCTCTTCCTACCCCTACCTGTAAGGTTTCCAAAATTTGCAGATCCCCAAAACCTAAGAAGAAAAAAGGACTTTGGAACTACCTCAGAGTGATAAAAATGCATTTGGGCCTAACCTAAGAGACTGTAAGACCAAAAACCAAGTTTTGGCATTTTAAAAGCATGCCTGGGCCTGTGAAGGGAGAAAAGGCTGTGAAGGAAGTTGGGTGCGACCTCTGCAAAAGCAGTTTTGGGTATTGCAGTTAAATTGCATTGTCTGGGGAATCGGGATGACCTCACTCAAGCCCCAGCAAGCATTAACATTTTGACAATAGACCCTAGGAGGAGACAGCCCCACCCAAAACAACAGGTCCCATCAAACCGATTACAGAACCCATTAAAGACATGCATAAAGCAAATAGTCGATCGAAGTCCTAGGCCCAGTCAAGAAATCCAAAACATGAGGACAATTCAAACTCCGATTAAACAACAGATCGACAGGATGGAGCTATTTTGAAATCACTTCACACATTTACAAAACCAGTTAACACGCTAGTAAAGTCGTTACTGTTAACGAGGTCTTACAATGACCGGGATTTGATTTGGTTTTGATAAGGCCACTTCAATTTAGTATAATTGAAGGCCCATCAAGCAGTTCAGGGGTAACAACAGTTCAAGTTCAACAGAAGGCAGTTCTGCAGTTTTGGAGTTCAATTTGAAAGCCTGTTTTTCAGCAGAAGTCAGTGCTAGAATTATAGAGTTCAGGAGAAGCAAGTAGGGCAGTTAAAGAAGACAGTTCAGTAAGAAAGGAGTTCTCCAGTGAAACAGTTCAAGTTCAACAAGCAGGCAGAAGGCAGTTTCCACAGTTCTGCAAGAAGGCAGTTCCACAGAAGACAGTTTAAACAGAAAGCAGTTCAACAAAGAAAGCCAACAGCTCCAGAAGTAGGCCGACACGCAAGAAGGGACCAGAGCGACCGCCTCAGTGACCATCGGACACCTCACGGCAACAAGGGCCTTACGAAACCTTTTACTCAAAAGACTCTAAACCCTAACTCTCAACTGTCAAGGATTCGTTTGGTGAGCATTATCCCTGGTCTCCAGAGTCCAACCTAGCTATGAAGTGGGATTGGGAGGGGTGAAGTATTCTTCTAATGTTATTTCCCTCGCGTGTACCGAAGTGTTCCCCACCTTTAGAGTGTTAAGAGTGTTTGTGTTGTGTTTTACTTTCTCGAATAAAGATCGAAATTCTTTCATCAAAACCTGTTGTCTACTGCATCTTTGTTCACACCCCCAAATAAGTCCAAGGTCTAGAACCAGGGGTGTGGGAGCGATTCGAACCGCTCACTGAGTCAGAGGTGAAGCTGACCCAACCACACCACCCCCTACATACCCCTCTGCTTCCTCCCTTCCCCAAACACAGAACACAGGTTGGAAGTCAAATGGTGAGGTCTGCTGAGGAAAAGGCAAGCAAGGCCAGGCAGGTTACCCTAAGAAGAGAGCATATACCTTGGTCTCATTCAATGCTAAGACTGACTAAAAGCAAATCCATTCAGCCTGATAACCGGGCAAGAGCAGTGTGGTTTATTGGGCCGGAGGTTGCTGGAGCGGGGCATCTTGCGGCGTGCCCAGTTAATTGTATTTTTTTTCTGCACCCTTCAGCTCAAAAAAATGTTGTTCCGTAACTTGCTGGAAGTGCGAGATGATAACAGCGTGGCGAGGGCAATGGGACTTTATCTGGGACCTTAGTGAATGGTGGGACCAACAGTCTATCTCCTTAACCAATGAGATTTAAGGATTGAGAAAGAACTAGAGGTAGAACTCAGAAGGAAATAGGGTGAATTAGAGTCAAATCAAGTACAGAAAGAGAAATAAAGGCCTGGATTTTAATTCGCAGACGCGCTGGGAGCCGGGGGGGGGGGGTGGTGGTGGTGGGGGGGGGGGTCGTGTGGTGATAGTGCATCAGAAACCCGGAAATAAGTGCTCATTAGCATTTTACTTCCATGTTTCTTGTCCAATTAGCGTCAGTGGGCATGATGACGACCTGCATGATGCAATTTCAACTTCAGTATTTAAAGGGACACTCTAAACATGCAAGTTGAAGGAGATTGGAGTTGTGACGGAGAGACAAAAACCCATTACAATGGAGTCGAGATGAGCAAAGGCTGCGCCCCGCTTCAGCAACGCCTCCCGGGATGTGCTGCTGGGGCTGCAAGGACACAGAGGGAGATACTGTTCCCTAGTGACGGGAGGAAGAAGCCTGGTGCAGACACAAAAAAGGCATGGTTGGAGGTTGCCCAGGAGGTCAGCAGCAGAAGCGTGGTGCCACACTCCTAGGTCCAATGCAGGAAGTGATTCAATGACCTCAGCAGGGCAGGAAAGGTGAGAGCAATGGCACATTGCCCTACATCCTGATGTATCACCCAAACCCCCTCATTCTGCCTTCTCAAGCCTACTCCAGCACATCACTCCTCACACCAACTTACCTTGCAGGTGCACCCATCCCTCTCTGTCTATGGACTTACTCACATCCCCATCTATCCATCCACCACTGGCACTCACCTTCATCCTTATGCAATATCATGCCTCTCCCTCATAGTCACCCTCAACAAATGCTTGCCATTCATCAGGTGAACACATTACTCTCACTCATAGGTCTCTTCTTTCCATCCTTGCAGGAGAAGAGAGCACAGAACATGAGGGAGAGGGAGAGAACCGGAGGTAGCCCTCCATCCATCTTGCAACTGACAGCTGCAGAGGATGAGGCGCTGGAGATCAGCGGAGTCTCGGCGTGCCTGGCCATTGGAGATGGGGAGATGGGGGCCTCCCAGCTACTTGGTGACAGAATTAAATATCAGGCAGCCACAGGGCATATAACACTCAGTTATGTTGACTTGACTGAAATATGATCATGTGCTTAATGATGGCTTCAAGCATTCTTACCGTGACATTACTCATTCATGTCTTTTATCTCCCATAGGGGCTTCCCATGTCCAGCAGGAGTTGGTTGAGGTCGCCCATGATGACGACGACTCCTCAGAGAAGCTCACTCCCTCTGAGGGGGCACCATCACAGGACTTAGGCAGACCATGCACCAGCTCAAATATTTGCAATCCGGTGGGACTAGTTAGAGACATAGTTGGGTTTTCACATGGTGACTTGCACTTCACAAATGAGCAAGAGTAGATGGTGAAATCAGGGACAGCAGTGGAGAGTCCATGTCAGAGGGCACAGGCAGCTGTAAGCTCTGTTCAGCTGGACACAAATGCTAGGGCCGTCGATGAAGAGGATACTTCTTGAGTAGCAGTGGAGAATGTGCAATGTACTGGCAGGCATTCCAAGCACACTGTGCATGATTGCAGAGAAATTGGTGGAGTCCATCTCAAGTATTAATGGCACGATGTCGCAGGCCTTTGCGATGATTTCTTCTTCCATGGAAAGAGTGGCCAACTGCATTGAGTATCAAATGCGGCAATGACACGAGTGCATGCAGGCCTTCAACAATGGCTTGAACACTCTGAATGCCACCTTAAACAGGGTGAACGATACTCTAGCCTTGGCCTTTCAGTGCCCCACTGATCTGCAGCAAAGTGCTCTCCAGCTCAGTGCTAGCAGTGAAGTGGGGCTGGGCCATGAGAGGAATGATGGTGAAAGGGGACATGGAAGTGGGGACTCGGCTCAAAGTGCTTCCACTTCTCACCCATTGCCACCCCCACCCAGTCAGTACCCCACACGCTGCCTTGTGTCCCGATGGTCGAATCTGCCCCTGCACAGGTGCAGGTGGGGCAGTCTTTGACAGGGCCCTCGTGGGCTTCAAAACCCAGAGGACGTCGGCCAAGAGCAACTCAACAGTAAGAGCAGAGATGTGAGCAGCCTGCCTCTACCTCTGCTGAAGCCACAGGTGTTGCACCATGTAGAAAAGTGCTCGGAAAAGGAAGAGTAAAGCTTTGTAGTTGCACAAGGGTATGTACATGGGCGTGTTAGATTGTTCAGTTTCTGTTGTCTGTTTCAAGCACATAAATATTATTCTTTTGCACCACTTTCCCGTCTTGCCTACTTTTGGTTGCTGGTTGGCAAGTGGCCTTTTCAGTTGTGTGATGATGAATGGGAAGACATACATTGACGGTGAGCAATGGGGGGCTGTGTAAGGGATGCTTGGTTGTTTGCAGGACTGCTTTATGTTGGTGACATTGGAGGGAGGGGGGCAAAGGTGGTTTTTGCATGTGCATGTTCATTGACACATCTGGTGGTGATATGGCATCCATGATATCACTCCTGGGCCTCATTCCTTGGGTTTCTGAGAGTTGTCATCAGCCACGTTTTAAGTGGGTATCCCTTGTCTCCGGGTAACTCTGCTTCCAGGTTCGAAGAGATCAAGGAGGATGGGCTGCCGCAGGACAAAAGCGTCATCGCAGCTGCCCAGCAATCTTGCGCACACCTGCGTAAAGATCTTTTTGTGGTTTACACCAGCTGAACATTGATGGAATGGAAGCCTTTGCAGATGATGAATACTCCTGGGTGATCTGGGTGTGCCTTAATTGCCACATGCGTGCAGTCGATGATGCCCTGCACCTGTGGGAAGCCAAAGCCGAGCGCCCGCTCGTTCTGACTGGCATCATCGCAGGCAAAGTTGACATAATTGGCGGCCCTGGCGAACAAGCCATCAGTCACCTGTCTTATGCATTTGTGTGCTGCCGACTGGGAGATCTTGAAAAAGTCTCCAGCAGAACCGTGGAAGGATCCAGAGGCAAAAAGGTTGAGGCTGGTGGTGACTTTGACAGCCACTGGTAAAGCGTGGCCACTAGGTCCAGTTGGCAGCAGGTCTTGTTCCAGCAGGCTGCAAATGTCTGCCACCACCTGGCGCGACAACCTGAGCCTCCTGGTCTTCAGACATGTCGAGGAAGCTTATCCTCTGCCTGTAGACCCTGTGTGCTGGGTATGGCCTCCTGCGAGCTGCACCTCTCTGCTGATCCCCTCTCTCCTGTGGAGCTGCTGGTCTGTAAGCAGCAGGCTGTTGCTGGTGCTGCTCCTGCTGTTGCTGCTGGTCATCTTGGTCCTCATCTGAGGTCCAATCTAAGGCAGCGTAATCTGCACCCATGCTGATCTCATAGATCTGAGCTCCAAAGTGCAGATCAGACTTCCAAACCTCCAAAGTCTGTAAAGTAGCCTCTCAGCACAAGTATTGCGATCAAACCCTTTCCCACAAGCAGGTAAGGAAGCAACTATGAGTACAGAGTAATTATTGGCATATTTCCTGTCATGGCTTCAGCCCCCTCAATTGCCGTTGTGTTCCTGCCTTGCTTTCACTGGCGAGTTCAGGAAGCCCGGGAAACCCATGCGTGGACCCAAAGTTAAAGTGGAAAACCAATGACAATATCGCTCTAATTGAGTGATTAACAGATGGTAATTGACAACCCGTCATTCCCAAGGGAATACGCAGCCTAACGCGCTCGAGTGAAATATGGAAGTCAGCGGGTTGGAGCCGGCTTCCTGATGCTCTGTCAATTTCTTTGGTTTTATGATCCCACCCACACCCAAACCTACACATTCCTCCATGTTAATATTCAGCCCAAAGAGAGGGAAAGATAGATAGGATTAAGAGAGAGTGAAAAAAAAGAGACAGAAAGGAAAGATAAAAAGAAAATGTAAAAATTTTGTGAATTTGACATTTTTAAAATCTCTAACAACAAATGACTATATGCAGGACTGAGATTGAATAGTTTTAATTGATTCCTTTTTGGGCCAGAGATTTTGATTGGGATTGCATTAACAATTATCACATTGTTAAAAAGGTACTTATGTTCTTAATTACCAGACTTAACAGGTCATTAAAAAGGTACTTACATTCTTAATTACCAGACTGAACTTTCTGTGGCAAGTTTAATGGACAATTAATGTGCAAATCCAGCAAATTCTTAAAAATGATGGGCAGGCTAAGGGCGCGATGCCGTCTGTGCGAAGCAAACGGCGGAGTGACGCAAATCGACCAGCAAGTTCTAGAGATTCACAATTTATGGCTTATCTCTTAATCCCCTTGAACTTGCTGACTGTTCTGCACATTAATAACAGCGTGCGTCATTAACACACCGTAATATTTTCAGCAAGGTCCGGACTAATATGTTTCCTGATTACGAAGAAGGAAATGAAGTTAATTGAAGTAAGTTAGATTTTATTACAACTTTGTATGTTTACTTGTTGTCTGTATAAATAAAGTGACCTAATATTTAGCATTTGGTCTTCTCTCACTAAAGTGTGAATCAGTCCACTTAGCGAAAGACTGGAAAAGCACACAAGGTCACTTGTAAAGAACACAATATCTGGTTCAGATCACAAGGGGGTCCTATTGTTACACCCTGGATTACGATTTTATATGATTAGATATTGGGTAGTATGGGCGCAGTCCTGAACATATGGGAGTGACCAGTACCACTGAACCCAAGAGAATATCTAAAGCTACCCAAAATTTGTCACACTAGCCTTCAAACAACAAAAGCTCCAGCTGATAGCAATTCAATACGCATTACACAAACCAAGGTGCTTCACAATCCAAACTGGCATATTCTGGGTTAAATAAAAGGACTTCTCTCGCTCTCTCTCTCTCTTTCATACACACACGCATGGATAATATAGCCAAATATTTGACTGGTTAACATCTTTGTGAATAAAAACATTGGGCTCACTTACCCAGCTCAGATATAGTGCCCATGATGTTCAATAGACCGTCTTCCTCAACCACTTGCTAAAAATCTGGTATCCATAAATAATTTAATAATAAAAAGGAGGAAGAGGATACTAAACTATAAACATATACATAACATAAATAGATAAATGATGGGATAGCTGAGACCCATTGATCAGGGCAGTGGGTCTCAAACCTCTTTGGTTGAAGGACCCCCTTTTCAAATGGATCAGTAATCACCGACCCCCCATCTAAATTATTGTTGCCCCCTTGTATTGATACTGTACCAGGATCTTCTGACAATGAATTGCAATATAGCTATGGTGACATTTACAAAACTGGAACCCCTCAAGTATGTATTTATGAAATGATAGTGATTTTAAAGCATTGATTTTTTTTAAATCACACATACAATGGTTATTCAGTGTATTCAAGTGCTGCCCAGATTACTATGCCAGATTTGCTCCTTGGCCAGCCCTTGACTATGGACAGATCTAATGTAATGTATGTCCAACTTACTCTGTTACCTTTGGCCGTATCCTGGTTCTGCTGCAGCCGGCTGGTAGTCAGGACAGGATCTTTATTTACAGTCGGTCGGTTCCTCTCCGAACAGCTGGGCCTGCGCTTTACCGCCTCCGACTCCAGTTGCTGGCGGTGGCATTGCGGCCGCCGCTGGCCCGCAGTCTTTTTCCCTCCCTCCTTCTCTTCTTCCTGCAGCGCAAAGCCACTGCTGTCGCCGCCACGGTAACCATTCAACGCCCTATTCAGCAGCACCCAGCCGCTCCGCACCGGCTCGCTCTCCACCACCGATTGAGCTTTTTCTCGCCGTTCCCCTGGAAAGTCTCTACAGACCCCCAGGAGTCCCCGGATCCCAGTTTGAGAACCACTGGATTAGATCACCCCTTAAACTCCTCATCTGCAGGGACTACAAGCCAGGTTTACCCAGTCTCTCATTACAGCCAGAGGTCGTGGTGGGAACCAATGACATAGGAAGAAAAAGTGTCCTGTCCTGCAGTCAGAATTTCAGGAGATCAGGAGGAAATTAAAAAGCAGGACCTCCAAGGTAGTAATCTCTGGAATACTCCCAGTGCCACACGCTAGTGAGTATAAGAACAGTAGGATAACAGAGGTTAAAGCGTGGCGAGAGAAATGGTGCAGGAGGGAGGACCTCAGATTCCTGGGGTATTGGGACCAGTTCTGGGGCAGGAACAACCAGTTTAAGGTGGACGGGTTGCACCTCAACAGGGCTGGGACCAATGTTCTCGCGGGAAGGTTAACTAGTGTTGTGGAGGGTTTAAACTAATTTGGTAGGGGTATGGGTACCATGATGAAACATTAGAGAGGAGAAACAAGGTGCACAGAAGACTGGGAGAGACAAATGGCACTAGACTAAAGAATAGTTCAGAAATAGGAGGAATCAGACAGGGGACAAATACAAAGCAATCTAAGATGGGTTTGGAGTACATGTGAATAAGGGCATGTAGCATGGTAAATAAAGTTGGTGAGCTGCAGGTACAAGTCACCACATGGGATGATGATATAGTGGCAATAAAAGAGACCTGGCTCAAAGAAAGGCAGGATTGGGAACTTAATATTCCTGGCTACAAAGTATTCAGGAAAGATAGGGAAGGAATAAAAGGAGGGGGGGTGGTGGCAGTATTGATCAAAGAGAGGGATGATGTAATTGAGGGGTCAAAGACAGAAACTATTTGGTTAGAATTAAGGAACAATAGAGGAGCTATTACGCTACTGGGTGTATACTATAGGCCACTAAATCCATGCTGAAAATCATGGGCTCCAAGCTCTGTGCAATGTAAATAGAAGCATAGAAGATAGGAGCAGGAGTAGGCCATATGGCCCCTCGAGCCTGCTCCGCCATTTAATGAGATCATGGCTGATCATCCAAATTCAGTACCCTGTCCCTGCTTTCTCCCCATATCCCTTGATCCCTTTAGCCTTAAGAAATATATCCATCTCCTTCTTGAATATATTTAATGAATTGGCCTCAACTGCCTTCTGTGGTAGAGAATTCCACAGGTTCACCACTCTCTGGGTGAAGAAATTCCTCCTCATCTCAGTCCTAAATGGCTTACCCCTTATCCTTAGACTGTGACCTCTGGTTCTGGACTCTCCCGCCATCGGGAACATCCTTCCTGCATCTAGTCTGTCTAGTCCTGTTAGAATTTTATAAGTTTCAATGAGATCCCCTCTCATTCTTCTAAACTCTAGCTTGGTGCTGGACTCCTCCATGCTCCTTGACATTGCACTCAGGCTTTCTGGCAGGCCTGCCAATGCACCAAGCATTTCATTGTGCATACCCATCAGCGTTCTTCTGTAGGCCGCCCCATCGAAGTCCTCATCTGAGTCCTCTGCAATAGAACCCATGTGCGAACTCGCCATCCAAGGAGCTGGCACC
The DNA here is from genome assembly GCA_030390025.1 of Squalus acanthias. Taxonomy (NCBI): domain Eukaryota; kingdom Metazoa; phylum Chordata; class Chondrichthyes; order Squaliformes; family Squalidae; genus Squalus; species Squalus acanthias. The sequence continues at coordinate 122,532,143 of CM059432.1, forward strand.
TGAGCTATCCTTTCCCCCTGCCCTGGCTGCAAGCCACTCGTGCCCGGTGTCTCACCACGTGCAGATCTCATGTCTAAGCTATCCTCTAAAGTACGTGGTGGAGTCTCACTATCTGAGCTGATAGCTGGGAGTGTGAAATCGAGTGACGGTGCTGTTCTGCATGCCTTGTTCCTCTTCCATTTCCTGCTCCTCCACCACTGCCTGGCCAGGTGGCAGTTCTTGGCTATCTTAAAGGAGAAAGGCACAAGGGTAAGGTTGTAGTGAGGGGAGGGGGGTAAGCAAGAGGTGCATGCTTACATCATGTGCAGCTATAAATCAGAAGAGGGCTGTATTGTTTCAGCCCCGCCGCTGGCCACGGGCTCAGCAATGGCCCTCCTAATAATGGCCAGCACCGTCTCCTCTATTGGGGCCAGGTTATGCAGGCACACCTGTGCCCCTTCGGGTAGCCCCTGCGGGTAGCCCCTGCTGCCTCCAGCATAAGCCATATTGTCCTGCAAGAGAAAGGGAAGTATGTCACTGAGTGTGGTGCAATGTGTTTGGGCGATGTGCCTGTCATGGTTGAATAGATGACAGTGTGTGCAAGCTGTGAGATGTGGGTGTGAGGCTTGCAGCAGTGGTAAGTGTGTGAGGGTGGGTGAAGCTATGAATGTGAGGTATGAGTCATGTTTGGTAGAGATTGTTGGTAGGTGAGTGATGGGGTTGTGTTGCATTGAGCAGTGTGTGAGGCGAGTGGTGCAGATGGTGGGATATGAAGATGAATTCACTGACCTTGACCACTCATGTGAGGTCACTAAACTTCTTCCTGTACTGCATCCAGGTCCTCGGGGATACACTACTGGCATTGACCTCGACGGCTATGTGCTCCCATTGCCTTTTCCGAATTTGCCTGGAGGGCCTCCTGGACCCCTGTGGAAACAGGACCTCTCTCCTCCTGTCCACCTCCTGCACCAAGGCCTCCAGTGCTGCATCTGAAAACCTTGGAACATGCTCTCTCCCCTGTTGTGCCAACAGTACTACTTCTTCATGCTCACACTCTGTTCCCCAGCCAGTTGACCACTCATGTGACATATCTGCTGCAGCCAGAATGCACCTCCCCTTTAAGAGGCGCAGAGTGCCTTTAAGACATGCAGGCAAGCTTTAATTGGTGCTAGCCTCGCATGAACTTGGGCCCCTTGCTGAGCGTGCAGCCACTCAGCAGCGCATTCAGCGCTGGGCTGCACACCACAGTCATGTTACTCAGCAGGCAGCACCAAGTTAGCGTGCTGCCTGCATTACTTTGAACGGGCATGGGTTGATCCCGCATCGCGATCCCCGCGCCCATTTTCGGGGGCAATCGAATTTCTAGTCCACTGTTTCCAGTGGCAGAAGGGTCGGTAACCAGAGGACACAGATTTAAGGTGATTGGCAAAAGAACCAGAGGCGACATGAGGAAACATTTCTTATGCAGCGAGTTGTTGTGATCTGGAATGCACTGCCTGAAAGGGTGGTGGGAGCAGATTCAATAGTAACTTTCAAGAGGGAATTGGATAAATACTTGAAGGGGAAAAAATTACAGGCCTATGAGGAAAGAGCAGGGGAGTGGGACAAATTGGATAGCTCTACCAAAGATTTTGCTGATTTATCAGCTAAAATAATCAAAGCTGCAGTCAATTTTTGGAAAGACTAGATTTTATCCTTTACAATTCTATTAATAAGCACTACTCGTGAGAACATCCTAACACAATTACCACACAATTTTATAGTACAGCCAGCAGTAAAGCACAAATAGTGGGTAAGAACAAATTTTAAACTACTATATGTAATGGAGTCAAAGGTATATACAAAACTAATTTCATGCATTGAAAACTGGTCGATGATATGTGTTGACTGAATGTAGTCTTTGGCCCATTAACTCTCCTAAATGAGGAGCTGGATGAATATCTGGCTGGCAAGGACTAAAAGCTGTAAGGATCAGTGGGGGAAAAATTCATTAGCGACCATTTTGGGTCGCTAGCATCGTCTGGGTGCTCGATCGCTAAATTCAGTTTTAGCGCCCCAAGACGGAGGTGGAGCACTAATTCAAGCGCTCCACTTCCTTCTTAGAGCGCTAACCCCGAATATCGGGGCGGTGTGTTCTACAGCGCTACGCACTGGGCCACGTAGCGCTGCTGCATGGAAGGGCACTTCCCCTCATTAAAGGGGAGGGCCCAAGCCTACAACTCTGCGGGGCCCTACCTGGCCCACCGGGGAGTGGGGTGCCGTGCCAGCAGCCCAGCACACGAGGAGTGCTGGGCTGCCAGATCGCGGCACGGACCCGGCGTTGAAAGACACAACGGGCCACGACAAGTAAGTTGGACGATTTATTTTCCCCCCGCCCGCCACCTCCCCTTTACTTAGTGCACCGCGAGCCTCCTGCCGCTCCGTTCCCGCCCCCTGAATCGGTCGCTGTCATCGGCCAGCGCAGATTTAGGGGGCGCGGGCCAACTTTGCAGGCGGGGCAAAAACGGGGCGCTGCGCACCGTGACGACGTCGTCATTGCCTGCGCAGCGGTGCGGGGCGCTACCGGTTGCCGCCACCGTTAAACTCCCGCTGAATTTAGCGGGAGTTGTTAGCGGCACCGTGCCCGGGTGAAAATTTGTTTGTGCCCCGTTAGCATCCCCCAGAGGTGCTAATGGGCGGCGCAAATGCACCGAATTTCTAGCCCAGTAAGATAAAGATGTGGAGAATTATGTGGAGAGACTAGAGGAGCTGGGATTGTTCTCCCTGGAGCAGAGAAAGTTAAGGGAAGATTTAAGGGGTTTGATAGAGTAGATAGGGAGAAACTGTTTCCACTGGAGGAAGGTCAATAACCAGAGGACACAGACTTAAGGTAATTGGCAAAAAATCCAGGGTGGAAATTAGGAGAATTTTTTTTTTACGCAGCGAGCTGTTGTGATCTGGAATGCACTGCCTGAAAGGGTGGTGGAAGCAGATTCAACATTAACTTTCAAAGGGGAATTGGATATATAGTTGAAAAGGAGAAATTTGCAGGGCTATGGGGAAAGAGCAGGGGGAGTGGGACTAATTGGATAGCTCTTTCAAAGAGCCGGCACAGGCACAATGGGCCGAACGGCCTCCTTCTGTGCCGTAAGGTCAAATGGGCTACGGAACACAGTGGTTTGTGAGTGGCTGAGACCACATAAAAGTCGCATCACATAAAAACAAATTGTCAAAGGTGAATGATGCGGGTTGAGAAATAATATTCCGAGAAAGGGGAGAAGCAAGGTGGAACACTGCCAAATTCTCTCGCAACAAATGAGGTACATAAAGTATACAATAGGGCTAATTACATGTGTTCTGTGGCAGACAAGATCCCGATGAGCTAGCCTTCTCTCCTTCCATTTCTTTGTTCTGCATTAGAAATCTCGTTATAATACAGTGTGCGGAGTGCTGAATGTCCAGCTGTTGGTTTTGGCAGCCTTGAGATTTGGATATTCACGAAAACAAAGCCTGAGCCTGATAAACACAAGCCAATTCCCGAGATCATCAAGAAAACACAAAAAACATTCTCTGCGGCCCCCACCCCCAACACTACTGAGAAACACAGAGCCCCACGCCAGACCACTAGCAGCTGAAAAAAAAGGAAAGGGTTTTTTTTTTAAATGAAGCAGAAATTTCTCGAGGAATAGAATACAGAAGCCGGGAGGTAATGTTAAATTTATATAGAACTTGGTTAGACCGCACTTGGAGTATTGTGTGCAGTTCTGGTCTTCATACTACACAGAGTATATTCAAGCACTGGAGAATGTGCAGATAAGATTTACAAGAGATGCTGCCAAAATTGAGAGAATGCAACTATCAGGGAAGATTGAGCAGGAAAAGAGAAGAGTAAGAGGAGGCCTGATAGAAGGCTTTCGATTGGATGGATGTGGAAAAATTGTTTCAACTTGTTGGTGAGTCTAGAACAAGGGGGCATAATTAGAAGATAACCACCAACAGACCAAATAAAGAAGTGAGGGGAATTTCTTTACACAGAGTGCTGAGAATATGGAACCTGCTGCCACATGAAGTGGTTGAAGCAGACAGCATTGATGTATTGAAGAGGAGGTTTGGTGCATCCATGAGGAAGAAGAGAATAGAGGGATATGGGGGCGGAATGGGAAGAGGTAATTAGAGTGGGAGGAGACTCATGTGGAGTATAAACGCTGGCATAGGCCAAATGGTCCTTTTCTGTGCTATAAATTCTATGTAAAAAGCTCATGCATATAAATGGGACTACTAGACGTAGTTGTGCCATACAGATCGCTGAAGGCCCAGATTCGATCCCTAGTCTCTGCTGAGTCAGCCTAGGCAGCAATAGAGGCACTGTAACTGGATTCAGTTTCCATGGGCTGGGGAGTGTGGGGGGTGGGGGAAATTTCTCAGGGTTCTCACACCTGATAACAATCCAGCAACCCGCACTGGAATTGGACTCGTGTGTAATTTGGGATGAGGATAGGATTGGGCTTGGCCTCAATACCCCCCTCTTTATGGGACTCCAGGGACTTGAGCACATAAATCTAGGCTGACACTCCAGTGCAGTGCTGAGGGAATGCTGCACTGTCAGAGGTGCCGCCTTTCAGATGAGACATTAAACCAAGGTCCCGTCTGCTCTCTCAGGTGGACGTAAAAGATCCCATGGCACTATTTTGAAGAAGAGCAGGGGAGTTATCCCCGGTGTCCTGGCCAATATTTATCCCTCAATCAACATAACAAAAACAGATTATCTGGTCATTTTCACATTGCTGTTTGTGGGAGCTTGCTGTGTGCAAATTGGCTGCCTCGTTTCCCACATTACAACAGTGACTACACTCCAAAAAAGTACTTAATTGGCTGTAAAGCACTTCGAGACGTCCAGTGGTCGTGAAAGACGCTATATAAATGCAAGTCTTTCTTTCTTTCTATCTCCCATGCTCAAGTTGCGGCTTAAACAGGAATCAGGGCCATGAACGGGTATCCAGTGAAGAATCAAAGCATTAAGAAAAAGAGGGAAAGGGAGAAAACTGGCAGCTAAAAAGAGGCGCCTAACAAATAAGTATTTTAAATATATGAAAGTAATTGCCATGATAATAGAAACCAATTAAAGCAACATATTAAAATAACAGTGCACATGTGCTGCTATTCTGTTTATAGGGACAGGGGTGTCTCAATCTAAAGTGTTTGAATTGGACTAAATTCAGGTATTCAGAGAAGTTGAACTGGCATCCTTCAGGTCCCATTGTATTGAGAATTTTATTTGGCATTCATCCTTCAAAGGGTAACCTTCCTCTTTATCTCCTCATTGCAGAGATATTGTACTCTCATGCCATTCAATAAACCAGCATTAATTATATTCTCCTTTCAAAACACAAGTTTGTTTGTTTTGTACCATGGAGCATCTACAGATATTTAGTCTATTTCACAAAGTTCATGCTGCCAAGATAAAACTAAAAGTCTGCACAACCACAGAAGATATCATTCTCACAATTTTGTTTTTATTCTGGTGAAGTTCAATGTGAGAGTGAATCCAAAGATTAACTCCAAAAGACCAGATTCTGACTCTTTAGATCACCTTATATAGAAATATGAACCCAATCTTTAAATCGGAGTCCTCAATTGGAACAACCTGCAATATTCTACCCAATTTCTGTCCTGTAAAAAATGCTGCCAGACATGTACAGAGGAACTAAGGGCTGGATTTTGTCAGCCCCGAGGAGGCGGGTATGGAGGCGGGACTGCCGGTAAAGTTGCAGAATTTGGGGGAGGGTGGCAAACCCGCCCCCATCCCGCCTCCGTGCGCTCGTGCCAGGAGGCAGGAAGCCATCCTGCCCCGGGTCCCATCTCCTCGAGGCGGGAGAGGGTTTAAAGCATATTAACTGCCTGTTAACAGGTAGTTAACAGGCAGAAAATAGGATTATCCCCATTTTTCGTTTCGATGTGCAGGCTTCCCGACCTCGGGGATCCCCGCCAGGGTGTAGGAGGTGAGTAGGAGGTCTGCGGGGGTCAGAGGGGTCTGAAAATGCGATGTAGAGGTGAGTGATGGGTGCAAGTGTGGAGTGGTAAGTATGTGAGGTGAGTGTAAAGTGTTAGAAAATGTTCACTTACCTTTGTTTCTGCCTACAGCCGTCAGCCGCTGTGGAGCCGGAGTCCCGACATCTCCATTGTAGATATCACAGACTGGCTGTTGGATCCTCCGACCCAACAGCCAGGTGATTTCTGCAAAGTTGAAAGGTTTGATGAGTCCTGAACACAAGAGCTATCAAACTACACAGAATGTCAGTGTTTGACAGCTTCACAGAGCTCTCAAACGATTACATTTCTTCTTTCAAAAGTTCGTGACAGATGGCACGTCATACATTGACGTGCTCTGTCACTGACTTCCCCCTAATTGGCCTGCTGAGCCCGCTGGGCGGGCTTAACAAGGTCAATCAGGGGAAGATCCCGCTGGTTGGCCAGAAGCTGATGGAGGCGGGATTGAAAGCCGGCAAGCAGCAGTCCTGCCTCCAAAAGCTTCCCATTGACAAAATCCAGCCCTAAGTGTTTTAGGCTGGATGAACGGGGGCGGGGGGAGAGGGGTGGAGGGGGTGCCGGGGGTGGGGTGGGGGGGGGGGTGCGATCTGAAGAAGGAGGGAGAGGAGGAGAGATGATAGATCCTTCAGCTCTTTGGTAGTCAAGTCAGTTAGAATTGTGCTCTGATCATTGATAAGCTACTAGGGAAGAAGTACGGAGCCTCAAAGTAAGTAAGCATCTAGCTACTGGTAGTCCAATGGGTAAGGAAGAATTCAAGCATAAATGAGCCCATTACCTCCTTGGGAAAGGTGAAGCATCTGCCCCAGAACACACTCCCTGTCATTACACTCAGTGTTGTCAACCATGTTCAGTAACTAGAGTTGATATCAACTGCTCCAATTATGAGAAGCCCATGACAGAACCAGAAAATCCATAGTAGCTCGACTTAGGTGTGGAGGGAAAGCTGTGTTTACTCACCTTGGGAGGTGCCAGTACTTTCAATCACCAATGTCATGCTCTCAAGTTCCCTATAGATTAGTAATAAAAACAGAAAATGGTGGAAATATTCGACAGGTCAAGCAGCATCTGTGGAGAGAGAAACAAAGTTAATGTTTCAGATCAATAAACTTTCATCAGAATCCTTCAGATTAGTGCCAGTTTGCCAACACCCAGCTTGCTCATGGAGCATGGAGCAAGATGAGTGCACAGCAGTGACGTTTTCAGTAAGCTGCCTGTTTGTAAGAATCATGTGTGAGTCAGAGCTATAGGTGTGGTTGCCTATTTACAAAGCTGTAATGAGTCTGGGAGGCAAACACAGCAACACATTTTGGAAAGATGTATGTTGCTAAGATTGGTGTGACACATTGTGGGGTTGACAGTGCCAGTTCAGGCTTGCCAACAGCTTTTGGTAATGTAGACCTGAGTAGGTGGTGTGCTGAGTGATGCCGCCAGTCTGGAATCACATGGCAATCTTGCAAAGCGGAATATGATACAAGACCTATTGTTTGAAAATATGGAAAAGAATCATGAACACTGTCTGTGCCTACTTTCAGCCTCAGGCAAACACTTTGGAGTTGAAAGAAAAAAAATCATAATTCAACACTCCATTTTTGAATTCAACTAAAAGAAATTACAAAGCAAATGCTAGATTTTGTTAAGCAAGTCCACATTAAGAAAAATGAAGAAAATAGGTTACTACATCATAGAATTCACCAGGGTTTAGTCCTACATTTTAATTTTGCTGTACCTTTTATTAATTCATATCATAAAGTGATCAATGGACAAGCAATGCCATAAAACATGGACACAATTAATTCTGTTGTGTAGCAATTTCTGCACCCCCTCCAGCTAAGAAACACTTTTGCAACTAAATCAATTATTTGCAGGGAATAAATTGAGCTATATTTTCCTCAGTTTAAATTCAGTGAAATAGAGGTGAATATAAAGCAATCTTCGCCACTTCATACTCACGTTCATTATTTTCATTAAAATTAGTGAACAAATTAAAATGTAGCTCAAAGAGTGTTTTCTGTATGCATTTGTCCTTACAAATATGATTAGGCACTTATATTATGTAGCCTTGTCAGGTTTGTTTCTCGCCCCATTCAGTTGATTCTAGGGGAGAAATGTGTACAGATTTTAGACAGAAGGGGGTTTATTTTGGCCAAAAGGTGAAAACAGACACTAAATGAGTGCTGTGTTAATAAGACACGCCTGTTTGAAAGTCTGGATTTAGCACACAATTGCTGATTTTCATAATTTGAACTTGCCTGGAGGCACTAAACCAGAAACCTGCAGGTTTGGCACTCAAGCGCTGATTAGACACAATTTTGGTGGAGCAGTATATGTGGGCTCCTCGCACCCACTTCCACTGAAGGTGTGGAGTGCTCTGGCTGGCACACAGCAGCACGTTGCAGGATGGCTCAGGGACCGAGGGAGAGGGCTCACAGGTTCTCGAATACGGCACTGGAGGTCCTGGTGGAGGAGGTCCAGAGGAAGATGGATGTCCTGTACCCGCAGTGGGAGAAACACGCCACCTTGCCCTCCTCGCCCACCTGTCCCTCTCTCCTGCAGCTGATAGTGCTGCTCTGTCTGGCCTCATGTCCTCCTCCCATTCCACATCGAGACCAAGGGAACCCCGCGCAAGAGGCCCATGATCAAACACTCCCTTTCTCCTGGTGACTCCTATAAGGTGTCCAATAAGGTGGAGTAGCACAGCACTCACTATTTTTAGGTGAATCCTCAGAGAATTTTCAGAATAAATGTTGCCCGAGTGTTGGTGAAGTCTTGACAAAGTGTCCCAGAAAGTCTCCCGATGTGTTTCAGATGTCCTCTTTACAGCTCCAGCAGCAATGAACATGAAATGGTGAGTATGCATACAGTTCTGGATGAGCAAAGATTTTCTCCAATTAAATATTGGGAAGACCGAAGCCATTGTTTTCGGTCCCTGCCACAAACTCCGTTTCCTAGCCACTGACTCCATCCCTCTGTCTAACATCTGTCTGAGGCTGAACCAGCCTGTTCGCAACCTTGGTGTCGTATTTGACCCTGAAATGAGCTTTCGACCACATATCCACAGCATAACTAAGACTGCCTACTTCCACCTCCGGAACATCGCCCGTCTGCGCCCTTGCCTCAGCTCATCTGCTGCTGAAACTCTCATCCATGCCTTTGTTACCTCTAGACTTGACTATTCCAAAGCACTCCTGGCTGGCCTCCCACATTCCACCCTACGTAAACTAGAGCTCATCCAAAACTCGGCTGCCCGTGTCCTAACTCGCACCAAATCCCGTTCCCCCTGTGCTCGCTGACCTACATTGGCTTCCGGTTAAGCAGCGCCTTGATTTCAAAATTCTCATCCTTGTTTTCAAATCCCTCCATGGCCTCGCCCCTTCCTATCTCTGTAATCTCCTTCAGCCCCACAACCCCTCGAGATATCTGCGCTCCTCTAATTCTGCCCTCTTGAGCATCCCTGATTACAATCGCTCAACCATTGGTGGCCGTGCCTTCTGTTGCCTGGGCCCTAAGCTCTGGAATTCCCTGCCTAAACCTCTCCGCCTCGCTACCTCTCTTTCTTTCTTTAAGACGCTCCTTAAAACCTACCTCTTTGACCAAGTTTTTGGTCACCTGACCTAATTTATCCTTATGTGGATCAGTGTCAAATTTTTTGTCTTAAAATACTCCTGTGCAGCGCCTTGGGAAGTTTTACTACGTTAAAGGCGCTATATAAATACAACAGAAAACGCTGGAAAAACTCAGCAGGCCAGGCAGCATCCGTGGAGAGAGAAAGAGAGTTAACGTTTCAGGTCGATGACCTTTCGTCAGAACTGTATTTTGCTATCCTATATAAATACAAGTTGTTGTTGTTCTTATATCCCTTTATGTAGTGCTTGAAATCCACATCAACGCTGTTCGCTGTTAGGACACGGCGTTAATTGAAGCGCTAACCACCAAAATGCCGTGCAGCCTCTTTAATGAGCACTAGCAGGCACTTTAAATGGCAATCAGTTGTTTAACAATCCTCCAGGTGGCTGTTCCTAGCGCTGGCTTCCACTCATTAACCAAGGTGGCGTCTTGCGCTAAACATGGGCTAAACCGGCGTTTCAGCTCAAGATCCCATCTCAGAGGATCGTTAGGGCCTGAACGGACTGCCAAAAATCATTAATAAAGCACTAAGAGAAAAAAAAGACTTGGAGTTGGGACGAAATCACTACGAGGTCAGTTACTACTTTTGTTCCTCTTTTTTTCCATCAGTGAAGATGCCATAAGAGTTTTAAAGGGGGTGCAGGAAAGGAGAGGCCTGGGGGCGTATGTACTCAAATCTTTGAAGGTGGCAACGCAAGTTGACGAGGCTGTGAAAAAAGGATATGGGATCTTTGGCTTCATAAATAGAGGCAAAGAGTATAAAAGCAATGAAGTTATGCTAAACATATATAAAACACTGGTTAGGCCTCAGCTGGAGTATTGTGCTCAATTTTGGGCACCATACCTTAGGAAGGATGTCAAGGCCTTAGGGAGGGTGCAGAAAAAGATTTACTAGAATGGTAACAGGGATGAAAGACTTCAGTTATTTGGAGAGACTGGATAAGCTGGGGTTGTTCTCCTTAGAACAGAGAAGGTTAAGACAAGATTTGGTCGAGGTGTTCAAAATCATGAACAGTTTAGATAGAGTTTTATTTAATTCATTTTTTATGGGATGTGGGCTTCGCTGGCAAGGCCAGCATTTATTGCCCATCCCTAATTGCCCTTGAGAAGGTGGTGGTGAGCCGCCTTCTTGAACCGCTGCAGTCAGTGTGGTGAAGGTACTCCCACAGTGCTGTTAGGTAGGGAGTTCCAGGATTTTGACCCAGCGACAATGAATGATTGGCGATATACTTCTAAGTCAGGATGATGTGTGACTTGGAGGGGAACTTGGAGGTGGTGGTGTTCCCATGTGTCTGCTGCCCTTGTCCTTCTAGGTGGAAGAGGTCGCGGGTTTGGGAGGTGCTGCCAAAGAAGCCTTGGCGAGTTGCTGCAGTGCATCTTGTAGATGGTACACACTGCAGCCACGGTACGCCGATGGTGGAGGGAATGAATGTTTAAGGTGGTAGATGGGGTGCCAATCAAGCGGGCTGCTTTGTCCTGGATGGTGTCGAGCTTCTTGAGTGTTGTTGGAGCTGCACGCATCCAGGCAAGTGGAGAGTATTCCATCACACTCCTTACTTGTGCCTTGTAGATGGTGGAAAGGCTTTGGGGAGTCAGGAGGTGAGACACTCGCCACAGAATACCTAGCCTCTGACCTGCTCTTGTTGCCACAGTATTTATGTGGCTGGTCCAGTTAAGTTTCTGATCAATGGTAACCCCCAGGATGTTGATGGTGGGGGATTCGGCGATGGTAATGCCATTGAATGTCAAGGGGTGGTGTTTAGACTCTCACTTGTTGGAGATAGTCATTGCCTGGCACTTCTGTGGCGCGAATGTTACCTGCCACTTATCAGCCCAAGTCTGCACGTTGTCCAGGTCTTGTTGCATGCGGGCATGGACTGCTTCATTATCTGAGGAGTTGTGAATGGCACTGAACACTGTGCAGTCATCAACGAACATCCCCATTTCTGACTTTATGTTGGAGGGAAGGTCATTGATGAAGCAGCTGAAGATGGTTGGGCCTAGGACACTGCCCTGAGGAACTCCTGCAGCGATGTGCTGGGTTGAGATGATTGACCTTCAATCACCACAACCATCTTCCTTTGTGCTAGGTATGACTTCAGCCAGTGGAGAGTTTTCCCCCTGATTCCTATTGAATTCAGTTTTACTAGGGCTCCTTGATGCCACACTCGGTCAAATGCTGCCTTGATGTCAAGGGCAGTCACTCTCACCTCACCTTTGGAATTCAGCTCCTTTGTCCATGTTTGGACCAAGGCTGTAATGAGGTCGGCAGCCGAGTGGTTCTGGCGGAACCCAAACTGAGCATCAGTGAGCAGGTTATTGGTGAGTAAGTGCCACTTGATAGCACTGTCGATGAAACCTTCCATCATTTTGCTGATGATTGAGAGTAGACTGATGGGACGGTAATTGGCTGGATTGGATTTGTCCTGCTTTTTGTGGACATGACATACCTGGGCAGTTTTCCACATTGTCGGATAGATGCCAGTGTTGTAGCTGTACTGGAACAGCTTGGCTAGATGCGCGGCTAGTTCTGGAGCACAGGTCTTCAACACGATAGCCGGGATGTTGTCGGGGCCAATAGCCTTTGCTGTATCCAGTGCGCTCAGCCATTTCTTGATATCCCGTGGAGTGAATCGAATTGGCTGAAGACTGGCTTCTGTGATGGTGGGCACCTCAGGAGGAGGCTGATATAGATCATCCACTCGGCACTTCTGGCTGAAGATGGTTGCAAACGCTTCAGCCTTGTCTTTTGCACTCACGTGCTGGGCTCCACCATCATAGGGGATGGGGATATTCGTGGCGCCTCCTCTTCCCATTCGTTGTTTAATGGTCCAACACCATTCACGACTGGATGTGGCAGGACTGCAGAGCTTTGATCTGATCCGTTGATTGTGGGATCGCTTAGCCCTGTCTATAACATGCTGCTTCTGCTTTTTAGGATGCATGTAGTCCTGTGTTGCAGCTTCCCCAGGTTGGCACCTCATTTTTAGGTACGCCTGGTGCTGCTCCTGGCATGCTCTTCTACACTCCTTATTGAACCAGGGTTGGTCCCCTGGCTTGATGGTAATGGTAAGTGAGGGATATGCCAGTCCATGAGGTTACAGATTGTGGTGGAATACAATTCTGCTGCTGCTGATGGCCCACAGCGTCTCATGGATGCCCAGTTTTGAGCTGCTAGATCTGTTCTGAATTTTTCCCATTTAGCACGGTGGTAGTGCCACACAACACGATGGAGGGTGTCCTCAGTGTGAAAATGGGACTTTGTCTCCACAATGACTGTGTGGTGGTCACTGCTACCAATACCGTCATGGACAGATGCATCTGCGACAGGTAGATTGGTGAGGATGAGTTCTAGTAGGTTTTTCCCTCGTGTTGGTTTTCTCACCACCTGTCGCAGGCCGAGATTGGCACCTATGTCCTTCAGGACTCGGCCAGCTCGGTCAGTAGTGGTGTTACTGAGCCACTCTTGGTGATGGACATTGAAGTCCCCCACCCAGAGTACATTCTGTGCCCTTGCTACTCTCAGTGCTTCTTCCAAGTGGTGTTCAACATGGCGGAGTACTGATTCATCAGCTGAGGGAGGACGTTAGGTGGTAATCAGCAGGAGGTTTCCTTGCCCATGCCTGACCTGAGGCCATGAGACTTCATGGGGTCCGGAGTCAATGTTGAGGACTCCCAGGGTCACTCCTTCCCGACTGTATACCACTGTGCCACCACCCTTGGTGGGTCAGTCCTGCCGGTGGGACAGGATATACCCAGGGATGGTGATGGAGGAGTTTGGGACATTGGCTGAAAGGTATGATTCTGTGAGTATGACTATGTCAGGCTGTTGCTTGACTAGTCTGTGGGACAGCTCTCTCAATTTTGGCACAAGTCCCCAGATGTTGGTGAGGAGGACTTGGCAGGGTTTGCTGGGCTGGGTGTGCCGTTGTCGTGTCCGTAGCCGGTGCCGAGCTCGATGCCGGGTGGTCCGTCCGGTTTCATTTTTATTATAAATGAGTAAATGAGGAGAAACTATTTCCAGTGGCAGAAGGGTCAGTAACCAGAGGACATAGATTTGAGATGATTGGCAAAAGATTCAGAGGCGACATGAGGAAACATTTTTTTACGCAGCAGGTTATTGTGATCTAGAATGTACTGCCTGAAAGAGTGGTGGGAAAAAATTAAATAGTAACTTTCATAAGGGAATTGGATAAATACTTGAAGGAAAAAAAGTTACAGAGCTATGAGGAAAGAGCAGGGGAGTGGGATAAATTGGATAGCTCTACCAAAGAGACGGCACAGGCACGATGGGCCAAATGGCCTCCTTCTGTGCCATATCATTCTATGATTCTCTCATTCTATGAAGACCTACTTTCAATGGATGTCCTGACTGACATTGGAGATGGTTTACATTATCTGTAGGTGCAACCTACCATTGTATTCAAATCAGTTGGAAACAAATTTTTATTCATTCAGGGGATGTGGGTGTCACTGGCATTTATTGCCCATCCCTAATTGCCCTTGAAAAGGTGGCGGTGAGCCGCCTTCTTGAACCATTGCAGTCGTGTGCAGTGAAGGTACTCCCACAGTGCTGTTAGGTAGGGAGTTCCAGGATTTTGACCCAGTGACAATGAAGGAACGGCGATATAGTTCCAAGTCAGGATGGTGTGTGACTTGGAGGGGATCTTGGAGGTGGTGGTGGTGTTCCTTAGCGTCTGCTGCCCTTGTCCTTCTAGGTGGTAGTGGTCATGGGTTTGGGAGGAGCTGCCGAAGAAGACATGGCGAGTTGCTGCAGTATATCTTGTTGATGGTACACACTGCAGCCACGGTGTACTGGTGGTGGAGGGAGTGAATGTTTAAGCTGATCAACCGGGCTGCTTTGTCCTGGATGGTGTCAAGCTTCTTGAGTGTTGTTGGAGCTGCACTCATCCAGGCAAGTGGAGAGTATTCCATCACACTCCTGACTTGTGCTTTGTAGATGGTGGAAATGCTTTGGGGAGTCAGGAGGTGAGACACTTGCTGCAGAATACCCAGCCTCTGACCTGCTCTTGTAGCCACCATATTTATCTGGCATGTCCAGTTAAGTTTCTTGTCGATGGTGAACCTTAGGATGTTGATGGTGGGGGATTTGACGATGGTAATGCCATTAAATGTCAAGGGGAGAAGGTTAGACTCTCTTGTTGGAGATAGTCATTGCCTGGCATTTTTGTGGCACGAATGTTACCTGCCATTTATCAGCTCAAGCCTGAAGGTCGTCCAGGTCTTGCTGCATGCGGGTATGGACTGCTTCATTATCTGAGGAGTTGTGAATGGAACTGAACACTGTGCAATCATAAGCGAACAACCCTACTTCTGACCTTATGATGGAGGGAAGGTCATTGATGAAGCAGCTGAAATGGTTAGGCCTAGGACACTGCCCTGAGGAACTCCTGCAGCAGTGTCCTGGGGCTGTGATGATTGGCCTTCAACAACCAGAACCATCTTCCTTTGTGCTAGGTATGACTCCAGCCAGTGGAGCGTTTTTCCCCTGACTTCAATTTTTCTAGGGCTCCTTGATGTCACACTCTGTCAAATGCTGTATTGATGTCAAGGGCAGTCATTCTCAACTCACCTCTGCAGTTCAGCTCTTTCCTCCATGTTTGGACCAAGGCTGTAATGAGGTCTGCAGCCGAGTGGTCCTGGCAGAACCCAAACTAAGCATCGGTGAGCTGGTTATTGGTGAGTAAGTGCCGCTTGATAGCACTGTCGCTGACATCTTCCATCACTTTGCTGATGATTGAGAGTAGACTGATGGGGCTGTAGTTGGCCGGGTTGGATTTGTCCTGCTTTTTGTGGACAGGGCATACCTGGGCAGTTTTCCACATTGTCGGATAGATGCCAGTGTTGTAGCTGTACTGGAACAGTTTGGCTAGTTCTGGAGCACAGGTCTTTGGCACGATAGCTGGGATGTTGTCGGGGCCAATAGCCTTTGCTGTATCCAGATATTAGTGAGAAGGATTTTGCAGGGTCGACTTGGCTGGGTGTGCCTCAGTTGTGTCCAAATCCAATGCCTTGGTCGATGCTGGGTAGTCCGTCCATTTTTATTCTTTTTAAATGTAAAATCTTCTCAAATTGTACATACTAAATGAAAACATTTTGTAAGCCGCAGTATGAATTTTAAGCCTGAATTTTGAAAAGATTACAACAGCAAAATACTGCGGATGCTGGAAATCTGAAATAACAACAGAAAATGCTGGAAACACTCAGCAGGCCAGGCAGCATCCGTGGAGAGAGAAACAGAGTTAACGTTTCATCAGAACTGGAAAAAGCTGGAGATGTAACAGATTTTAAGCAGGTGCAGAGGCAGGAAGAAAGCGGGGGGGGGGTGCGGGCGGGGGTGGGAGGGGCGGAAGGAACTGAAGGAACATTCTGTGCCAAGGTAGGAGGCAGGAAAGAAAAAATGTTGCAAATGGGAATGGCAAAATCATACAGCCTGAAAAATAGGGGCAGGGGTTATAGTCTGAAATTGTTGAACTCAATGTTGAGTCCAGAAGGCTGTAAAGTGCCTAATCGAAAGATGAGGTGCTGTTCTTCGAGCTTATGTTGAGCTTCATCGGAACAATGTAAGAGCCGAGGACAGAGAGATCAGAGTGGGAGTGAAGTGGAGAATTAAAGTGACAGGCGACCGGAAGCTCAGGGTCACCCTTACGGACTGAACGGAGGTGTTCCGCAAAGCGGTCACCCAATCTGCGTTTGGTCTCCCCAATGTAGAGGGGACTGCATCGTGAGCAGCGAATACAGTATACCATTAAGTTACAGTTGAGCCAACATAGCTTACTGTTGCAGTGCTCAAGTTGGCATTGAAGATTATTGGAGGCTCTGCCATGTCAGTACAAATTGCCTAAAAAGTCAGATTCAGTCTGTGTAATATTACTGTACATTCAATAAAACCACTGCTGCTGGAGTCTCAGGACACTTTAATCGGCTATTTGATATTTCGGTTAACACTACTGACCCTCACCAGGTAAAACTCCCACCGCGTCTGCCTGGTGTGTCGCAAGATTGAGTACTCAAATACATTTACATGGACACATTTTTTTTATTCGCTGTCTGGGCGCTAACTTTTTGATCTACGTGCGTTATTGCAATCAACTTACTCCCTCCCCACACACAGAAGCCACACCAGTCAATTAATACAAGCCACCATTGTTATCTTCAATTAAGAGAGTGTTTTTTTATTATTCATTCATGGGATGTGGGTGTTGCCCGCAAGGCCGGCATTTATTGCCTGTCCCTAATTGCCCTTGAGAAGGTGGAGGTGAGTTGCCTTCTTGAATAAGTGGCTTGCTAGGTCAGTTCAGAAGGCAGTTAAGAGTCAACCACATTTCTCTGGGACTGGAGTCAATAGGCCAGACCTGGTAAGGATGGCAGATTTATTCCTAAAGGACATTAGTGAACCAGAATCTGGTAGTTCATGGTCACCATTACTGATACTAGTTTTTTTATTCCAGATTTATTTAATTAATTGAATTTAAATTCTCCAGCCATGGTGGGATTTGAACTCATGTCTCTGGATCATTCGTCCCGGCCTCTGGATTACTAGTCCAGTAATATAACCACTATGCTGCCGTACCCTAACCCTGGGTAAATCTATTCAGAGTTCATGCATAGATTTTAATATTGAGTTATTAATACCAAATTTAAGGGAATTGTGTTTCTCATACATTCTCTCTCTGCCCCTTCCAAGGGAGCATCTCCTTTTTCCCTTTTAAGACCTATCCATTCCACCAAGGTAAAGAGTTTCTATAGGCAACCTGCCCCCAGGTCTCGACCAGTATCACATTGACACCAGCTAGTAAAAGCTGTGCAAAAGAAGCCCAACTGTGACTCTTCTTCAAGCTATGTATTCCTCCCTTTGGGGAAAAGCCTGGAGTCTGCTCTGCACTTGCATTCCAACCTATCTGAGATCAGGGGAATTGCAGGCATGAATGCACAGCGTTGCTCCAATGCACTGTGCTGGAGTTCAGATTCAGAAATTCGTGATTTTCAGGGTCCAAGTCCAGACTCATTATTATTGATTCAAAGACTGCAGTTCAGATTACTTAAAATAGTGGAAAACCAATCCCCAAAGGCGGTAGAATTATTCACCTCCTCATTACAAACACTTGCCGAAGCTAGCTGCAACTTTTTATTGTATGACCACATAACACTATTAAAGTTCAAAATGAAAAACATCTCTTTGGTTGGTCCATTTAAATGTTGTGCCATGTTTTATGCCGAGTGTTATGACAATTAACTTGAAAAATCAATGCAAGAAAATCACTGGGGACCAGATGACTCATTGCTTTTCTTGGATTGTGAAAGCCTTGGATACACACCAACCCACATCTTTGGATTTCATTGGTCGACGGTTTTGTGAATGAAAGCTATGATTACAACTGATGATTCCCACTGCGGAAATGAATCATAGCAACCAATTTTGACCCTTTCACTGTTTCTCGGAAGGGTGCTAACAAAACTGCTTCTTTTCTTTAATTAAAACTATATGATATAAAAGTATGTAAACTCGGTTACCCAAGTCCCGATGATATCATATGAGGGCAGCTGCAGTACCATCCTCAATATTTCCTACTTGAACACTTGCTTCTCTTCTGACTGTATGTTGGTCTCAGTTTCCGTCTGGCTTTTCAGGGCTCTTCTTTATTCCCTCCTAATTTTATGCTGTTCTGTACAGCTACTCTTCTCTTATCAAAGTTTTGCAACAGGTTAGAGACAGAAAACTAAAACTTATATCCTGTGGATATGGCAGAATTGCTTTCAATGGAAAATATCGCCCAATTCCAGTTGCGTTGAATTTATTCAGGGTGAAATTGGAGAGCGGTGGGCTACTGACACGAACTGGGTTGCAGGGACTGATCCCCATGCCTGGACGGGTAGACCTGAGGCCCGATCAAAATCGGGCCACGGTCCTTGTTTAAATTAGACTGGCAAGCTGCGAATGTCTGCTGTGCATCCCCAGGCAGCTCACTGGAGAAGCGATGTAGATGCAGCAGCCCTCAGGTAGGTCTGGGGTGGCGGGGGGGGGGGGGTGCCGTGGTTGTGGATGAGGTGATCGAGAGGGAGGAGGACAATTGTTCAGGGCACGATTGGTCGGGTGGGGAAGCGATTGGGAGGAGGCCGGGCAGGGCCTGGCATCGGTTTTCAGGACTGCTATGGAGCAGGGAGGGACCATTCCTGCTTCTCCTGAATCCACATTCAGGTAAGTATTTTTTTATAAACTCAACTTTTTGGTAGCGGATTCCAGCAATCTCTTTAAGCACCGCTGGTTAGGCTGCATGCAGACTTGGTTATCCAGAAATCAGCAGGCCCATTCAGGGCAGCACATTTCTGGGAAGAGGTCTCGAATAGGCATATGCAATAGGGCCTAATGCCTGTTTCAGGCACGGGCCTTGGACGCCTATACTTCAGCCTTCAGCAATAGGGCGGGTGGCGTACTTCCGGTGCGGAATGCCCGCCTCCCAAGTTATTGGACGCTTCGGCGCCTGCTTTGCGCCTGTAAAACGGATGCTGTGTCAATTAATTTCTAGGCCAGTCTGTTTATACTGCAGGTGGATTCAACAACACCAGAACAATTATCCACTGTTGATATAATATTGCATTGGCCGCTATGATTTTGACTGCAGCTCTTCCCACCTACCAGAAAAACATACAGCCAAGCAATGGGGAAATCATGGTGCTGAGCTATATGGGCCAGTTCAAAGCTTCGTCTGCCCATGGCCAGAAGAAAATGGCTGCCCTGACAGGAACAGCCATTTACCTTCGCCACCACCTGCGCTTTGCCGCTGAAGGCATACAGGACACCTTGCTTATATTACAGCGCTGCAGCCAAAAACAGCATTGTAATCTAAATTTGGTATAAGATTTCTTTAATAAGTAAGAGAAAAAACAATTCTAAAAAGAGGTGCGAGCGCTTTAGATCAAAAGAAAGACTTGCATTTATACAGTGCCTTTAACGACCTCAGGACTTCCCAAAGCGCTCCGAGATAAGCATTCGACCACGTAGCCACACCTTCACTAAGACCGCCTACTTCCACGTCCATAACATCGCCCGACTCCACCCCTGCCTCAGCTCATCTGCTGCTGAAACCCTCATATATGTCTTAGTTACCATTAGACTTGACTATTCCAATGCACTCCTGGTCGGCCTTCCATCTTCCATCCTCCATAAACTTTGAGGTCATCCAAAACTCTGCTGCCCGTATCCTAACTCGCATCAAGTCCCATTCACCCATCACCCCTGTGCTCGCTGACCTACATTGGCTCCAGGTTGAACAACGCATCAATTTCAAAATTCTCATCCTTGTTTTCAAACCCTTCCATGGCCTCGTCCCTCCCTATCTCTGTAACCTGCTCCAGCCCTACAACCCTCCGCAATATCTCCACTCCTCCAATTCTGGCCTCTTGCGCATCCGATATTAATCACTCTACCATTGTCGGCCGTACCTTCAGCTGCCTAGGCCCTAAGCTCTGGGATTCCATCGCTAAACCTCTCTGCCTCACATTCTTCCTTAAAGCCTACCTCTATTTGCCCTCATATCTCCTTATGTGGCTCAGTGTCAAATTTTGTGTGAGCACTGCTGTGAAGCGCCTTGGAATGCTCTACTATGTTAAAGGTGCTACATAAATACAAGTTGTTGTTGTTTACAACCAATAAGGTACTTTTGAAGTGTAGTCACTGTTGTAATGTAGGGAAAATTGTGCCTAGAATGCGCTGCATATTCTCTGGCAGTCTTAGTGTGCAAGGTTGGGCTGATGTTTCCTTGTATTCCAGGAAGGCTTGGCAAAGTAGAAACTGGAAAAGAGTCAACTCTATCATCCCCTACTTAACATCCTACTGCTAGAATCATAACCTCATGCAATTGAAACAAAGAGACTGGAAATACATGGAGACAATATCAGATGACACAGCTGAGAGAAATATTTACTCGGAAGACCAATCAAGGTGTTCCACAACCAATCATTTTAACTCAGTTGTACAACAGACAGCCCTTATTTGCAATAAACGGATCATCTACAAATCATTATTTTCATCATCTTATCAAGATGGTGGGTTCTGCAGTGTGAGAACAACTTGGATCGTACCCCAAGAGGCATAAGGAAACTGCGGGATTGGACGAGACTGAATAGGATCGTGACAAGGGAATGAATGCCCGGGAGAGTTGAATAAATGTCATGTTTTGCCGCTTTATTAAAAGAATCAACTGATTTTTTGTGCTGTAATTTTAATGTCATGAAAAAATATTATCTTATCCACCCCACTTCCGACTTTAAGGGGCAGGAGCTGAAAACAAAGTTAGAAGGCAAACACACATTGGGGTTAATTTGAACCCCCGAAGAAGACAAGTTTTGAAAAAAATTTCGAGCAGCACCCCAAACTACCCACTCCTGGTTTTAATGGAGGCGGGACGGGGGGGCAGGCGACCAACCTGCGCTCAGGAGGCGGGTCAGTCGGTGAAAATTTTTAAGGAGGCCTCCATTTTTACAAGCTTTTTAGTTTTAACCCATTTCGGCCAGGTTTCCCAGGCCTTGGAAAACCCGGCAAGTAAATGGAGGTGAGAAGGGTAAGTGCATTTACAGCACTGCTTGTGGGCCAGGAGCAGCAGTGTTTCCTCCAGGCCCAACAAGCTTACCTACTTCCAGCTCCACGATTTCCCCCCACCTCCATGATCGGCGACTCCTCCACGATCTCCCCCCACCTCCACACTCTGCTGCCCCGAGCATGATCTACCCCCTCCCGACCGCGATCGCTCCCTCCCTACCTGCTCTCTGCTCCTGTCAAGCAGGCTGGCTGTCAGGTGGGAAATCTATGTGAAAGACGTCCTGCAGTTAATATCTGCAGGACATCGGGAAACCTATACTTTCGGGTTTCCCGTCCAAAACGCCTCCTACACCACACCACCCCCCACCCCACCCCACCCCCCCCGGCTCCCTCCCTGTAAATATCGGGGCCATTGTTTCTGTGCCTCAATTCCTCTGGTCTATGTTAGTGTTTATACTCTACACAAGTCTCCTCCCACTCTAATTTCCTTTTCCCATTCCGCCCCCATATCCCTCTATTCCCTTCTTCCTCATATACACATCAAACCTCCTCTTCAATGCATAAAAACTGTCTGCTTCAACCATTCCATGTGGCAGCAGATTCCACATTCTCAGCACTCTGTGTGTAAAGAAATTCCCTTAATTCCTGCACAGAAAAAACTAAATTAAACACAGATTTTAATTTCAGACAGAAGTAGGTGGATCTTATTTAATAGCTGCATTAAATGGAACTTTGAGACTCAAAGGCAGAAAGAAAAACAGTAATGGGTGGATTGTGGGGTTGATGGCGGGTTCAATCTCTTCAGCATAAATGGAATGTTTTGTTTATTTTGGACATGTTCCTTAATAGTCTGATTCATTTCCTTGTCTCTCTCTTTGGATCCTTCTTCAACTTAGGTTTCTGCCACAGTGCAAACATTCATCCTAGGAGAATGTGGAAACATGATTTAGAAAAATTTGTTCTGTGTGACCCTCCGATTCCCCAATGTGATTAAGCTCCCTGATA
Source organism: Squalus acanthias (assembly GCA_030390025.1). NCBI lineage: Eukaryota > Metazoa > Chordata > Chondrichthyes > Squaliformes > Squalidae > Squalus > Squalus acanthias. The sequence goes on from CM059432.1 coordinate 122,554,338, forward strand.
GCCAGAGGCAAGTGATAGATGGTGCACACTTAAAAGGATAAGGACAAAGAGGGAAAAGGACTGAAGGAATGGGTTAAAGTTAGAATGAGATTTTAAGTGGAAGTCATGGAGGGTTTCTCCCCACCCATAGTGACACCAGGGTCTGTAAGGGTTTCTCTGAACCTATGAGATTCGTGTGGCTCTGTGCAGCCTGGATGCTAGTGCGGGTTTAGGCCTTGTTGCCTGTTCTGGTCTCCAGCCAGTCTGGGAGCACTAGACACCTGTGAGTGGTTCGACCCACTCGCCCTTACGGTTCTGACACTGGACTTAGATGCGAGAGCAGTAATGGAGAGAAAACTCAGGTAGACCCGGTTGAATGGTACGAAATGGAAAATCTTTATTGCATATTATTCAAGATTACGAAATACATGTCATAAGCACAGATTAATGACAGTACAATCTTACACGCAGTTATGTAACTCATTTCAGGGAAACGAGGAACGAACGACACATCGTAAATGGGGGCACACATTATAATTATCCTTAAAACTTAAACCCTCCCCTATCAATACCTGCTCTAAGCTAGATTTGTAGGATCGAGACTCATGCTCACCACTCGTGATAACTCGGAGAATTCCGAAAACTCTGATCGGATGTTTTTCACCGCAGCACCTGATCACCCACGTGTTGATCAGGGGTCTCTGTACCCCACTTGTTTACTCGTTTCTGCTCCGGCTAGCAGGCTGGACCGTCTGCTGTCATGAAGATCTGTGTTGTCCTCGGAGTTCCGACTCTACTCAAAGAAGAGTCTTCCTGTGCCCTCGCACTGATGCGATAAAATTCGAAGAATAGTCTTCCTGCCAGTTGGGTAGCAGTTACCGATTTATCGAGCGCGGTCGGGGCTTACTGACCGTGACGAGATGTATTGTCGTCTTCTCTTCTCATCTCATCTCATCTCATCTCATCTCGTCTCATCTCATCTCAGCTCGGGCCTTCGGTTCCAACACCGTTTACCGACTTCTCGGGATGGTGCGCCCGTTTCAAGGCTTCACAGCCCAGTTCCACACAGATCTTCGCGGCACGCCACGAGGCCGATCCGGGCGGATCATAAAGTTCAACAGTCTTTTAAAAGAGACACGAGGCAAGCAGGAACAAGACGGCGAGTCAAGAGCAGCCACGAGGATAAACGGCAGCAGGATAAGAGTCAACCGAATAAGAGGATAAGAGAAAGATGGACGGCCGGAGCCTGCAGTTATAGTGCAAAACTCTTCCTTTTCCCGCCCAACCTTAATGTCTTTTCTTTTGTTAGGGTTTGGCGCTCAAATTTCTTGTATAGGGTGATCTCTGTTTTTAATGGGTTTCGGGGATACTCGTAACTGTCTGAGTACCTGTTAATACTTTTCCCATTGTTTAAACGGTCGGTGTTCTCCCTGGAGGGGTTTTGGGGCTTCCAAATGTTCTCTGTAACTACCCGCTAACGGCTCTCTCATCGTAGAGTCGTGGGGATTTTGCATATTAATGTCTTTGAATGGGTTCTTGATCGCTTGGTACAATAGCCCTTATTTGCACCTGGGAGACCGATTTCAGTATTTATGTGTATACTGCAAACCCATGATGTCTTGTGTATTATCTCAAATGTGCTTAGTCTTGATCGATCTTGCACAAATGTTTATTGGAACGCCATCTTGTCTGCTTGTCGAAAAGTCTAGAATGTTCTGCCACGAGGCGTGGCGGCCATTTTACAGGCTGCTTGTGTCCACTTTGAAAACCTGACAGCATTCTGCTGAAATAAAACTGTTTGAACGAAACTATGTGTTTTCTCCTTATTTATAAAATCGCGATATATTGCGAATTCTACAGTCCCTCCTGTTGATGCGATTAACTCCGCTTATCGTATCAAAAATATTGTGGTGAGCAATATTATCTCGATTTCTCCAGATCCAGAAATTAATCCCCATAACTTAAACTATCTAGGGTCTTTGCGTCGTCCTTATTTCCCAAGGAAATTACATTCTTATAACACCGCAGGCATTATTTGCCTTTAAACTTACACCACTTGTTTTCCTTCCAGGCGTAACCAGGCCGATGCCTCTCGTATCACCTGTATATTCACATTTTTTATTTAGGGAAAGGAAAAACAAAACAAAACCAAACAATCATATTCAACAACAACACCATCACCAAAATAATCACAACCAACTCTTAAACATGTCGAGTTCCAAACGTATTTACAGTTTCTGAAAAATCACGATCGATTACAACACTTCCGAGGCGCACGTGGCAAGCGGGAGTGACGCCATTTTCCGATTACACGGTGCTTTCGTCGTGCACGCGCACGTAACGTTCTCGCCACTCTCCCGTGTTTTCGTGCTTGGTGAGGCGTTTGCCTCTCTTACAATGTACGACCAATAAGTATACCACAATAAACACTTGGCATACAACTAAAATGTGGGAGGCTATTCTAATCCAGGACGGCACTTCAATGTTGGTGAACAGATTCCACCACGGTGGAATTACTATGTCCAGAATGTCTGTCCCTATTTCGACAGTTTTCTGCTCTAGTGTGTAAAAATGTTTTTGTGACACCGTGACGGCTTTTAAAAGCTTGGTGAGGTGTTCAGGGAGAGGGGGAATGAGGTATCCGAAATGCGCGACGAATCGCTGCAGGTCGGTGAAGTTCTCTTTTACGGTGAGATGAACCGTGGATGGTTCAGGGATTGGGACGATTCGCTGTTGTGCTACTTGAACTTCCGCCCTGGGTTTAAAACAGAAACTGCTGTCACTCACCGGACACCGGCTACGGTTTCCATGCTGGTAGTGTTGCGCTGCAGTGGTAACACAATATGTTCCACCCCCGATGTATGCTACCTGCGGAGGCACATGATCTTGTGCCATTGCCTCCATGGTGCAATTCATGGACTTGGCGCCAGCCGTTCTGAACCCGCACTGTGGTGTTGAAAAGGCATTCAAGTGCTGGGGACACAGTATTATGTGTGCTCCCCGGCCACGACAACCAGAGAGATCTGTACCTGTCATCGTTTGCTCCCAGCGGATGACGTAGGGTGGAACCGCTGCATAGCGAATGTGGGCTCCCCCCTGAATGACACCAATGTTCTCTACCCGATACACCGGGGCGGGCTTTGATGTGTCGCCCAAAACCGGCATATGTAGTACTATACCCATAATGGTATGGTTTGATCGTCCGCAGTCCACGGGGACTGGGTATGCTTCTGAAGCTAGCCTGAGCTGGCACGGGCTTAATGCGTTCTGAAAAGGGTGGAGCGCCCGCAGGTGTTTGTTACTTATCCAGGACGGGACCAAACCTTGTTTTAAATCCTCCAAATTACTGCGGCCCTCGCCCAGTAACCACGCCCCGTAAAGCACGCACACCTCATTCTGCGCAGCTTGATCGGATGCATTCCGATCTTCCCTAATCAGGGCATTTACCGTTCTCGCGTGTTTCTCTAGTTCAGCTATTATTTCTTTTAAATGGAGAGTCATGGCTTGGTCCTCGTGTAAACCCGACCCAACCACCTTATTTTCATCTGTGAGAATGTCTTTTAATTGCGTTTTTAAGCCATTAATCTGGGTCTGCAGCTCCACGCTGTCTAGAGCGTTGACCACAGATGTACCTGTGTTGAAAGCAGTGAACGTGTCGTTCACAACACCCCTTCTTTGCCTCCCCACCTGATCAAAGACTTCATGTGGTGCGGTGTACAAACTTGTTTTATCAATTTCCGCGAAATCGAATTCATAAAATTGCCTGAACATCTTGGTCAACAGGACCTGATATAACTGTTCCGTCTTTTTGGGGCACCACTCTGGTAACCGCACCTCGGTGAGATTTAAAATCACCGAGGCCACCGCGTAATGTACCCCCTGAAATAGTATCTGGTCTGTGGGGACCAGTACCAAACCATTCCCGGGTCCCTTACTGGTTTTAGGGCACCCTTCTTCCTTAGCTAGAACCACCGGAATCGTGGGCGGGGCTTTGCGTGGGCGCGTAATGAGTTCAGTGGCATTTACTGGGATCGGGGAGAATGGGGCCCCGTACCCCCTGGTACTCGCATCCCACCTCATCCCCTGTCCGTTATCCTGCCATTGATTAATGAAAAATATGGAGATGCCTTTGGGGCAAACGTACTTTGACCCCCACATACATACATAAATTCCCTCATCCGGTTCCCACCATTTGTCCCAACAGACTCTCACTTGTCCGTTTGTCCCCGTAATTGTCCGATGGGTATTATTACCCAGTCGTTCCCACTCAACCGAAGAGATCCTCATGTTTTTGCTCAGCTTTCGCAGCCACCACCATCGGCTCAATGGGACATTCCCACTACAAGTCAAACAAATCTGTTTGCCGACGGTGACGCTGATCCTGGGTGCGATGATCCTTACTTTGGGGCACAGTAAAGAAGTCTCTTGGTAGGCAAACCCCGATGTGCTGGAATACTCCGTTGAGTTCGTTCCCAGCCATCCTGGCCACCTTCCCTTGTGGAAATAGGTGGTGGTCTCCTCAGCCTCCCGTCTTCCGGTCCCATCCACCGCGATGGGGGCCGTGTCCCCGGAGCATCCAAACACCACGACATCCTTGGTGCGGCCTCGATAGGCCAATCCACATCCGATTGCCGCGAGCAATACTAGGATTTGTTCCATCCTTCCTTGGTTCCTGTGATCAGATAGAATGAGGTAGCCAGACTCGCAAGAGTCTCTGGCTTTTGTGAAGGGTGAGCGGGTCCCCTGACCTCGCCTCACGTAAACTTCAATGTTCACTGGATAAACTTTAACTAAACCTATCTCTAAAAACTCCCATCATTTTACTTCCTTAAACAAAATTAAACTATCGACTTAAACCGATTTAAAACTATAAACTTATAACCTTATCTAAAACTATAAACTTATTCTTAACCTTAAACTTATAAACTTAGAAACTTATCCTAAACTTATTACTGTACAGCGCCGCCCGTTCCCAGGGCGGCCCCCTTTAAATTCTGAAAAGGCTGCCGCGAGCTCTTCCCGACTTTGGGAGGGCATTGATCCCTCCCTTTGATCTGCCGCAGCGCAGCCTGTTGCTGCTGCGCTGGGACTGGGCTCTCCCTGGGCTGCCGTAACCTTGAGCCTACGCCTTGGGACAGTCTGGGGACTTGACCATACCTTCCTGGGCTGGGGTATCCGACCTGACCTACGGAGAGTTACCGGGGGCAGGAATCCCAGGACCGACGGACCGGGTTCCGAGACTTCCACCGTGGCGACCTGTGGTCCGGTCACAGTCGCTGGCTCCGCCTCCCCTGACTCCGCCTCCCTGACCTCGGGACTTGCAGCTTGTGGCACCGCCCTGCTCGGCCCAGCAGGCGGCCCTTCACTCGCAGTCCCTACCTCCCCCGAGGGCAGGACGTTCAAGGCGGGCGGCTCGGGCTCTGAGGCTTCCACCGTCACGCCCTGTGGTCCCACAGCGGCTGGCTCCGCCTCCCCTGGCTCCTCCCCCCTGTGTTCGGGGCCTGCAGCCTCGGTGTCCACCCTGTGTGGATCTCTATCTGCAGCCCCTGTCCCTCCTATACCTGAATCGGGGGCGACCCTTTCGTCCTCCGATTCCCACTCTCCACTACCTTCACTATCCTCATCTTCGTTGAGTTCCTGGAACTCTCCCTCATCTGACTCCCAACCCCACAAAAATGTTTCACAATTTTCCAGGATGTCTCCTTCCCTGATGCAAGCTGCTTTGCCTGCCTGTGTGCCCTGTGGTCCTACCTGGGGCTGCGAGTCCCCACTCGCAGGGTTTGCCCCTGTGGTTTTCCCTTGTGCACCTGGCTTGTACAGTTTGCACTGGTTTACGTGGAACCACTTAGTGCGCCGAGGTACTTTTACGGCGTATACCATGGGACTCGCCTTATCTATAATGTTGTAGGGTCCCATATACAGTGGTTCCAGACTCCCTACTCTGGCATAGTTTCTGACCATGACCTGGTCTCCTACTTCCCACTCCAACGTTTTGCGGGGTTCCAGTAACAGGCGATTGCTCTGATGCTGCCTTCCCATGTTCCCAGCCGCCTGCTCATAAACCTGCTTCAGGCGCTCCAAGAGGGTCTGGGCGAACTTGTCCCTGCTTATCTCTTGGAGCTGACTCCTCAGTGAGCACCGGCGCTAGCACATGGGTGGGGGTTCGCATGATCCTCCCAGTCATCACCTCGTGCGGGGAATACCCCGTACTTTTCGACTGACTGGCCCGGACCCCCATGAGAACTAAAGGCAGAACTTCCGCCCATTTTTGGGGCGAGTTCCTAGTCTCTTTCCTCAATTTTTCCTTCAGGGTCCGGTTCATGCGTTCAACAATCCCGGATGACTGGGGATTGTGCGCTACGTGCCATTTCCCTTCAATGCCCAAAAGCATGAGGGTGTTCTGCATCACCTGGCCGGTGAAATGACTCCCTTGGTCTGACTCCACAAAACGGGGGAGTCCCCACCGCGAGAACACTTCCCGGACCAAGATTTTTGCAGTACCCAGTGCCGTAGCTGTTCGACAGGGGAAGGCTTCCACCCATTTGGAAAACACATCCACCAAGACGAGGCAGTATTTATAGCCTCCCTGGGTGGTGGGCAGGGGCCCTATATAGTCGATCTGTATCGACTGCCATGGTCCCTCTACCCTCCTGACGTGCCCCATGGGCACTTTCCTTTTCTGGGGGTCTGGGTTGTTTGCAGCGCACACGAGACAGCTTGCACAGAACTCGCGGACCTGTTCCCTGAGCCCCGGCCACCATCCCGCTTGCTCTACCCGTTGCCAGGTAACCTCGGGCCCGGGGTGCCCTGCCCCTGGTCCCTCGTGAGCCAACTGGAGGAATTCCCTCCTGTGCTGCTGCGGCACAACCCACTGCTCATAGCGGAACAGCATGCCTTCCTTAACTGAGAGGGTTGCCGTACTGTACGGACTCTCTACCTGCTTCCCCTCAGCAAGGGTCTTGAGGACTGCTTTTAGGGCGGGATCCTGGTTCTGGACGGTCTTAAGGTCTAGGGGCAATGCTACCCTGGTGTTCCCGGGATTCCCGTCCCTGCCTTGGATCGCTGCCATGGGTCTGGGCCCATAGGGGTCCCAGAAAATGCCGTTGCGGGCACCTTCCCTGGCTAGCGCATCCGCCTGCTGGTTGCCCTCCCCGCGGGGCTCTGTGGAGGAGTGAGCTTTCACCTTATGGATGAAAACCTCTCCTTCCTCCCCTACTGCTGCTAGGATCTTTTCCAGCAAGGGCTTCACCGTTAAAGGTCGCCCGTCCGCGGAGGTGTATCCACGGCGGGACCAAATGGCCAGGTATTCCGTACACGAATTGCATGTGAACATACTGTCCGAGCAAATCGTGTATGGGGTTGGGAAAATGTCTGGGTGGGTAACGACGTACACCACTGCAGACAGCTCAGCCTGCTGCGCGCTCATGGTGCTAGGGAGCTTGATCGCCAGGGCAAGGTTTGCCGCAGGGTCATAAACTCCACACCCTGTGAGTCGTTCGCCAGCAGATACTGTGCTGGAACCATCAACATAAATCTCGCGCCCAGTGGGATGTATCCCGGCCCGCAAACCTATGTTGACTTCCCACACCCCTTCCACCGAACACCGGTGGGCTGTACCGGGGTATACCAAATTGGCCGCAAGCCTGGGCTCGCAAAGACCTTTAACTCTAAGGTCCATCTGGGAAAGAAGAAGGGTCCAACGCGCAATACGCGCGCTGCTTACGGTCCCATCTTTAATCCTCCCATCTAGAAGCATCTTAGTTGGTGTGTGATGGGTGAGGAGAGTGATGGGAGAGAGCCCTGTGAAGATCGCTGATCTTTTCACAGCCCAATGCGTGGCTAAAAGGTGCCTTTCGCAATTGGAGAAACTTCTCTCCACATCCGTTAACACCCTGGACGAATAGACAACCGGCCTCAGCTTGCCGTGGCGCTCTTGGAGCAGCACAGCGCTCAAGCTGTCCCCGCTGGCAGCTACCTCCAGGAAAAACTCCTTCCCCCCATCTATGGCCCCTAAGGCTGGCGCGGTCGGCAGATCCCTTTTTAACTTCTCGAAGGCTGCTTGGCAGCCCTCATCCCAAGACCACTCCACTCCCTTATGGATGAGTCGGAGCAGCGGCGCCGCTGTGGCCGCATAGTCTTCGATAAAATCCCTGCAGTAACCGGTCAGTCCCAAGAAGGACCTCACACCCCTTATGGTGTTGGGAATCGGTAACTCTTGCACCGACTCCCTCCTAGCTTTATCTATGGCTCTTTCCCCAGCGCGAATGGTCAGCCCCAGGAATTTTACTTCCTGCTGACCGATACGTGCTTTCTTAGGGTTTACTTTAAAACCCTTTCTCGCTAGCAGCTCCAATAACTCGGCCAGTAGTGGTCCATGCTCCTCCCTTGAATCCGTAAATAGGAGCAAATCATCCACGTACTGCACTATCTGATTGGGCTGACTAAACTCCTTTAAACTTCCTGCCATACACTGATGGAAAATACTGGGGCTGTTGTGGAAACCCTGTGGCAGACAGTTCCATGTGTACTGTTGTCCTTTGAAAGTAAAGGCAAACTTGTACTGGTCCTCTCGCCGCAGCGGGATGGACCAAAAACCGTTCGAGATATCCAGCACCGTGAACATGGTCGCGGACGCTGGGATACTCCCTATTAGGTCAGCAACTGCTGCTACCGTGGGCGCGCAGGCGGGAATGTTACTGTTAAGGACTCTGTAGTCCACCGTGGCCCTCCACGAATTATCCGGCTTCCTAACCGGCCATAATGGGGAGTTCACGTGTGTGGCTATCGGCCTCAACACGCCCTGCTGCACCAAGGAGGACATTGCTGTCTCCATGTCGGGTTCTGCTTCTTTGGGGAAGTTATACTGCTTTTGGGGCCGGGTCATGGGGTCCCCATCTACGCTGACCTCAAACCCGGCAACCCTCCCACAATCGTGCTTGTGGGTTGCAAACGCGTGCATATTATCTGACACGTACGTTTGCATGTCCGTTGGGACATCCGCGACCATAAGCCCGAGGTCGTAGCCTCCGGATGGCTTCATGGTACACAGGACCCGTGTTTCTTCCTCCCCCGGAATTACCACTACCTCGCCTTCTTCACTCTTAGCCCCCCAGAGACAGTGATTTCTGAGGTCCACGAGGATCCCTTGCCCTGATAGGAGATCGGACCCGAGGATACCTCTCCCACCCCCCTCCTGCCATTCCATCAGTATGCACTTCCACTTAATGTGGAGTGCTCCTAAACGAATGGATAGCGGAAGGGAGAACACGCCAGCCTGTTCTTTTCCCGTGAACCCCGCTAATGTGAATGGGACCTTGGTAGATAGCGGTGAGTCAAAAGGGCTATCTGTATGAATCACGGTGCAAGAAGCTCCCGTGTCCAACAAATAACTACCCTTCTGTTTCTCTACCTCCATTTCCACCAGGGGTCGCTTCCACGCATCATAGCTGAGCGGACACAGGTAGACGGGCTGCGCGGGCTCTAGTTATTGGGTATTATTAGACGGGCCTGTGGCACCTGCGGGGCCGGTAGCAACCGCCACTTTTCCATGCGCACTCATGAGGTTACGCATGGCTCCCAACACTGTTTCGATGTCGTCGGGAGGGGTGGGTGCACTAGCTTCCCTAACAGAGACAGGCATCTGGGCTCGGGCTGCGGGATTTTTATCCCTGGAATCCTTCCAAGGGTTCCTGCAGTTCTTGCGCCAGTGCCCTGTCTTCCCACACCCGTAACAAGCATTACTTGCCTGCGGGGCGCGGTTACCCTCCTGATGCCACTCCTTTTGAGCCGGGGCTGCGGGTCGTACCTCATGTACTTTTCCCTTAATGGGACGTGTTCCCATACCCCTGATATTACGGTACCCTACCGTGAGTCGATTTAGGACCGACTCCTCTGTAATGGCGGGGTCAGTGGGATCAAACCACGCTTTTGCCTGCTCTCTGACGGCTGGCAAACTGTTGGCTACTATACACCTGAGCCAATGAGTTAAACCGATGCCTTCCACATCGTCGCGCTCTGGCGCACCTGGGCAGCTGCGCTGGTATACTGGCCACAGCCTGTCGGCGAAAACCTTCGGGGGTTCTCCCTCCATCTGCACTGTCTGTCCCACTCTAACAAACGGACCTTCATCGTCCGTCCCCAATACTTCTAGGACCTCATTCCTTAATGCCTCATAGGTCTTGGTTCCCCTCTTGCTCTCGTCCGAGTGACACTGAAGGATCGAACTACCCAATGAGAATAGCAGCATCTTTGCTGTTTCCCCATCGTCGCAGCCGTTAATGGCTGCGGTTTGCTCTATCTCCCTAAAATGCACGGAAGGGTCGTCTGACTCGGTCAGCTTCCGTACGTGACTGATCATAACCCTCAGCTGGTGTGAGCTGTGAGGCAACACAAGCTGGTTGAGGAGATTCCCTTGTTCCCCATCGTCTCTGTTCGGGCCTCTTTTGATGCCCGTGACCGGACACAACGGTCCCTTTTCCACTTCTACCTCAGTGGGCTCTTTCGTTTCTTCTACTACTTTCTCCCTTACCCAGGTTTCTGAATAGCTGGGTGGCGCGGAGGGCGTAGTGGCTAATACTTCCTCTGCTTTGCTTGGTGGGAATTACTGAAACTCCTCATCCACTAGCGGCTGGTGTGCTGACGGACTGATAAGGCACACCATGCCGTGTGCTTTGTTCACGGCCCTTTTAAGGTGCTCTATCTCCTTTTGGCAGACGCTATGATCGGCCCCCTGATACTTATCCTCAAGGGACATCTTATATGCCGCCCTAACCCCCGTTAAGCTCTCTTCCTGGGCTTTTATTTGGGCAGCTTGGCGGGCACATCGTTCCTTTAGTCTGCCCTCACTTAACTTTGCCTCAGTGACCTGGCACTCGAGGTAATCTATTTTTGCTTTATGGTGACTGGTGACTACCTGGCGTTCTTGGTGCAACGCATTTAAATTCCTAATGAGCAACTGCCCCCCAGTGACCTTCTCGTCCATTTCCTCCTCTAAATGCCTGATCCGAGCTGCTTGCGCTGTAATGACCTGGTTTGAAATTTGGACTTGTCTTTTATAACACATTAACCAGACCGCTTTCTCGACTGTCTTTTTGTGTTCCTTGCTATCTGTCCACCTCTCGGCTGCCTCTAGTGGACACTTATCCGCTAACAGGTCACTTATCCATTTCTTAGTTAAATTTACCTTTCCGAACACATAATCTGCTATTTTTTCTTGCATGACATTTCGTACATTCACACCAAAGTCTAACACACTACCCTCTCGCTGCCAGTGTCCTGCCGCGGTCGCCATTTTCTGTAAGGGTTTCTCTGAACCTATGAGATTCGTGTGGCTCTGTGCAGCCTGGATGCTAGTGCGGGTTTAGGCCTTGTTGCCTGTTCTGGTCTCCAGCCAGTCTGGGAGTACTAGACACCTGTGAGTGGTTCGACCCACTCGCCCTTACGGTTCTGACACTGGACTTAGATGCGAGAGCAGTAATGGAGAGAAAACTCAGGTAGACCCGGTTGAATGGTACCAAATGGAAAATCTTTATTGCATATTATTCAAGATTACGAAATACATGTCATAAGCACAGATTAATGACAGTACAATCTTACACGCAGATATGTAACTAATTTCAGAGAAACGAGGAACGAACGACACATCGTAAATGGGGGCACACATTATAATTATCCTTAAAACTTAAACCCTCCCCTATCAATACCTGCTCTAAGCTAGATTTGTAGGATCGAGACTCATGCTCACCACTCGTGATAACTCGGAGAATTCCGAAAACTCTGATCGGATGTTTTTCACCGCAGCACCTGATCACCCACGTGTTGATCAGGGGTCTCTGTACCCCACTTGTTTACTCGTTTCTGCTCCGGCTAGCAGGCTGGACCGTCTGCTGTCATGAAGATCTGTGTTGTCCTCGGAGTTCCGACTCTACTCAAAGAAGAGTCTTCCTGTGCCCTCGCACTGATGCGATAAAATTCGAAGAATAGTCTTCCTGCCAGTTGGGTAGCAGTTACCGATTTATCGAGCGCGGTCGGGGCTTACTGACCGTGACGAGATGTATTGTCGTCTTCTCTTCTCATCTCATCTCATCTCATCTCATCTCGTCTCATCTCATCTCATCTCAGCTTGGGCCTTCGGTTCCAACACCGTTTACCGACTTCTCGGGATGGTGCGCCCGTTTCAAGGCTTCACAGCCCAGTTCCACACAGATCTTCGCGGCACGCCACGAGGCCGATCCGGGCGGATCATAAAGTTCAACAGTCTTTTAAAAGAGACACGAGGCAAGCAGGAACAAGACGGCGAGTCAAGAGCAGCCACGAGGATAAACGCCAGCAGGATAAGAGTCAACCGAATAAGAGGATAAGAGAAAGATGGACGGCCGGAGCCTGCAGTTATAGTGCAAAACTCTTCCTTTTCCCGCCCAACCTTAATGTCTTTTCTTTTGTTAGGGTTTGGCGCTCAAATTTCTTGTATAGGGTGATCTCTGTTTTTAATGGGTTTCGGGGATACTCGTAACTGTCTGAGTACCTGTTAATACTTTTCCCATTGTTTAAACGGTCGGTGTGCTCCCTGGAGGGGTTTTGGGGCTTCCAAATGTTCTCTGTAACTACCCGCTAACGGCTCTCTCATCGTAGAGTCGTGGGGATTTTGCATATAGAAACATAGAAACATAGAAAATAGGTACAGGAGTAGACCATTCGGTCCTTCGAGCCTGCACCGCCATTCAATGCGTTCATGGCTGAACATGCTACCTCAGTACCCCATTCCTGCTTTCTCGCCATACCCCTTGATCCCCTTAGTTGTGAGTGTTATATCTAACTCCCTTTTGAATATATTTAGCGAACTGGCCTCAACAACCTTCTGTGGAAGAGAATTCCATAGATTCACCACTCTCTGGGTGAAGAAGTTCCTCCTCAGCTCAGTCCTAAATGGCTTCCCCTTAATCCTTAGACTGTGACCCCTGGTTCTAGTTTTCCCTACCATTGGGAACATTCTGCCCGCATCTAATTTGTCTAAACCAGTCAGGATTTTAAATGTCTCTATAAGATCCCCCCTCAGTCTTCTGAACTCCAGAGGATACAAGTTCAGTTGACCCAATCTTTCTTGATATGTCAGTCCGGCCATCCCAGGAATCAATCTAGTGAACCTTCGCTGCACTCCCTCAATAGCAAGAATGTCCTTCCTTAAGTTAGGAGACCAAAACTGCGCACAATACTCCAGGTGTGGCCTCACCAAGGCCCTGTACAACTGTAGCATCACCTCCCTACTCCTGTACTCAAATCCCCTTGCTATGAAGGCCATCATTCCGTTTGCTTTCTTGACTGCCTGCTGCACTTGCATTCCCACCTTCAGTGACTGATGTACCATGACGCCCAGGTCTCGTTGCACGTCCCCTTTCCCTAATCTGCCACCATTCAGGTAATAGTCCGCCTCTCTATTTTTACCACCAAAGTGGATAACCTCACATTTATCCACATTGTACTTCATCTGCCATACATTTGCCCATTCACCCAACCTGTCCAAGTCACTCTGTAGCCTCCTAGCATTCTCCTCATTGTTCACACTGCCTCCCAATTTAGTGTCATCCGCAAATTTGGAGATATTACATTTAATCCCTTCGTCCAAATCATTAATATATAATGTAAACAGCTGGGGTCCCAGCACCGAACCCTGCGGTACCCCGCTGGTCACTGCCTGCCATTCTGAAAAGTACCCATTTACTCCTACTCTTTGTTTCCTGTGTGCCAACCAGTTCTCAATCCACGTCAATACATTACCCCCAATCCCATGTGCTTTAACTTTGCTCACCAATCTCTTGTGTGGGACCTTGTCGAAGGCCTTCTGAAAGTCCAAATACACCACATCTACTGGTTCCCCCCTGTCCACCCTATTGGAAACATCCTCAAAAAATTCCAGAAGATTTGTCAAGCATGATTTCCCTTTCACAAATCCATGCTGACTTGGACCTATCATGTCGCCACTTTCCAAATGGTCTGTTATGACATCTTTAATAATTGCTTCCATCATTTTACCCACGACCGATGTCAGGCTGACCGGTCTATAATTCCCTGCTTTCTCCCTCCCTCCTTTTTTAAAAAGAGGGGTTACATTGGCCACCCTCCACTCCATCGGAACTGATCCAGAGTCTAAGGAATGTTGGAAAATGATCGTCAATGCATCCACTATTTCCAAGGCCACCTCCTTAAGTACTCTGGGATGCAGACCATCAGGCCCCGGGGATTTTTCAGCCTTCAGTCCCATCAATTTCCCCAATACCTTTTCCCGACTAATAAGGATTTCCCTCAGCTCCTCCCTCTTACCAGATCCTTGGATGGGTTCTTGATCGCTTGGTACAATAGCCCTTATTTGCACCTGGGAGACCGATTTCAGTATTTATGTGTATACTGCAAACCCATGATGTCTTGTGTATTATCTCAAATGTGCTTAGTCTTGATCGATCTTGCACAAATGTTTATTGGAACGCCATCTTGTCTGCTTGTCGAAAAGTCTAGAATGTTCTGCCACGAGGCGTGGCGGCCATTTTACAGGCTGCTTGTGTCCACTTTGAAAACCTGACAGCATTCTGCTGAAATAAAACTGTTTGAACGAAACTATGTGTTTTCTCCTTATTTATAAAATCGCGATATATTGCGAATTCTACAGTCATTCACCAGATTAAAAGGCTGCTGAGTTCAACCACTGCTTATACATATGAAATCAAAGACTTCACTTCTGTTCCAACCAGAGAGATTTAGGTATCCTAGTACAGGAAACACAAAGTTAGCATGCAGGTACAGCAAGCAATTAGGAAGGCAAATGGCATGTTGGCTTTTAGTGCAAGGGGGCTGGAATACAAGAGTAAGGAAGTCTTACTACAATTGTGCAGGGCTTTGGTGAGACCACACCTGGAATACTGTCCACAATTTTGCTCTCCTTATCTGAGGAAGGACATACTTGCCTTAGAGGCAGCGCAACAAAGGTTCACTGGATTGATCCCTGGGATGAGAGGGTTGTCCTATGAGGAGAGATTGAGTAGACTGGGCTTATATTCTCTGGTGTTTAGAAGAATGAGAGATGATCTCATTGAAACATACAAGATTCTGAGGGGAATCGACAGGATAGATGCTGAGAGGCTGCTTCCCCTGGCTGGAGAGTCTAGAACTAGGGGGTATAGTCTCAGGATAAGTAGTCAGCCATTTAAGACTGAGATGAGAAGGAATTTCTTCACTCAGAGGGTTGTGATCTTTGAAATTCTCTACCCCAAAGTGCTGTGGATGCTGAGTCATTGACTATATTTAAGGCTGAGATCGATAGATTTTTGGACTCCAGAGGAATTAAGGGATATGGAGATAGGGCAGGATCCACTGTGCATTTGGGAGCCTGATTTAATTTTAACTGCTACCGGCTGGGTTCCCATAGGCTCCTTCTGGGCCAGGAGGAACAGCAGTGCTCTCCCCTGCTTCTCAAGGAAGCCTTCAGCCTCCCTTCTGCTTATTGCGGCTTCTCACTAGCCTCTGCCATGATCAGTAACCTGCCCCACCTCCAGCCCCGGTCTGCAGCCTGCTCCAAGATCGGCCGAACCCCCCCACAACTGAAGCCTGCCTTGCGATTGCCAACCCCGTCCCCCCGCAACGGAAACCTGCCCAGCGATCGTGATTGTTGGGGACCGTCCTCAAGGGTTCTCGGCTGTAGCATCCTGCTGCTGGTTTTACCGCCCAGCAGCCGACCAGCCTGTCAATTTGTCCAGCTGCCAGGCGGGAAATGGGTGAAAACTTATAATGAGGTCCTGCTGTTAAATACATCCCCGGCCTTGCTGGGTTTCCCCCACACACACACTCTCCCCGCTTCCCCGAAAATATTGGGCCGATAGAATACAACTGAAACGTCAAATAACTATTGATAGAGAATTAGCAATCAACAAACACTTCAAGTGAATATTATAAAGCTCAACTTAATCTCAATATAAAACCATTACACATGCAAGTGCTCGAGAATACTTCTGCGTTTACAATTCACTGGTAATCTTCTCCAATTAGTTAAAAATATAACCTGTACCCAATAGACCTTACAGCTTATTATTGTCATGATGCTTCACACCTACGCTTTTAATCAATTCAAACCCACAAAATGAGTTCTTCCTGGGTTAGTAAGTGCCTCACTCTTTCTTACAGAAAGCACCTGTAGTAAAACACTCAGACAACTTTTTTCCCCAAAACTACAAGACAGTTTGTTTTTCTAAACCAGTCTCTCACCAGAGCATCCAACTCGTGTTTGTGATTCATTGGCTTTCGTATCTCACCTAACCATCAGCTGAGAAATAAAACCAATACAAAGAAAGCTTCAAGAGCTTAAATTGTGTACTGAGACCTCAAGAGAAGAAGCAGTTCCCCTTTTCTCATGGCTGAATATTGTGCTGGGATGAAAACAACTCAACATTGAGAAAACATTGGCCTTTTGACATGAGGTTTGAAAGGCTGAAATGTTTGAAAGACTAAGCAGTAAGTGCAGCCTCTCTTTTGAATCGCAGGGGTGCGACTACAGAACAGTTTTTAAAATCATTTATAGTTGAGCTCCCGTGGTATTGCTCACAGTGAGTGCCAGGTTATGCCAGTATAAAACAGGGTGCATAAAACGTGAGCGTGAACTCTCAGATCTTCAGAGGAGCGAGTGCAATGTATTTAAGTGTGCTGCTGATAAAAATCTCGGTGGGAAAGTAAGCTGTGAGGAGGCTGTAAAGACTCTGCAAAGGGATATAGACAAGTTAAGTGAGTGGGCAAGAAGGTGGCAGCTTGAGTATAATGTGGGGAAATGTGAGGTTATTCACATTGGTAGGAAGAACAGAAAAGCAGAATATTTTTTAAAAGGTGAGAGCCTAATAAATGTTGGTATTCAGATGGATTTGGGGGTCATTGTACATGAATCACAGAAAGTTAACATGCAGGTACAGCAAGCAATTAGGAAGGCAAATGGTATGCTAGTCTTTATTGCAACGGGGTTGGAGTATAAGAGTAAGAATGTCTTGCTGCAATTATGTAGGGCTTTGGTGAGCCCACACCTGGTGTACGGTGTACAGTTTTGATCTCCATGCCTTAGGAGGGAGTGCAACAAAGGTTCACTAGATTCATTCCAGGAATGAGAGGATTGTCCTATGAGGAAAGATTGAGTAGAATGGGCCTATATTCTCTGAAGTTTAGAAGCATGAGAAGTGATCTCATTGAAATGTATAAAATTCTTAGAGAGCTTGACAGGTGCAAGACCTTTAAATCCACCCTTGTCCTTTAACCCGTCCAACAGTTTCCAAAGTTCAAACCCATGGAACAGACACAAAACACAAGGATTCGAGAATAACTTTCTTTTTACATAAAATCAGCAAGAGGTTACAAGTAAGCTCACACAAAACTGTTGCATATAATAGTCCTGATTATATCTAAGCATACATGGGTTTATTCCCTTACTTTAAGATCAAGTGATAATAAGCCAACACTACATACGTACTAACACCAGCGAGTGGTCAGTTCGGCAGTGACTAGGCGTATGATTTCTGGCAACTGACCAGGTCGCCTCTGACTGCAGCAGCCCCCAAGTGTCTTAAAACAGCATCGCTTATACCCTAAAAACCTGGGCAGGCTCCTCAATGCGTATGTGTCCCAAACTGTGTGACAAATGGTTGGCAGTTGTTTTCCTCTTCTTATCAGTGGGCCCCAAGGCCCTTCGCACTATTTGCCTGAAGATGTTCCTGTCTTTGTAATGCCCAACCGTTTGTTCCTGCTCAGGGTCTATCGCTTCCTTATCTGATTAACAGCTTTCGTACAAAGTTCCCACAGGAACCAACCTCTCAACCTCCCGAAGCATGCTGGGATATTAAATTTGGTCAACTTTTTATGTTTGGTCAAGTTATAGCAAATTCTTACAGCAAATGGCTTATTCTTACACAGGGTAGCTGCTGAGAGGCTGTTTCCCCTGCCTGGAGAGTCCAGAAATAGGGGTCATAGACTCAGGATAAGCGGTCAGCCATTTAGGGCTGAGATGAGGAGAAATTTCTTCACTCAGAGGGTTGTGAATCTTTGGAATTCTCTACCCGAGGGCTGTGGATGCTCAGTTGATTAGTATATTCAAGACTGAAATCAATAGGTTTTGGGGCACTGAGGGGATCAAGGAATATGGGGACAGGGTGGAAAAGTGGAGTTGATGTAAAAGTTTAGTCATGATCTTATTAAATGGCAGAGCAGGCTCGAGGGGCCGTGTGGCCAACTCCCGCTCTTATTTCTTATGTTCATATGTTCAGTGTTGATCATCTCAGGAAAACGCATTGACAGAAATAACTGATTTGCTGGTGGATGGTGCTCAGTGTTATGATCAGATGATTGGTGAAAGGAACAATAGCTTCTCGTTCTGCAATTCAATTGATAAAAGCGATTATACAGAGCTACATTACAGGCACAAGTGTTAATAATGGGTAAACAAGCCAGTAATATTCTGAGCCTGAACAACTGCAGTAAAATGAAACATTTTTTTTTCAGTAACTTCCTAGAATCTGAAATTCCTCAGCGTGTAAAAGATTCTAATGGATCTGCTAACAAAGAAGAAAGAACTTACATTTACACAGCGCCTGATCGTATCTTCAGGATGTGCCAAGATGCCTTGCGGGCAGGAAACCTGGAACTATGGGTTTCCCGCAGGTCCTGCCAAATTTAACGGCAGGACCTGTTTTAAATTATCTCAACAGGTTTCCTGCCAGACAGATTCACAGGCTGTCTGTTAGGCTGTAAAACAGCTGGGAAGCGGGTAGCAGGTAAGTCTGACATCACGGGGGTGGGAGGCGGGATTCAGAAATTGAGGGGGAAAAATAAGCGAACACGGGGGGGTGGGGGTGGTGGTCAGGGTCAGCCAATCATGGGGTGTTTAAACAGTAAGCTTGGTGGGCCGGAGGAGAAACACTCCTGCTCCTCCTGGCCCACAAGCTGTGCAATAAAGGCACTTACCTCACGGATCCGGCCCTTCTCGCCTCCTATCATCCGCAGAGGTTAAAAATAAAACATTTCTTAAAATGGTGGCACACAGCCTCCTTAAATATTTTAGTGACCGACCCAACTCCTGATAGCGGATTGGTCACCTGCAGCCCTCCCTCCACCCCACACCGACGTGCCTCTGTTAAAACCAGAAGTGAGTGGGTTGGAGGTGGGTTTTCCATTTTTGTAAATTTATAACCCCACTCACCTCCCTCCCCACCAACCCTGGAAGGGAGGGGAGGGGGGTGCCGGTGGTAAAATTACCTCTCAGGTTTCACACTTGAGTGACAACGTCTTCAGTGAATGAGACCCTGCTCAGGCACTGCACTTCCAGCATACCCAGGTTGATGATTCTATTGTTATAGACCTGCTGCCCAGGATCATTCCTGCTGTGGGTCTTGGCCTCCCATGCCCTCTAAATGCCCGGACAACCAGCTTCAGTTCTCCACTATGATATGCCCAGCAATGCCAGCTATGCCCATGTTTGCGCTGAAGAACGCCAGTTCTATTCACTGCGGTCACTCCTTGACTGCTATTCTGTGCATTCATAATCCTCATTGATGCCAGATCTGAGCTGCCATAAAATATTCACCTTTCGATGAGCCTTTGCAGCTGCAGAAAATGATATTGCTCATTCATAACCTTTAACCAAATGTCAGGATGTCCAGCTGTCCTTTATTACAACTTGTCACAAGCATTTAACACCTATTTTTGATGAGCAGGAATAGTCAGAATGTGGACAATTAATTAATCTGATGACATTTACTCCCAACATTTCACTGAGCCTTTGTGTCATATGGCTTTCCATTCATGGAAATTTCTGGAAAATCATAATTTTTTTTTTCCTTTCCATAAAAATATTTCCAAAATATCCTCTCTTTTTTCAGTATGCCGTAAAATATTAATCCTGAAAACAATAAAACTGAGACTGAAATTTTAATAATACTGGTGTTCTTTGAGAGTGTAACAGATGAACTTGATAGGAGTAAGGCCATGGATGTGGTTTACTTGGATTTCAGTAAGGCCTTTGATACAGTTCCTCTGGAGAGGCTAGTACTGAAAATAAAGCATGCAAGAATTAGTGGAAATATTTTTTAATGGATATGTAATTAGTTGACTGATAGAACCCAGAGGGTTGTGGTATAGAGATTGTCATCATTCTGGGAGAATGTTATCAGTGGGGTCCAACAGGGGTCTGTTTTGGGATCTCTTTTGTTTAATATCTTTATTACTGATCTGGACCGAGGAGTCACAAGCACAGTTGTGAAATTTGCAGATAATACAAGAGTCACAAGCACAGTTGTGAAATTTGCAGATAATACAAAGCTAATGAAGGTGATAGACTCCAAAGCTGAACAGAATAAGCTACAGCAGGATTTGAATATACTTGGGAGGTGGGCAGACAGGTGGCAGATGAAATTAAATATAGAGGAATGTAAAGTGCTTCACATGGGGACCAAAAATGCAGGGAGGGTCTATTACTTAAATGGAAAGAAAATACTGTGCATGGAAAATGAGATCGATCTGGGGTCTCGATTGACAATAAATTGAAGCTAACGCAACAATGCTCAGCAGATGTGAGTAAAGCAAATCAGACGTTGGGATGTATTAAAACGTCAATATTAAGCCAAAAAATTTAGGTAATCTTGATATTTTATAAATCATTGGTGCGACCACACTTAGAATACTGTTTAAAATTCTTGTCGACAGTACGAAAAGGATATTGCAGCTATATCAAAGAGAGCAACCAGAATGATTGAGGGGATGAAACTTGGATTATGAGGATCTATTATATAAATTGGGCATGTTCTCAGTGGAAAAGTGAAGGTTGACAGGTGATTTGATTACTGCGTTGAGGATTCTAAAAAACGAGGGGAATTTTAACCCCCAAAAATGGGTGGGATGTAAAACCGTTAATCTGAAACCCAACCCCAATCCACCTCCAACTTGCCCATTTCGGGTTTTAACGGAGGTGGGACGGGGGCAACCAACTCACTCGCAGGAGACGGGTTAGTCATTAAAACATGATAATGAGCCTTCGTGCCTTAGATTTAACCAATATTTTAAATTTAACCCTGGCCAGTCGGGTTTTCCGGGCCTTAGGAAACCCAGCCGCTAAAGGGAGAGGAGGACTGCTGGATGCAGCAGGTAAGTGCCTTTCCACTTAGCCGCTGGAACCAGTTTACCTGCTTCACCCACTCCCCGTGATCGGACAAACCGCACCCACCCCCCCGCCACCGACGACCTTTCCGATCTTCCCCCGTCCGGAGATCCCTCTGCTTCAGACCTGATCTGCCCCCAACCCGAGATCCCTCTGCTTCGGACCCTGATCTGCCCCCAACCCAGCCTCCGATCTCCCCTTTGCTCCAGATCCCGATCTTCACCCAACCCCAGACCGATGATCTCCCCACTGGCCTCCAATCTTCTCCCCACCCCCACCGCCCTCTCTGGCCTTTGGGATCCTTCCCTCCCTCCCTCCTCTCCCCAGCAGCGGCCTGATACCGAAGGCCTACCTACCCAACAGCCAGCCAGCCTCTCAATCTGGCTGGCTGCAGAAGGGAAACGGAGGGAAAAAATGGTAATCAAGTCCTGCCTCTAATTATGGCCTTTTGAGCATTCCCAATTTTAATCGCTCCACCATTGGCAGCCATGCTGTCTGTTGCCTAGGCCCTAAGCTCTGGAATTCCCTCCCTAAACCTCTCCGCCTCTTTACCTCTCTTTCCTCCTTTAAGACGCTCATTGAAACCTACCTCTTTGACCAAGTTTTTGGTCATCTGCCCTAATTTCTCCTTATGTGGCTCGGTGTCAAATTTTGTTTTATAACGCTCCTTTGAAGTGCCTTGGGAGGTTTTACTATGTTAACGGCATTATGTAAGTACAAGTTGTTGGTCAGAGCCTGGCTATTCTGCGTTGAGTGGCTCACCTCCTGACTTCCCAGAGTCTTTCTATCATCCACAAGGCACAAGTCAGGAGTGTGATGGAATGCGCTCCACTTGCCTGGATAAGTGCAGCTCCAACAACACTGAAGAAGCTCGACACCAAACTAGCCCGCTTGATTGGCACCCCAAAGCCGCGACCACCTAGAAGGACATGGGCAGCAGACGCTTAGGATCACCACCACCGCCAAATTCCCCTCCAAGTCACACACCATCCTGACTTGGAATTATATCACCGTTCCTTCATCGTTGCTGGGTCAAAATCCTGGAATTCCCTACCCAACAGTACTGTGGGACTACCATCACCACACAGACTGCAGCAGTTCAAGGCTGCCGCTCACCACCACCTTCTCAAGGGCAATTAGGGATCAGCAATAAATGCAGGCCTTGCCAGCGACACCCATATCCCGTGAATGAATAAAAAAAAGCTAAGGCACGGCCACCAATGGTGGAGCGATTAATATAGGGGATGCTCAAGAGGCCACAATTAGAGGAGCGCAGAGATCTCAGAGGGTTGTAGGGCTGGAGGAGGTTAGAAATATAGGGAGGGGTGAGGCCATGGAGGGATTTGAAAACAATGATGAGAATTTTAAAATCGAGGCATTGCCAGACCGGGAGCCAATGTAGGTCAGCGAGCACAGGGGTGATGGGTGAACGGGACTTGGTGTGAGTTAAGATATGGGCAGCAGAGTTTTGGATGAGCTCAAGTTTATGTAAGGTGAAATATTGGCGGCCGGCCAGGAGAGTTTTGAAATAGTCAAGTCTAGAGGTAACAAAGGCATGGACAAGGGTTTCAACAGCAGATGAGCTGAGGCAAAGGCAGAGTCAGGAGATGTGACGGAGGTGGAAGTAGGCGGTCTTGGCAATGGAGCAGATATGAGGTCAGAAGCTAATCTTGGGGTCAAATACTACACCAAGGTTGCCAACGGTCTGGTTCAGCCTCAGACATTTGCCAGGGAGAGGGATGGAGTCGGTGGGGAGTTTGTGGCGGAGACAGAAGACATTGGCTTCAATCTTCACAATATTTAGTTGGAGGAAACCTCTGCTCATCCAGTACTGGATGTTGGACAAGCAGTGTGAAAAATCAGAGACAGTGGAGGGGTCGAGAGAGGTGGTGGTGAGGAGAGGTGGTGGTGAGGTAGAGCTGGGTGTCGTCAGCGTACATGTGGAACCTGACATTGTGTTTTCGGATGATGTCGCTGAGGGGCAGCATGTATATGAGAAATAGAAGGGGGCCAAGGATCGATCTTTGGGGGACCCCAGAGCAATGTTCCCTGTAAATTTTATTTTGTGCGTGGTACCTTTAAACTTGCGCCGTGCTGGCGCGGTATCTTAGTGGGAACAGCTTGCGAGCGGCCTGCACGGTACCTTCCCGAATGTTGCATGGCCACGCATGCGCACAGCTTAGAGGGAACATTGCTCCGGAGGTAACACTTCGGGAGCAGGAAGAGAAGCCATTGCAGGTGATTCTCTGGCTACAGCTGGATAGGTAAGAAAGGAACCAGGTGAGGACAGTCCCACCCATGAGGCTACCAGGATGGTGGAAGGCAAACTGGATGGACCTTGGTCTTTTTTCATCTAGAAATTCTTATGTTCATATGTACCCTAAACTAAGCACCGAGAGAACATAAACGCCATGAAGGAAATAAACAATGCTGCATTTTAACAGTTTAAATGGTCACGCAATGTTTACACTCCACCTACCTTCAGAGGTGAGCAGGACCAGGGAGGTTTGCTACACTCGCGGGGTGGGTTGCATCAGGCATGGAATTAGCTCCTGCAATCAGAGCTGAGTCAGGCGAGGAGCTGGATGATGCACTCCATCACAGGCCAGATAGAGCGAGAAGTTTGCTACTGCACTCACACTGGGCTGTGCAGCTTTTGGGCCAGTGAGAGGGCGTCAGAGTACTTGGAGTGCGTCAAGAGTGGAAGTGACAGAGAAGGTGGGGGGGGGGGGGGGGGGGGAGAGAGCACGCGAGAGACACGAACAAACAAAGTGGAGGGAGGGAGGGAGGGGGGAGAGAGAAAGGCAGAGAGAGACAAAGATGGAGAAAGAAAGAGAAAGAAAAAGAACCAAGCAGAATAGGCGAAATGTCTGGGATGGAGGGTTAACAGAGGAGAGGAGGTACTTATGGCAAACTATCTGATGTCATCTGGTTAGCATAGACCAATCAGTAATGTCAGAAGCTCACGAAAATCATAAAATATTACACAGAACTTTTTATCTGAATATATGTTAGTCTTCTGTTAACACAACGTCAGCGCATTTTTTAATCAATGGAATGAGTGAATCAAATACATTCATCAAAGTGGATCTCGATTTTCTTCTTTTCACTGCCTTCAGTCAGGGTCAAGGGTTATGGATTGCTGGATCAATGTGTTTTATACTATTTATATGACTGCAAATGCATGAATGCTTCAAGATTACACCCAGACATATGCTCCTTATATTGTGCCGATATTTTCATCAAACCAGGCACAAAATTGCAATACTCT
This sequence comes from Squalus acanthias, assembly GCA_030390025.1. NCBI lineage: Eukaryota > Metazoa > Chordata > Chondrichthyes > Squaliformes > Squalidae > Squalus > Squalus acanthias. The sequence continues at coordinate 122,578,754 of CM059432.1, forward strand.
TCTGACCTCATAATGAGCGAGTCCAGGGTATGGTGGCCTAATGGTTCTAGTACTGAATAAACAACCCAGAAATCATGAGTTCAAGTCCTATTGTGGCAGGTTGTGAAATTGAATTCAATAAATCCTGTAAATGGAAAATGACCATGGCAGCTGCTGGATTGTCGTAAAAACCTTCAGGGAAGGGAGCTTGCCTGCCACTCCTATCCATCCAGCCGACAGACAGCTTCAGTGTCGCAATATGCGGTACACTCGTGTCCTAATGTCTTAATACAAAACAACTGCTAAAAAACGGAACATCGAGAGAAATACCCGATGGGCCGATCGGCAACAACTCAGGCATTGGATAAGGACAAGACCTGGCAACGTCAGCCCAATATACCCTGCCAAATGGAAGGCCAGTCAATAGCTCAACATAAATCATACTTGCAGAATCATAATCAGCCAACATCTCAGACTCCTCCATCCCTGGGTATGCCCTTTTCCAGAGGTGGAAGCACCGTGTATACAGTTGGCTGAGCATGGGCCTGGGAGTTCTCAGCATTGACTCCGGATCGCATGAAGTATAATGGCTTCAGTTCAAAAAAAGCCCATGGAAACTTTCTGCTGATTACCACTTGCTATCCTCTCACGTGAAGAATCAGTACCCCTTCACAATGAACACAACTTGAACTCCACTGCCCCCACACACACAGCGTGACTTGGCAGTACCACCACTAATCGAGTGTTGAAGGACACAACTGCCAGACTAGACCTGCATCAAGTGGTAAGGAAACCAACGTGATGAAATAACCTGCTTGACCTCATCCTCAGCTACCTGTCACAGACATATCTGTCCATGATAACATTGGTAGGAGTGACCACCATACAGTCCTTGTGAAGAAAATGTCTTATCTTCACAATGAGGACACCCTCCAATTTGTAGTGTGACACTATCACCATTCTAAGTAGGACAGATCTAGCAACCCAGATTGGCCATCTATGAGGTGATGTGGGCCATCAGCAGCAATGGAGTTGTAAAGCAACAGAATCTGTAACCTTATGACCAGGCACATCCCTCATTCCATCATCAAGCCAGGCGAACAACTATGTGGAATGTAGAAGGACATACCAGAAGCAATGCCAGGCTTACCTTAGAATGAGGTACCAACCTAGAATCTACAACATTGAGTTACCTGCATGCTAAACATCGAAAGCAGAAGGGTATAGACAGAGATAAGTAGTCCCACAACCAACAGATCAGAGCAAAGCTCTGTAACCCTACCACATCCAGTCGAGAATGATGGTGAACAATCATACAACAGACAAAGTAGGTTCCACGAACATCTGCATGCTCAGTGATGGCAGAACCAGCATGTGACTACAAGAGATGTATTTGCAAGCACCTTCAGCAAAAGTACCAAGTGAACAAATCCCTCAGCATCCTCCCAAGGTCCCCACCATCATAGATGCCAATGTCCAGCCAATGTAGTTCACTCCATATGGCATTAAGATGCAGCCGACTGCACAGGGAAATGGCTGTAGTTGTCAGAGGCCAATATCGCAGCTCCAGGACATTGCTGCCGGAGTTCCTCACGAGCAGTATCCACGACCACCCAGCTTCAGCTGCTTCACAATGACATACTTTCCATTATAAAGTCATGAATTGGACTATTCGCTGACAATTCTGCAGTGTTCAACTCCATTCATGGAGCAGCCTATGCCATCCTACAGCAGGACCTGGACACCATCCGGGCTGACAAGTGGTAAGTAACGTTTATGTTTTGTAAGTGCAGGCAATGGCTACCACTAACAAAAGACACAACCCACCTCCTCCTAATATTCAACAGCACCAAAATCACTAAGTCCCCCATGACAAAAATCCTGTGGGTCACCATTATTCAGAGACTTAACTGGATCGGTCACATTAGCATTGTGGTTCCAAGAGGAAGGTAGAGACTGGATACTCTGATGAGTGACTCACCTGCTGACCCCCTTAAAGCCTCTCCACCATCTACAAGGCCCAAGTCAGGAGTGTAATGGACTACTCATTACTCACTTGGATGACTGCAGATGCAACAATGCTCAAGAAGCTCGACAGCACCCAAGACAGAGCAATCCACTGAACTCAATATCCACCCACTTCCTTCACTAGCACATTCTGATGCAGTATGTACTATCTACAGGGTATACTGCAGCAACTTGCCAAGCTTAATTCATGAGCACTTACCAGCACTGCAACCTCTACCACCAAAAAGGGCAAGAACAAAAACATTATGAGACCACCACCAACTCCAAATTCTCCTCCAAGTTACATGCCATCTTGACCTGGGCACACAATGCCATTTCTTTATCATCACTGGGTTAATATATTGGAATTCCCTACCTACCAAACACCACAAGTGGTTCAAGGTGACCCACCACCACCTTCACAGAGGAACTATGGATGGGTAATAAATTTGGCTTTGCCAGTGCCACACACATCCCAAGAACAAATATTTAAAAAAACCTCCATATGATGGTCTCATACCAATCGTATTATAACTGCATCCAGCTCAATCTTCTCTCACAAAACGATACCAATATTCAATACCAATTGTAGAACATAACATTTTGGGCATGTATAGACATCTTGCAATACCTAAACTCTTCCAAGATTCGGATTTTATTAAAGATAGCCGCAAAGAGTTTTGCTTTGCGGGAGAAATTGAAACTGAAAATATTGAGATGGAATGTGCATGAAGTGCTCTGCAGAGATATGAGATTACATACCTCAATAGTTATGCAATGAGCAAGTGAACCGAGATACCTAAGTGGACCTTGCACAAATACTAAGTACAGAGCAACAAGAAGTAATCAACCAGTAATTATAGCGTGTATGATTACCATTTGTTCAGATCTGCTCACCTTCGCTCCTAATTAGTGACAAACACTAATTCTGGTGTAAGGGGTGACCTGCGGCTCTGTGCTTAGCCTGGGTGCTAGTGCGGGGTTAGGCCTTGTTGCCTGTTCTGGTCTCCAGCCAGCCTGATAACACTAGACACCTGTGAGTGGTTCGACCCACTCGCCCTTACGGTTCTGACACTGGACTTAGGTGCGAGAGCAATAATGCAGAGAAAGACTCAGGTAGAGCCGGTTGAATAGTGCGAAATGGAAAATCTTTATTGCATATTATTCAAGATTACGAGATACATGTGATAAGCACAGATTAATGACAGTACAATCTCACACACAGTTATGAAACTAATTTTAGGGAAACGAGGAGCGCACGACACATCGTAAAAGGGGACACGCATTATAATTATCCTTAAAACTTAAACCCTCCCCTATCAATACCTGTCCTAATCTAGATTTGTAGGATCGAGACTCATGCTCACCACTCGTGATAACTCGGAGAATTCCGAAACTCTGCTCGGATGTTTTACCGCAGCACCTGACTATCCAAGTGTTGATCAGGGGTCTCTGTACCCCACTTGTTTACTCGTTTCTGCTCCGGCTAGCAGGCTGGACCGTCTGCTGTCATGAAGATCTGTGTTGCCCTCGGAGTTCGGACACCACTCGAAAAAGAGTCTTCCTGTGCCCTACACCAGTTGTCTGTAGAACTCAAAGAAGGGTCTTCCTAGGCCAGTTGTGGAGTAGCCGATAAAATTCAAAGAAGTGTTTATTCGACTTACAGGCGCGGTCGGGGCTTACTGACCGTGGCGATGCGTATTGTCATCTTCTTCTCTTCTCATCTCATCTCCTCTCGGGCCTTCGGTTCCAACACCGTTTACCGACTTCTCGGGATGGTGCGCCCGCTTCCAGGCCTCACAGCCCAGTTCTCCACAGATCTTCGCGGCAAGCCACGAGGTTGATCCTAGCGGATCAGAGTCCAGAGCCAATTTTAGATCCTCGACTGCTGAGATAAGAATGCTCAGCATAGACTGGGGAACAAACTTGGTCTGTATAGCTTACCTGTTCATTGGATAAGCTTGCTGAGCCATCAGGGGAATCTACATGCTGCTTTTTAAAAAAATAAAACAGCTCCACGTGAGTTTTGCAATCTGTACCTCTTGTTGATCAGAAATATCCCTCCTAATATTTCCCCAAGGTTAACAGCTGTATTTATTGGAGATACAAGTTTTTTTTTTAAAAGAGCATATTTATTCAACATATCCCTTAATAAGGAAATCATCTTAAAAAAGTGTAATCTCAGTTAAAACTTTGAGGAAAGAAACACTAAAGTACAGTTATTAGTGACTATTTGAAACAGCACTGATTTTAATGCTCTCCTTTTCACAATTAATTCTCGTTTCACTGCGATATATCAGTGCCAGTGATCCAGCTAAGTACTTTGTTTATTGAAATGAGCAAATGCAGAACATTCTTTTTCCTACATTAGAACATAAATCTGAGAGGTAATTACTAAAACAATTAATTTTAATAAAAAGCTCTATTTCTGTGAACAAGGAGGTTGTTTTATTTTTTATATTTACAGAGGTGAGAAGTTAACTAATTTTATAAAGTACATTCTTTTGTCTGTGACATTTTATAGTGCAGTACAGTGGTGGCGTTGAAAATCTACCAGCCTGTCCAATGTTCAACAGCTGCTAAAATGAGGGCTAGTCATTTCCCTCCTCTGCAGTCTTGAAATCAAAGTTTACGCAACAATTCAATGAATTTTTTTCTTCCCCTCTCTGAGGGAAAGTCATTAACACAATTTTGCTGCAAGATTTCCACCTCAGACAGAATCTCATCAATCCACAGTCTATTATATTACTCAACTTATGAACGATCAGTTGAAGAGAATTTTTTGATAATCTACTCATAACATTTCTATTTCCTTTGGCAGTGTAACGCAATTCCCGTGTTGAGTGTTGTACTGTTGCTCATACCCATAGGCGTTGACCAGCTGAACAAGCTTTCCTCCTTGCATCAGCATCTCCTTTTCTCATCAGCTGTGAAAAGATGTTTCAGATAACTTCTACATGACGTATTGTGCGCACCAAAAGAGCCTTCCTGCAAGACTACGAAAAACTGCAGTTAATCATGGCAACATTCCCCATCAATATTTTACGCCAAACAATGTAATGAGGAAACTGTGTCAGGTGGAGTGTGAACACTTTGGATGAGCTTACACTGTGCTACAAAGCCTTCAGGCTTGACTTCAGTCCTTTGGCCCATATATCACCACCAGCACACCTATAATATCACAGAGTGCATTCAACATAAAAAGAAACATTAGAGCAGTACTATCAGAGGATTCTAAAAAGTACACATTTTAAAATGTTTGCAGTAGCTTACGCCAGGCTATTTACCTACATCATTGGCACCTTCATATTTAAACAGCCATGTTTTTACAATGTAATTAGGTTGGTGGGAATGAGAAACTTACTTTGACTTAGTTTAGCAACAGTTCTCACTATGGAGAGGCATTCCCTATCTTTCTCTCCTTGTGTCTACCAGCAAGTGAAGGAACCATGGGAGCCTACAGTAAGAACGTGAGAATTCTTATTGTGCAAAGCAATGTATGAATTCTGAACTTACTATATCATAAAAAATGGACAAACAAACTCAGCACAGAAAGAATTGTTCAATAAGGATTTGTGTCTAACAAGCTTCAGCCAACAGAGGCATAAATAAAGTGAGTCACAGTATATGATCATTAATATTCAGGATACAAAACGAAAAATGCACAGCTACAGGTAATTGCATTTTGAGCGCACCAATCTCCCATCTCACAAGTGTACAACAACATCAAGCTACATCAACTATAAAGCCCAGGGGACAGAAAAACCTGACACAAAGGCCCCGAATTTTAACTACCCCTACCTGGCTGAAACCAGGTGGGACGACAGTTAAAACAACAGGAGTCACTTGCCTCCACCGATCGTGCTTCCTTCCCGCCATGCCCCATATTAAGGAAGGAAGCGGGGTCCTGCTTTACATATGCAGATTTGGGTCCGATAAGGTTACCAGGACCTGATCTGCCACATCAATTTGGCCTGAGCAGGCGGGGGGCAGTGTTAGCTTCCCTGTCAGGCAATACCTGCTGGGAGCCTGATCCTGAGAGACAGAAGAGGTCCAGAAGGCAAGTTAAAATTTATTTTTCAGGTTTACTTGTGGGCCAGGAGGGGTACCCCACCTTGATCGCGGCCCTGACCTCTCAGCCCCAAGCTTTCCCCCTCACTAATTGCTGGGGACCGACCCCAGGGCTTCCCGGCTGCGGCTCCCTGCCTCTGTGTTAAGATCGGCAGGGCCTCATCATCGCTGGCCGCAGCCGGGAATTCCATGCACTACCGTGCTTCCCCGTACCCTCCCCGTTAATATCGGGGCCGAACCTTTTTACAATTTGCAGAGAAACTAGAAACATTTGTACAATATCAGTTATAATGTAGGATAAGCATTTTTTTTACATGATTGAACAGTATGCAATGTTCTGAATGGCCTGGCTCAGCCTGAGACAGTAGAGGGGAAGGGTTTGGAATCAGTGACTAGACCCTGCCACAAACTCTTGGAGTTTGAGGACCATACATTGGAATCACTCATCGCTGTAAAAGCCATTCAAATATGGTTAATGACTACCTATCTAAAATTGGTTAACACCCTATAGTCTGAACCCTATCCCAATCTCATGGTACCTTGTTTATTCTCTCAGGAATAGCAGGGAGCTCTGTACCAGTAAATGGTAAGTATCTCAAAAGTGCAGTCGGAAGTGTTTTCACACTCAAGTTTAAAATAAGGGCGATTTGATTGAAGTTTAAGATAATGAAGGCACTAGATTGCATTTATGTGGACCAATTATTTCACTAAATAGGTTAGGGAAGACCAGACTCTCAAGTTATGCAAGGGCAGAACTAAGAAAAAGAACTTGCATTTAGAGTGCCTTTCACAATCTCAGGACGTCCCAAAGCGCTTTACTACCGCCAAACTACCACCCCCATCTCCAACCTCCTTTCATCACCAAAGTCCTTGAACGCGTTGTCGCCTCCCAAATGCATGCCCACGTAGCTCTATGTTTCAATCAGGTTTCCGCCCCGCCACACCACTGAAATAGCCTGCTTCCATTCCTTTCTATCCAGTTGTAGCCAGAGAATCACTTGCAATGGCTTTTCCTCCCTCAAGCATCCTTCACCCCCTCCTATTTCTCATTTACATACTGCCCCTCGGTGACATCACCTGAAAACATGTCAGGTTCCACATGTACGCTGACGACACCCAGCTCTACCTCACCATCACCTTCATCGACCCCTCCACTGCCTTTGATTGGTCACGCTGCTTGTCTGACATTCCATATTGGAAGAGGAGACATTTGTTCCAACTAAATATCGAGATCGAAGCCATTGTCTCCAGTACTTGCCACAAACTCCGTTAAGTAGCCACCCACTCCATTCCTCTCCCTGGCCACTGTCTGAGGCTGAACCGGACCTTTTGGAACCTTGGTGTCCTATTTGACCCTCAGCTGAGCTTCCAACCCTTTATCCTCTCCATCACTAAGGCTGCCGACTTCCACATCCGTAACATCGGCCGCTTCCACCCCACTTCAGTGCATCTGCTGTTGAAACCCTGATCCATGTCTTTGTTACATAAGAAATAGGAGCAGGAGTAGGCCATACAGCCTCTCGAGTCTGCTCCACCATTCAATAAGATCATGGCTGATCATCGACCTCAACTCCACTTTCCCGCCCGAGTTCCATATCCCTTGATTCCCCTAGAGTCCATAAATCTATCTACCTCAGCCTTGAATATATTCAAAGACTCAGCATTCACAGCCCTCTGGGTCAGAGAATTCCAAAGATTCACAACCCTCTGAGTGAAGAAATTCCTCCTCATCTCGGTCTTAAATGGCCTACCCCTTATCCTGAGACTATGCCCCCTAATTCTAGACACTCCAGCCAGGGCAAACAACCTCTCAGCATCTACCCTGTCAATCTCCTTCAGAATCTTGTATGTTTCAATGAGATCACCTCTCATTCTTCTAAACTCCAGAGAGTATAGGCCCATTCTACACAATCTCTCATCATAGGACAGCCCTCTTGCCAGGAATCAATCGAGTGAACCTTCGTTGCACCGCCTCCAAGGCAAGTATATCCTTCCTTAGATAAGGAGACCAAAACTGTGCACAGTACTCCAAGGTGTGGCCTCACCAAGGCCCTGTACAATTGTAGCAAGACTTCCTTACTCTTATACTCCAACCCCCTTGCAATAAAGGCCAACACGCCATTTGCCTTCCTTATTGCTTGCTGTACCTGCATTCTAGCTCTGTGTTTTTTGCATGAGGACACCCAAATCTCTCTGAACACCAACATTTGAAAGTTTCTCACCATTTAAAAAATATTCTGTTTTTCTATTCTTCCGACCAGTGAATAACCTCACATTTCCCTACATTATACTCCATCTGCCACCTTACTGCCCACTCACTTAGTCTATCTATATCCCTTTGCAGACTCTTTGTGTTCTCTTCACAGCTTACTGTCCCACCTAGCTTTGTATCGTCAGCAAACTTGGATACATTACACACGGTCCCTTCATCTGGGTCATTAAGACAGATTGTAAATAGCTGAGGCCCAACACTGATCCTTGCGTCACTCCACTAGTTACAAGCTGCCAACCTGAAAAAGACCCATTTATCCCTACTCTCTGTTTTCTGTCCATTAACCAATCCTCTATCCATGCTACGATATTACACCCATCCCCATGAGCACTTATCTTGTGTAATAACATTTTATGTGGCAGTTTATCGAATGCCTTTTGGAAATCCAAATATACTACATCCACTGGTTCCCCTTTATCTACCCTGCTAGTTACATCCTCAACAAACTCTAATAAATTTGTCAAACACGATTTCCCTTTCATAAAACTATATTGGCTCTGCCTAATCATGTTATGATTTTCTAAGTGCCCTGATACCACTTCCTCAACAATGGATTCCAGCATTTTCCCGACGACTGATGTCAGGCTAACTTGCCTGTAGTTCCTGTTTTCTCCCTCCTTCTTTTCTTGAATAGCGGTGTTACATTTGCTACCTTCCAATCTGCTGGGACCATTCTAGAATCTAGGGAATTTTGGAAGATCAAAACCAATGCATCCAGTATCTCTGCACTACCTCTAGACTCGACTATTCCAATGTTCTCCTGGCCGGCCTTCCATCTTGCACCCTCCGTAAACTTGAGCTCTTCCAAAACTCTGCTGCCCGTATCCTAACTCACACGAAGGCCCATTCACCCATCACCCCTGTTCTCACTGATGTACATTGGCTCCCGGTCCGGCTACGCCTCAATTTTAAAATTCTCATCCTTGTTTTTGAATCCCTCCACGGCCTCACCCCTCCCTATCTCTAACCTCCTCCAGCCTACAACCCTCCGAGATCTCTGCGCTCCTCCAATTATGGCCTCTTGCGCATCCCAGATTTTCATCGCTCCACCATTGCTGGCCATGTTTTCAGCTGCCTAAACCTCTCCGCCTCTCTCTCCTTTAAAATGCTCCTTAAAACCTACCTCCTTGACCAAGCTTTTGTTCACCTATCCTAATATCTCATGTGGCTTGGTGTCAAATTTTGTTTGATAATGTTCCTGTGAAGTGCCTTGGGACATTTTACTACGTTAAAGGCGCTATATAAATGCAAGTTGTTGTTTACAGCCAAAGATGTACTTTTTGAAGTATAGTCACTGTTGTAATGTAGGTTGGATGTCAGTCAGTTCTTCATTTCCTACAGAGTAGTCCACCTGTGGAACAGCCAGCTTGTGCGGTGAACGCTGTTTCGCTGTATTCCTTCACAAGAGAGTTGGACCTGTTTCTGGCTGGGCTGAAATCGTCCTGACCCAAGAGGTAGGTATCCTTCAATATAAATTAGGGCCTATGTGATCTACTGGACTCGTTTCAATCGCCTAAAGGGTCAGAGAGGAATCTTCCAGATTTTTTTCCTCAATTGTTCTGGGTTTTCACCTCTCCCAGGAGACTACATGGCTTTGAACGAAAGGGAAGCATCTATATTGTGATGCTCTAGGCAATTATATGGGACAGGCTAGACGGACCTGTGAGCCTTTTCCTGTCTGTCATTTTCGTATGTTTGTATGTAACACTTCTTTTTAAGCGCCACACATTGTCAGTGTGAAACAGCAAATCACCACTCACCTCCCGGGTCACATTGGGACTTGACTCGATAATTAGGTAATTTTTACATCACTGCAAAACAGGAACTGCTTCATAGCAACACAAAACTGGTAGAATGACTTCACCATAAAGAAAACCTCCTGATAAATAATTGGCCTAACTTAGACCCCATCAGAAGTCCTTTATTAATTCAGTACCATTCGAACGTACAAAATCGAGAAACAAGATTGATGGGCCAATCTAGCCTGTGCATCCAGACATGCTTATATACATCAACAACCATCCCCACCACAATGAAATCTCCTGGGAGAGGCAAAAAAGAAAAAAAAGAAAATCATCAGGGCAATTTAGGAAAAGTCTTTGGGAAATTCATCTCTGACCCAAAGACAATCTAGCAAGCTCCAGGGGATTCAGTAATTCATGCATTAATCACTGTGAGCCCCACATAACCTCCTGTAAGATTAGATAGCTAGATAAGTACACGAGGGAGAAAGGAATAGAAGGATATGTTGATAGGATGAGATGAAGGTGAGAGGAGGTTCATGTGGAGCATTAAACACCGGCATAGCCCTGTTGGGTGGCCTGTTTCTGTGCTGTAAATTCTACGTCACATAACTCACGATGTCTTCCACTCACAGGAACATGTCCAGCTCCCTTTTGGAAGCATGTAGTAAATCCATATACATGTAGTCAATGATTTTCTGCAAAAAGTTAATTTAACCTAACACTGCTTTCTTATTTTTGTACTGATGACCCTTTGTCCTCCTCTCCACATCTAACTCAAATAACATCCAAACAGAATATGTTGCCAACCTCATCATATCCCATGAAGAATTCTCATCCTTGTTTTCAAATCTTTCCATGGCCTCGCCCCTTCCTATTTCTGTAATCTCCTTCAGCCCCACATCCACCGCCTCCACCCAGAGATATCTGCGCTCCTCTAATTCTGCCCTCTTGAGCATCCCTGTTTATAATCGCTCAACCTTTGGTGGCCGCGCTTTCTGTTGCCTAGGCCCTAAGCTCTAGAATTCCCTCCATAAACCTCTCCGCCTCTTTCCTCCTTTAAGACGCTCCTTAAAACCTACCTCTTTGACCAAGCATTTGGTCACCTGCCCTAATTCATCCTTATGTGGTTCGGTGTCAAATTTTTTGTCTTACAATACTCCTGCGCAGCGCCTTGGGACGTTTTACTATGTTAAAGGCGCTATATAAATACAAGTTGTTGTTGTTGAAGACTGCTTCTCTAGAGAAAAGAGCTCCAGTGCCAACTGTCAACCATACAAGCACTTCGAACAGAGAGCATCAGAAATGGAAGAGTGCAATAAGGCACATTCCACAAGTAATTTATACAATCTGCTCCAAAGTGGAAAACCATCTACTGATTTAACCTGTAGTTTACATTTTTTGATTGTGATTTGGTTGTACACTTTGCTTAATTCACTTTTGTTCATGCTACCGAATGGAGGCATGGAAATTTTTTTTTTTTTTTTAAATCCTCCTTTGCACAAGCGTGGAATGAGCCAATTATATTTCAATTAAATGATTGTAAAATTCAATTTTTTTAGTTCAAAAAATTGAACTGTCATGAGTAAACAGTAATGTGCATTGTACTAATTACTTTGTTAAGGGTACTCCATTAGGGTACGGTAGCCATGGGGCTATGGTACTGAACCCAGAGGTTGTGAATTCAAATCCTACCATGGCAAGTTCTGAAACTGAACTCAAAAGAATCTGGTCATTTGTGGGCTGAATGCTGCTGGATTATTGTAAACACCCAATGAACGCCATTAGTATTCTTCAGGAAGGGACCTGCCACTCCTACCCAGTCTGACCAATCCCACCATAAACAGTTGACTCTTAGGGCAACCAGAGATCGGCGATAAATACTGCCATCTCAGTGTTCCCAAGAACAGATAAACCAAAAAATAGAAAAACCCAACTGATCGATTATGCAGAAGTGCACTTCGGCAAAACTTAATTTCATAAAATCCCACAGAAACCATGTACAAATGCCCATCGTGTTGTAACATCTACTCTGCTCTGCTGAGATTAGCTCATGAGATTATCTTCAATTCTGTTAGTGCTATGAACACCCTCACCAAAAGCCTGATTAGCTAATAATCAGGAATACAAAGCAACATATGGAGAGCTGCGAAACCTTACTTTGTCAAAATTCAGCCCAGCTCAAGACTATACTTTACAAACATTTCTGGACTTACCACATAGATGTGAGAATGGCAGTTGTAGCTCTGTACCTAATATGAGGAAAAACAAACAAACACTCCCTGGATTAAGATTGTATTTTTGGCATTAGAATAAATGAGGAATCATAAGGAGATAAATTGTTTCCATGAATGTCCGGGGACTCCAGTCAACATGCACATGTTTAAAACAAGCGATAGGGGAAGTTGCATCTGAAGAACTGATAAAATATTCATTTGGACAGCTGCCAGTGCACATGTTCTCACTTTGTGATGACTCAGCGATGCAAACTTCTGGGAAACTAGCCAGATTTGGGAAGTTGAAATAACAAAGTTAGGAATGAGGTAAAAGATTTGAATTTCACAGGCACCGTTAAAGGACATTTAAGGTTTTCACTTGATTTTTTTTGTATAATTTTACCATCTTCTCTGCCTCCCATTCCCTTAGACTCCAACTGAGAGAGACTAGAGCATCAAAGAATTCTTTATGATCTTTGCAAATGATTTGTATTGCCACCTGGTAGAAAGACACGATATACAACTCAATGCTGGTTACTCCTTCATCAGCTAGACTCCTCACCTCTGCTCAAAGGTGTGCTCAATGACCAAGACAACATTACTAATTTGCTTTATTTTCTTTTGGGATAGGGAAAAACGCCAGATACAAATTTAAGAAGCCAGGAATTACAAAAGGCTGCAATAAATTTATTCTTACAGCTGGGACACCTTTGTATTCAAAACAAAAACTAGTTACTCTCCCATGGCGTTGCAGGCAGGTTGTCAAGACCAAATGCAATATTCAGGTCAAACAAGGTTAGAGGGTGGGAATAATTGGACCCAGGTAGGGGAGGAGGGAAGGAGGCAGATAGGAGGAAAGATGGAGGGATGTCTGAGAGGGAAGCAGGCGGCGAGGGGCGAGAAGGGGATGTGGGAGGAAAAAGGACAGGGAAGAGGGTAGAGAAAAGGGATGAGGAGAGAAAAGGGGAGGGGAGAGGAGGAAAGGTGAAGGGAGAGGAGAGAGAGAAATTACCCGAGAGGGGAAAGGTGGCCCTAAGTTTCATGATGGGGTGTGGGGGAGTTGTGATGGCTGACATTATACGTCTCAACTGGGTGGGGTGTTGCACAATAGCTAATTGACCACCTGGGGAAAGGGTTGAGAAGGGTAGATGGATAGAGCGGAGGGGACAAGATGGAGGGAGACAGGAGGCGGAAGAGGGGGTGGAGGAGAGTGGTAGATGACAGGAGGAAGATGCGAATGGGGAGCAAAGGCAGAGAAGCTATGTTATCTGGAGGCCAGGGTTGGGGGGGGGGGGGGGGGGAGGGGGCGTCAGGGGATATGCAATTTCATATAAACTTCCCTTGTGAACATCCCTCAGGTTGGCAGGGGTGGGTTGCTTACCTTCCCTTCCAACCAACCCTCATTTTGCTCTCAGTAGGGGTGGGAGGGAGGTTCACTTGCCATCCCTCCCAACTATCCACTTATCTTCGTCTAAGTAGAAGCTGAGTGTCTGGGGCAACTATCAGCAGGAGAATGAGAAAAGGGATCCATCGGGTTGAAGGACGAGAATAGCAAGCTGCAGGTAGGGTAAATAAGCACAATAGGTTTTTTAAGTTCATTTTTACTTCAATATTTGCCTCCTTTATAGTTTTGCGTGCTTCCCCATAGCAACATGGCTGCTGGTGGAGGGCACGAAGGCTAAAAAAGGTAAGGGTGCTTCACAGCAGTGCTCCGTATATACATACAGACTCAAGTAGATTTTTGCGTTAACTCTCTGTATACCAAGTAGCTGCTGTTGTTTTAGTAGCTAACTTTACCTGACATTTAACACAGAAAAACCCCAACACAATGTCAACTAAAGGTGTAACTATTACTGGGGATAAATGTTGACAGTTTTTCCTAGGGTTTTTCCCCATTGACAGAGCCTGACATAGGACTTTTCAAAGCATTATGAAGTGGAACATTGCTACCCACTCAGTGATTTTATTATGAAATAGATAAGTTTCGCAGTATAATGCATTATTGTTCTACAGCAATTTGTATAGAGACCGAGATTCATACTTCAATGTATTCAGGCTTTCCCCAGATACGGAGTTGTCCAACTGCGTACCACGAAGATGCATCTTATCCCCAATAGGATGTGGATTCCATATTTACATTAAATCTAACTATTTGAAAATGGTCCTGCAGTGAGTGAAGACTTCTTCTGAACCATGCTTTGAATTTGGCAGAGGTTACTGCTACAATGAGGTAACCACACTGCCAACTGTGTGTCTCAATGTACTGAAATCAAAATCCTGACCCTTGGCCCACCCTGCCTCTGCAACCTCCTCCAAACCCATATCCCAGCCCATGTCTTCTGGCCTCGGACTCTGGCCTCATGTGCAATTCCTCTCCCTGCCATTTCAACACGGGTGGCAGAGCCGACAGCTGTATGTGTGCTCTCTGGATCATCCTTAAACCCCCTACTGTCTTGTTACTTCCCTCCCCCTTTAAAAGCCTGAAAACCTATTTTGTCAGCTCTCCTAACTCTTGTACACTTCCCTTCTGGGAAGCACTTATGGGTATTCATTACATTAAAGTTGCTAAAGAAAAAATGTAAGATGCTTTTAGAAAGAATTAAAAAGTAGTGTAAATACTGCAATACAGCCAGTTCCTAAGCACCAAGGATATAGAGATTATCCCAGAAATAGAATCCTCCAACATCTGAAAATGTCACACATCACAGGACCCTCAGCTACAGGAGACCAGACTGTTTCCTTTCCCAGACCACATATGGACAGATGTTTAGGATAATTATAAACTAAGCAGTCAGCCACGACCAACATTACCATCCTCTTTGTAATTATCCACATCCTACCTATGAATCCCACATCTTAAACATCAAGGCTGGAAATTGTCCAACATTTCAACCTGAAACATAATCATTTACAATAACCCTTACAAGAAACATCGTATTTTGTTCTTGTTGCAGTGAAATTCTCTTCGGTTTCATGTCCGGGACACGAAAGGTTATATTATCTTGGTCTCTCCTTTCCTTCTGGCTATTGCAGCAATTCAAAATGGAGGCTTGCAAAGTTCACCAGATTTACAACGATTTGGAGTGAAATCTGACCAATCAGCAAACCTGTTTCACATGTAAAAGTCAGGAGCCCTTCAGGCCCCTACTCCGTAAAGAGAGAAATTGAGCAAGTCATTTTACTCCTTCTATCAACTATAAAATAAATCAATCTATTTTGGCACTAAATCAGCCTGACAATATCTCCAGGAGAAAAAAGGCAAATACATTGTCCCCTTCTCATGAAGTAGAACTCTTCAAATTGTTGTTTATTCTAACAATAATGAAAATGCCAGAAGTATATGGTCCTTTTCTTTAGAACCTTTACAGTAATCCACTGTGGAACAAAAACTAGTCAAAACAGACAGCTAAGAGCTGTGAAGCAGCTTAAATGTTGAACTGTCCACTCCAAATGAACCCAGCCAGTTCCTCTGTTACTTGGTATAAGATGTAAACATTTATGGAGCAAAGTTCCTCTTAACAAAAAACAGGAAAATGCCTTGTTTTTCTGTCATTAATGGCCCTCAGGAGTCAAGCAGTAAGGTGAAGGGCTACAAGGGGGGAGGGGAGCTCCAGAGAGTAAGGCTGAGGCAGCAGAAGACTCTGCCACTGGTGATGAGGGGGTGGGGCCAGAATCAGAGCACTGAACAGTACAAGCTGGGACAGATGGCAGAAGTTAATTGCAGAGACAGGGTGTGGCAAGGGATTTGTAAACAAAAATTCAATGGATTGGAAAACACCATTTCAGCATGGTTCTCTGTAATTAAATCAAATTTTCAGAACTCGCAGGTGTTCCCGCTATTTTGTTAACGGGCCATTAAAGAGAGAGAAAAACATGCATTTTTCCAGTTTTTGTTTTGAAGAGGAATTTCACGTTCCATGTTTAAAAGAAAATCACAGGCTCACTTATGTGGCAAACGTGCCAAATGGGCATGGTTATGATTAGCAGTTTAAATGGGCACTCCAAAACATGAACACAAAACATAAATGGATACTTTTGATTTGGAATTTTCTTTGGTGTAAATCATTCACAAAAGTATGTCACGTTGACTTGCAGATGATTTGGAAAAAGTGGTTGCTACAGGGACAAACAATGCAAGTCCTAGCATTACTATACGTACCTGCAGACAAGACTGTAGATTCATGTCTGTGTCAGAGGCTAAAAGTTTTAGACACGCGTCACATCCATTTTTTGCCTCCTGGAGCAGCATTTTCCCCAAGGATAGAGGACTAGACAGCACCAAACAAGTGCATTCCGAACTGCTGCCAGCTCTGGTCTGCTCTTCCTGTGCGGTGACATTTGCAGGGCACATTTCCCTCCTTACATCATCAGGGTAGATGCAGGGAGAAGTGATTTTAAAAACAGTTGAAAGAAATGCGCTGGGTCAAACAAGAACGAACTGAGAGAAAATGTATCGTGGATACCAGCTAACACGTATTTTTCTGCTGTGCAACATCACAGATTTTTGTGGGGATCTTATACGAGAATATAAAGGATCATTTGTACATTTATTCCAAACATGTATTTCAGATATAGGGGGAATGCCATTAAAAAATGGTAGGATACAATCCCTTTTTAAATAAAGATTCTTTCCTTCCCCTCCTTAAATGAAAGTCATTTTCCTTTGCAACATGGCTCAATTTACTTATATTGGAGCAAAACAGACCTTCCAGTAATTGCAGATTCCATGCCAAGTAGGGTTGAGAGGCAGTCTGACAAAGAAACACTTCTCAGATACTGAGTTATTGCTGTGAGGTGGTCACATCAAATCCCTCCCTTAGGCCTCTCCAGCATGTCTGCTCTACTGCAGCATTAGACACCAGAACATCAATCTCTTTGTAAAATTAAACCATGACTGATGACCCCGTAGCTCAGGTCAGCATCATGATTTTGCTTCATGTGGCCATGGAGCAGTAGCACTGCTCTGTGAACAAACAAATCCAATAGGGCATCTATCAAATTTGCCACTGCACCAGACAATGGGAAATAACAGAAGAAATAGGAGCAGGAGTAGGCCATTCGGCCTCTCAAGCCTGCTCCGCCATTCAATAAGATCGTGGTTGATCTTCTACCTCATCTCCTTTCCTGCCCTATCCCCATATCCCTCGATTCCCTTAATATCCAAAAATCTATCGATCTTTGTCTTGAATATACTCAACAACTGAGCCTCCACAGGCCTCTGGGGTAGAGAATTCCAAAGATTCACCATCCTTTGAGTGAAGAAATTTCTCCTCATCTCAGTCCTAAATGGTCGATCCCTTATTCTGAGACTGTGACCCCTGATTCTAGCCTCCCCAGCCAGGGAAAACATCCTCCCTGCATCTACCCTGTCAAGCCCTGTAAGGATTTTGTATGTTTCAATGAGATCAGAGGGTGGTTGGAATCTGGAACTCACTGCCTGAAAGGGTGGTAGAGGCAGGAACCCTCACAACATTCAAGAAGCATTTAGATGAGCACTTGAAACGCCATAGCATACAAGGCTACGGACCAAGTGCTGGAAAATGGGATTAGAATAGACAGGGCTTGATGGCCGGCGTGGACACGATGGGCCAAAGGGCCTTTTTCTGTGCTGTATAACTCTATGACTATCACACCTCATTCTTCTAAACTAGAGAATATAGGCCTAGTCTACTCAATCTCTTCTCATGGAACAACCCCCCCATCCCAGGAATCAGTCTGGTGAACCTTCATTGCAAGTATATCCTTCCTTAGGTAAGAAGACCAAAACTGTACACAAAGCTTGAGAGGCAGGTCAAATTGAAGGTTTTCTACCTTAAAATTGCAAATAGCAGGTATAAAACATTTTAAAGTAATTAACAATCAATTTAAAGCTGTATGTCATTAAGCACTAAAGATTTTGTACAGTAAACCCTGTAACAGAGTTTATGGGAGTCATACTCTCTTGTGTCTCCCAACCAAAAACCAGGTTGTAGCTTACACAACTTCACTAGCAGCGAGAGTGCTAATGTGTATGTCAGAGGCCATTGCATATAAAGCTGTTAATCAGAAAATAAAGCCTGCATGAAATTCTCAGTATAGAAGATTTGTTCAAATGAAGAATCTTCAAAAGAAATTGTAGAGGGTAAAATCACTATCTTTCAAGAAGTCTGCTTCAAGCTTGTGGTTTCAGATTTACTGGTGCCTGAATATGGCAAAGAGTCAAAGTTTATCATTCATGTGACTCTCACGTGCAAGACCAAATAGGAACAATGTGTTGTGTACCGCTATGAATGACAATGCACACTAATAACTGGCATATTACAAATGATTTTATAGCAACAGTTTTGCCTGTACACTACAGAAATGTTCTATATGGCAACACAGGAAAACGTGAAACTGAACACAACCTAAAAGTGCACAAAGTACTTCAACAGAAGGAGGAGAAGAAAGGAAAGAAATTATTGCTAAATTTAAGTCAGTTGGTCTATTGAAATACAAATGAACTACAGTAATAATATGCCAACTGATAAAAATCACAAAAAAACATCCAATTTATCTCACTGGCATGATTAATCAATCTTTACCTGACGGTTACAGGGATACATTATGAGTAATTGTTCAACGTCCTCAATCATGATTTCCAAATTACAATTCATATGACTCAATTGAAAACAAATGAATCCATAAAATGTATTACCTCAGAAATTAATGCTGATGGCCCACAACCTTTTTTTTTGAAAAAAACAATTTGAAATACGTAAATAAAGCTCATTAGTTCCCTTTAAAACCAGGGAGAATACTCTTCAATATTTACTGTATTCAATGTGGTCTCCCACTGGATTTTAATCCAATGCTCAGAATACTGGCATGATGGCCCTTTACAAAATTGGTCCATGGGCGGACAAGCACAAACTGGCACAAGAACCTTATGTGCAAACCAGACGTGTGAAAATAAATCTACGTTGTGCTCTACTATAAAAAGGCATTTGGAGACAATCTTTCAAATCAAACTCAAAATGCTAACAAAAGTAAAATACAAAAAAAGGACAGAAGATGGCAAATTCTATCTTTTTAAAAAACACAGCAGAATTTTAAGGAAAAATCAATTCCAATCAATAAAAAGGCAGAATTTTTGGACTCGTGCACAGGTCTGTTTGAGAAAGGTTTGTCAGAAATAGAAATACAGTAATTTGTATGCAGGAGAAGTGGCACAAGGTGTGACATTTCAGGCTGTCAGCTGCTGATTATACCAGCACACTTAGCCAAGTAAACAGCAAATTGTACATGGATCTGTGCGCCTTGTATACCATCTGCTGCACCGAACACATTGTCTTGTTTGTTTTCCTCCATTAAGCATTAAACAAATCATAGCTTGATTTTAAAGCAGATAAATTGCCCAGGTGTTATCTCAATTGGTACACATTGCCACTGGGAGGTCACTTGCTTTTGAGCAGAGCCAACCTACACAGAAGCACCGTCTCCAACATGGCATTATCTAGGGACTAGGTCTTTTAAATGGAATATGTACAGAAAATGTCAACATTAATAGATGACAGAACTACGCTGGCCCACGAGATAACTGTATTAATTCAATTTTGATATATAAGTGTACAGCTAAATAATTTTTGGCCAAACCGTCATCAGCATTGACATCACTGCCAATCCTTGGGAGTCTAATGAATGAGAATATCTGAAATTCAAAATGGTTGTTCTAATAAGGCCATCATAGCATTTGGCTATCTGGCTCATGGGCGTTTATTACACTAGTTGTGATGTAGTTCCAGCTGGACAGTGTAAAGTTTACAAAGAGTGGGCTTAGACTGGACCCAGCACTCTTTCATAGGTGACTGAGAAAATAGTGTTATACCTCAACATGAAAAATGGGATGACTTTATTTGGCAAAGAGACTGTGCTCAACATCTGCTGGACGCATGGTGGGGTGGAGTGGGGAGGGGAAGATAAGAGAAAGAGAACAGAGGCCTGTGATTACAAAATGAAGGAGCACCTTCAACTAAACGAGGTTTTTTTTAAGCTAATTTTCGATAAATTATATTTAAAAAAAATATTCCAATGCATTCCAGTTCCAAAAGTGCAATCTGCAAGACTTCAAAACTTTTCAGTAGTGCTTCTCCTGCAAATAATCCTTCATTTTGTTTGGCAGAGGCAGTTTTTGAATTAAGTCTATTCGAGTGTATTGACGAATAACAAAACGGCACAGATACTGTAGTGAACGCACTTGCATGAACCGGGAGACTGGGTTTGTTAGTCTTACAGGATAAGTTGCAGAGCCAGGCAGGCGAGACCGAGAATAGCAAAACGCTCCATTTTCAGAGTCCTTAATTGAATGCTCAATCAGCTCTACGATAGACGTGTGCCCCTCCACATCAGGCTGTTCATAAAAGCTAAACCTGCCATTCGAGTGTTCTATTCTAGTGTGAAGAGTTTTGCCTTGTGAACGAAAACTCAGGCTTAAAAGATAACGGTCATCAGAACTATCGCGCACAAGAAAAGAACCATCAGGCACATTGGCAAGCTTCTCCTCTGCCTCCCACCGTGTTATGGGGCCCCAGTACCATCCTTGCTTTGCAAGTTTTTTCAGCTCTTCGGTGAGACTTGTGACCACCATTGGACCATTATTTTGTACGGAGTCATAAACTCTTCCTACTCCAGGAGCCGAATTTGGATCAAAGTTCAAATGATGACGAACTCTTTCTGCTACATGGGCCGCTGTGCCACCAAACCCAGGAAATGTCAACTGCATTTGATTTGGAACTGGAGGTAGGAGTGGAGATAGTGGAGGGAGATCAACATGGTTAGAACAGGAGTTCTGCAAGATGACACCTGTGGTACCAACAAATAGACCATTTACAGGTGGGTCCAAGAAGATATCAGAAGCAACCACCAAATCTGGGACCATATGGCCTTCATCTGCCTGTAGGGCACTACTACATACATGGGATGGCACTGATGCAACTTCCATTGGCAATGGATTGTCAAGACAATAGGTACGGGACCCTTCCATAGGATACATTCCCTCATCTAAAGGCATTGTGTACTGAATGTAGTTCTGAGGCATTAATCCAATAACCACAGGGGCATGACAAGATTCATCAAGATTCAGATGAGCGTTGCCATTTTGGGACTCAATTTCTTTGATTGTGTTGTTCTGGTCCTGAAACACATGGTCTGTCTGCATATCGTGGAACTCCTTACGAACTCCATTTAACGCCTGGGTTGGACTATTATTGTGGACTAATGCCTTGACCTTAACCTCCATCTTAATGCAGGTCTCTTCCGAGCTGGCTGATCGCAAAGGCCAAGGCGTAGGACTGTAATGGTGGCCACGAAGTGACGTGGACCTTAAGGGTCTTTGAGCTTTTAAATCATTAATGCTTGTTGGGGTTGAAGAGGAGGAAAATCGATCGTCCTCCACTGAGTTGACCGAAGGTGAACTCCCTTTAGCCTTTTGTTTCTGCTTTGCAGAAAGTCTCCTTTTCAGCGTACCCATCAAACCTTCACCCTTTGCCTTATTTTTTGGTCCTTTGTCATCCTCGTCTGCTTTGTTTAGATCATTACCAGCTAAATCTTTCCCGTAACAACTGAAGAGTGTGTCCTCCTTCCCAAAATCGGTGACAAGTGATGGCTGTTGTACCACCACAAATTCATTTTCGTCTTTGCCTTTGTTCAAGTTGAAGGATTTTTTGATCGTTTTAAGACTGATTTTCTTCATCCTGGAAAAGGCATGCAAGTCCTTTCGCACAGTAATGGCTCCGATGATGCTCTTTGGACCAACCTAGCCAATGTGCTTTACTTGGTCTAAAACACAGCTAAACACCAAGATGTCCATCTCCTGCAAAGGTACACAAAATAGTATTACATTTCAACATTTAAATACATATATTTTAGGATACAAAGAACAAGTTATGTACATTCCAAAGTTTTAAGTCTATTCCTAATATTGAAATGCAGCAGTGTGCAAGGTTAACCTAAATCTCTTCTGATAGATGTAAAACACTTAGAATTTACAAAACAAAGTTCTGAATAATGTGTTAAAAACGGCTTCAATTTCCCCCTATGATATCTGAAAAAAGCCTGGCAACCAAGGGACCTCAGCGGAGGCAGAGTATAAATAGATCGGGAGGCCAAGGACAGAGTGTGGACTTGAGCGGTGGCAGCAGTGGAGGCAGAGTATACCAGCAAATTCAAAAACAACAAAACAAGGAGTGACGTCACAGGACAGCAGGTAGGGGATTGGTTGGTGAGTATTAGCGTTTCTTTTCTCCCTAAGCTAGGACAGTGGTTTAAACTATGAACTGGGAAACTATAACTTACATTATTAAATTAATAACTTAACTAGGTAAGCTAATTAATATAACTATAAATAATCGTTTGAATAAAGAGCTTAACTAATTAAATAACTAAAACAAGGTTAGGCTAAGATATGGTAGAGCAGGTTGTGTGTCTGGACGACAGAATGTAGGAGTTTGTGGACAATGAGACTGTCCCAAGTGAACACATCTGCCTCGAATCTCTCCGGCTCAGAGACACTGGGCTAGAGTGCGAGTTGGAGACACTCCAACACATAAGGGAAGGGGAGAAATATCTGGACAGTTTGCTCCAGACCTCGGTCACACCTCGTAGAGATGCAGATTCAAAACAGGGTTGGTGTGACCAATAGTGTACAGAGTATGGGGAACGCAGGCGAGATAGAGAACAATGAATCACAGAAACTGATCCTATCCAAGTGGTACAATGTACTTGCTATCTGTGAGGATCAGGATAAAGACTGTCAGAAGGACAACCAGAATGCTGACCATGGCACCTTGGAGCAGGAGGCTGTCCAAAGGGTAATGTGGTAGTTGTAGGGGATTCAATAATTAGGGGGATGATAGCATCCATTGTAAGCAGGATCGAGAGTCCCGCATGCTATGTTGCCTACCTGGTACCAGGGTGAGGGACATCTCTAACTGGCTTGAAAGGATATTAGGAAGGAAGGGGGAGGATCCAGTTGTTGTGGTCCAAGTTGGGACCAACAAAATAGGAAAGAGTAGACAAGAGGTCCTGTTTGGAGAGTACCAGGAACTAGGAGCTAAATTAAAGAACAGGACCTCAAGGGTTATAATCTCTGATTACCCAAGCCACGTGCAAATTGGCATACGGATAAGCAGATTAGAGAGGTGAACACGTGGCTGAAGGAGTGGTGTGGGAAAGAGGAGTTCCATTTCATGAGACACTGGCACCAGTACTGGGACAGTAAGAAACTGTACCGTTGGGACGGGCTCCATCGGAACCGGCTGAGACCAAGGTCCTAGCAGAAAAGATAAATAGGGCAGTCACAAGGACTTTAAACCAGTAAATGGTGGGGGGATTGCTCAGGTGGAAAAGGTAGTATAAATAATAGTTTGGAAACAAATGAAAGAGAGAGTGAAGTAATAGTCAGAAATTATGCTTTAGGCATTACAGGTAAAGGGAAAACTAAAAGATGTAAAGTCATTAAACCAGGAGAAAGAAAAAAGAAATGTGTAAGTAAAACATTAGAGCAGAAGGACAGGTTAGGGTGCGTGGCCCAAATAAGCGTTCTTTATACAAACGCATGGAGTATAAGGAACAAACTGAATGAATTACAGGCGCAAATTCAACTTAGAGGGTATGACATGGTAGCCATTGCTGAGACATGGCTGCAAGATGGTCAGGACTGGGAACTAAATATACCAGGTTATAAGGTCTACAGGAAAGATAGGGAAAATGGCAGAGGGGGAGCAGTAGTCTTAGTGATTAAGGATGCGATCACTTCAATGATGAGAGAGGATATAATAATAGGTAAGCAGGCAGTGGAGACTTTATGGGCAGAATTAAGAAATAGAAAAGATTTAAGACTGTAGTGGGAGTTGTGTATAGGCCCCCTGGTAGCAGCAGTGAAGTGGTAGATGGTATAATTGCAGAGATTAGACAAGCATGTAGCAACGGCAAAGTCGTTTTAATGGGGGATTTTAACAATCATGTAGATTGGGATAAGCAGACAAGCGCATGTCATAAAGGTAGTGAGTGTGTTCAGGATAGCTTTCTACAACAATATGTCCTAGAACCAACAAGGGGGCATACCATATTAGATTTAGTCATGAGTAATGAGCCAGATTTAGTTAACAGGCTAATGGTGCGTGAACATTTATCCAACAGCGATCATAATATGATCGAGTTCAATGCAGCATCTGAAAGGGAGAAACGCAAAACAGCTACTAAGATTCTAGATTTAGGTAAGGCTGACTTCAACGGGATGAGACAGAGACAGTCCACAATAAACTGGGCGAATCTGTTAATGGGTAAAATGACAAAAGATCAGTGGGAGGTGTTCAAAAAAGAACTTAATGTGATACAGAACCAGTTAATACCCCCAAGGGGCAAGAGCTCTACTTGCCAAAAAAACCCAGCCATGGATGACTAATGAGGTAAGGGACAACATAAAACTAAAGGAAAAAGCATACAAAAATGCAAAAAAGTACAGACCCTGGTGAATGGAAGAGATACAAAGAACAGCAAAGGGTGACAAAACAGATAGTTAGAACAACAAAAAAGTAGTAAGAAACTTGCAAGGGATATCAAAATCAACACACAAATCTTTAAAATTATATTAGGAAAAAGAGGGTCATCATGAGCAATGTGGGCCCCTTGAAAACTGATAACAGTGAGATTGTCAATGAAAATAATGAAATGGAGGACATGTTAAATAATTACTTTGCGTCAGTATTTACAGTAGAGGAAGAAGATCGAATGCCAGACAACCCAAGGGAACTAATATTGACTCGGGGACGGAGACTCACCAAAATTAATGTAAGCAAAATAACAGTAATGAAGAAAATAATGACACTAAGGAATGACAAATCCCCAGGACCAGATGTTTTCTATCCCAGGGTTTTAAAGGAAATAGGTGGGAGCATTGCAGATGCCCTAACTATAATCTTCTAGAGTTCTCTTGTTTTGGGAACCGCTCCTTTAGATTGGAAAATAGCACATCACTCCGCTATTTAAGGGTGAGAGAGGGGAAACAGGGAATTATAGACCAGTTACCCTAACATCTGTTGTCGGGAAATTACTAGAGTCTATAATTAAGGATAGAGTGACTGAACTTGAAAATTTTCAGCTGATCAGAGAGAGCCAGCATGGATTTGTGAAAGGTAGGTCATGCCTAACGAACCTCAGAGTCATAGTCAACCTGATTGAATATTTTAAAGAGGTGACTAAAGTAGTGGACAGGGGAATGTCTATGGATGTTATTTATATGGACTTCCAGAAGGCATTTGATAAAGTCCATCATAAGAGACTGTTAGCTAAAGTTGAAGCTCATGGAATTGAAGGCAAACTATTGACCAGGTTAGGAAATTGGCTGAGTGGCAGGAGACAGAGAGTAGGGATAATGGGAAGGTACTCTAATTGGCAGGATGTGACTAGTGGTGCCCCGTAAGGATCTGTGTTCGGGCCTCAACTATTCACTCTTATTTATTAATCACTTAGATGATGGGATAGAAAGCCACACGTCCAAGTTTGGTGACGACACAAAAAGATAGGAAGCACTGTCAGCAGCTTAGATGGAAGCATAAAATTGCAAGAGATATTAATAGATTAAATGAATGGGCAAAACTGTGGCAAATGGATTTCAATGTAGGCAAATGTGAAGTCATCCACTTTGGACCTAAAAAGGATAGAATAAAGTACTTTCTAAATGGTGAAAAGCTAGAAACAGTGGAAGTCCAAAGAGACTTGGGGGTCCAGGTACACAGATCATTAAAATGTCATGAACAGGTACAAAAAAGTCAAAAAGGCTAATGGGATACTGGCCTTTATATCTAGAGGTCTAGAATACAAGGTGGTAGAAGTTATGCTGCAGCTATACAAAACCCTGGTTAGACCACACCTGGAGCACTGTGAGCAGTTCTGGGTACCACACCTTAGGAAAGATACATTGGCCTTGGAGGGACTCCAGCATAGGTTTACCAGAATGGTACCCGGACTTCAAGGGTTAAATTACAAGGAGAGATTACACAAACTAGGGTTGTATTCCCTGGAATTTAGAAGGTTATATGGTGACTTGATCGAAGTTTTCTAGATATTAAGGGGAACAGATAGGGTAGATAGAGATAAACTATTTTCACTGGTTGGGGATTCTAGGACTAGGGGGCAGAGTCTAAAAATTAGAGCCAGATCTGACAGGAGTGAAATTAGGAAACACTTCCACACACAAAGGGTGATAGAAGTTTGGAACTCTCTTCTACAAATGGCAATTGATGCTAGATCAATTGTTAATTTTAAAACTGAGATTGATAGACTTTTGTTAACCAAAGGTATCAAGGGATATGGGGCAAAGGCAGGTATATGGAGTTAGGTCGCAGATCAGCCATGATCTCTCATTGAATGGCGGAACAGATTCGAGGGGCTATATTGTGATTTTTGTCATGGTTTGCCAGCTCTGAAGAAGATGCTTTGGACAATTGTTAAAAACGATGTAGATCATACGTGGCTCTAAGATGAAAGCCAGCTCTCTCTCCCCCTCTACATAAATGGATCGCTCATAATTTAATAGTGTCAGTTGTGGCTCAGTTGGTAGCACACTCGCCTGAGTCAGAAGGTTGTGGGTTCAAGTCCCACTCCAGGGACTTGAGCACATAAATCTAGGCTGACACTCCAGTGCAGTGCTGAAGGAGTGCTGCACTGTCGGAGGTGCCGTCATTTGAATGAGACGTTAAACCAAGGCCCCATCTGCTCTCTCAGGTGTATGTAAAAGATCCCATGGCACTATTTCGAAGAAGAGCACTGGAGTTCTCCCCGGTGTCCTGGTCAATATTTATTCCTCAACCAACATCATTATCACATTGCTGTCTGTGGGAGCTTGCTGTGCACAAATTGGCTGCCGCATTTCCCACATTACAACAGTGACTACACTTCAAAAGTACTTCATTGGCTGTAAAGCGCTGAGAGACGTCCGGTGGTCGTGAAAGACGCTATAGAAATGTAAGTCTTTTTTTCTTTCTGATACTCTGAAGAGTAAACCTCACCATCACAGCTGCAAAACACGGCCAGTTGACAAGAGGCGGGAGCATTTTTGCTAACAAAAAGATGAGGGCATGCGAAGAGTAATTTCTTCAGTCGAGCCCTCTGCTGCTCAGACAACAGAGATACCACAAGAGAAATCAGCCGAGAGGAAGTGAATAGGTTGCCAGCGTGATAAACCTCAACTCTCCTGAAGCAATGAAAAAAAATGGCTGCATTGATCCCGTTGCATTGTGTTCAGTGCAGATAGAGACAAAAAGTAACATTTGCGAATTCAAAAGAAACGCTGTTTGCCAGATTAAACATAGTAATCATGTAAACCGAGACTGAACTGTGACTTCATTAAGAAGTGTCTTTATTAAAACTGACCAATCTTCTCAATCCTTACCAAGCTTGTCCAACAATGGGTTACAAAGGGTTCAACAAGTAGATACCAAGACAAAAAGCACACCAAGCTAGATTTTTAGGTTCACAATGATACATATTTTGATCTTTACAAAAGCTCACTAAAGAGTATGCTAGCTTTTGTCAACCATCCAATTTCTGCTTACAGAGGCTACAAAGTGAATCTGACAGCTGCCTGCCCCATTTTTCAGTAAACTGAATGGGAAAGCAGTGCTACGACCAGAGCTGCTACGTGCTGGGAAACATGCTGCCGTAGCTTTGATCGCAAAGGTGCATTTTTTGTTGCATTCAGAAACTGTGTAAGGACTCGGTTAAATGTTGGACATTTTTCCAGCATTGGATCGCAGTAGCTTAACAAAATTACTAAGTGTCCTTAGGGCACTGTTATGCCGAAATTAACTTTCCAATCACCACAAACGGTTACTCAACTTTTCAAAGTAGTTTTTGTGGTGACTGGAAAATTAAGTCTGAAAAGGAATCCTTTTTCTGCAACTGAGACATGAAGTAAGCAGGATGCAGAAGAGCGCCAATAGGCACCAAGAAAGCAGAGAAAGCATAGCCTTGTTTACACAGAAACCTGATTCCATTATTCTGGCTTAGTGTGGACAGGATGGGTGGAACTGCCTAGTGTGTACTGGTACATCCAAATCAGGATCAATATGTGGATCGGCCCCCTTCAAAAAAAAAAGGTGGTGATGAGGGTTACACAGCCACAGGTTCCGAAACACATAATTCAGCCGATTCCCAGCTGTGCTCCTAGTTTAGGACAAACCCAACCTTCAATTGGCCCTATAAAATGCAATACATCAAGGGCTGGAGTGAAGGCATAGCTCGACAGATTTTACTCGCAGGCTATTAAATAGTTTCATTTTTCAAACCAGGAAAGTGAGAAAGTAAAACACTCTTGGTTAGTTAGTGGCTCTGTTCTAACCACTAGTAGGCTAGGATTGTGTAGCATTTAAAGGTGATGAAAATTCTATTTAAGAACAGAAAATTGCTGGAAACACGCAGCAAATCTCAGCAACTGAAAACAAGAATAGATGGGCTAACACTTCAAGTGGAGACCATTCATCAGAACTGTCTACAAGTTCAGAGAGACAATTCTGACAAAGGATTCCACCTATCTTTTCTCTGTTCAAATTCTGAACCTGCTATGTATTTTGAGCATTTTGTGTTTTTATTTCGGATTTCCAGCAATTGCAGTTTTTCTTTTGTCTAATTTCAAGGATGTAAATTGTCTCCGGATATTCACTTCATTCAGCAAATAATTCTGCCAGTGACTAACTCACATGGCTTTACTTTATATAACAAGAACCAAAGCCAAGCATTCACTGGCTAGTTCCTTGCAGAATGGGCACATATATATTTCAGAATACTGCTGTATATGTGGTCACTGGAAGAAAGTAGCATGAGGTTGAATCGCAAGTAGTTAGGGGGAAAAATTTGGTTGCTTTGCACCTCCCGTTAGTGCCCTAAGGGGGCGCAAAGCAACTAGCGCCCGGGCGCTGCGCCAACGCCTCCCGTGAAATTCAGCGGGAGGTTAGCGGCGGCGGTAACCGTTAGCGCCCCGCTGCGCCGCTGGCGTCATCGCCGTGCACAGCGCCCCGCTCGCGATCTTCGGTAGCGCCCCGACTTACCGCTGGACTCTATGTCCGACGGGGTCAGGGAGGCCTACATGCGGCCGGGGCGGCGCTAGTTAAAGGCGAGGTGCGGGGCGGCCATTTTTGTTGCTGGCCGCCTGCCAGCACCTGCCCCCTTTGCCGTCCCCGGCCTCCTCTGCAGCCCCCCCTCCCCCCGTGGAGTGCCAGCTGCGCTCCGTGAGCCCGGCACTTCTCGAGTGCCTGGCTCTTTTGCCGGCACTTCGATCCCTGGTGGCCCAGCTGGGCCCCAGGTTGTGCTGCGCAAGGCCCCTCCCCTTTAAGGGGAGGAAGGCCTGCAGTACCGCGGCACGTAGCGCCCCGCTTCCCTCTTGGAGCACTACCATTCAATTTCGGCCGCGGGGGCGCTAATTTTTTCAGGGCGCTAAAAGTAGCGCCCCGGCGAAGTTAGCGCCCCAAAGGGGCGCGACTCAATTTTTCCCCCTTAGTGTTTAAAAAGTGATACTCGCATCTCAGCCCAAGCCAGTAATTACCAAACTGGCTTCTGTCGGAAGAAAACATCCTCACAGCGATTCTTAATGGTGAGGTATTCCCAGTAATTAATCCTCAGCCTAAACCTACAATATAATCAAGCCTTCGGAGGGAGATATCAAGTGAACGAGACACTTCTATGTAGGGGACAGGAAGAGATAAAACAGTGAGAATCACCAGCAGTCAGTTTTAGAGCAAAATCAGCGGAGGTCCAGTAAAAGCTCTCGTCACTAAAACATGGCAGGACACAATCTCCCACAATGCTGTATTTGGCATAAAAGTTAGATATTTCATGTCCTAGACAACCTTGAACTCTTAAGGTACAAACTAACAGATGAAGCAAAATACTTTGAACCTCTGACCTAAATTATTAAATGGTACAGCTTCGAATTGATTCCTCGTCAGCCTAATGCTTTAAAACTGAGAATCCTGCATACACCGCTTTTTCTAGCACATTGGAAAACATACTTTACAACTTGACCAAATGTCAACAAATCTCCTCACTCTGGAGGAATTCCGGTTTACATTATCAAATTTATTACTAAATATATTACCATCTTGATCTGAATTGGCTGCTCCACTTATTGCATTGTAGGTTGAATCTGAGCCATGTAGCAGATTAAACCCAAGGCATTAAACAGAACAAGGAGCCAAGGAGAGATCAATTTCAGCAAAAAAAAGGTAGCTTCAATATCTTGAAGTGCATGGGTCTTATAAACGGTTAGTGTTTTACAAATATCCCTGTAACCCAGAGATCTACTTTAAAAGCAGCAGAACTAAGTTTCCTGTGGCTTATTGGAGAAAGCTATCACCTTGTCCAGGTTTGACACCCAGTCTCTCGTTATTTAGCTGGTTTCGGCCAGGGCAGCAGTTGTGGCACTGCAGTGGCTTCAGAGCTCATGGGCTAGCTAAGAGGAAAAAAGTCAAGTTTCTGCTCCTCATCATTATCCAGAGACCCTTGCTGGAAAATACAGGTGGACATCAGGTGAGTACAGGTTCAAGCACAGCTCACAGACGTGCCACCTGGGTAAAGAACCAGCAGATGTAGCACCCAGGGAACAGTACACCAGTGAGATTTAATACAATACGGTGGAGGGTGAGGAAAAGAAAGAGGAAAGTAGTTTACCCACTGTCTATTTCAAAAGACCAACAGTGCAATTTGGAAAGTTCCAAACTATTCCCTAAAGCAGATGTGCACAATACGTGGGCTGAAACTAGCTGAACAATTATGTAAACTAGCCGATCAGCACAATCTTTCTTTTCTTCTCTCCCTTCAAAACAAGAGACCAGAGGAACATTTTAATAAAACAAGTAACATGCTTCCTGCAAAAGTAGATTTAAAGAAAATTAAAATTAGGGCTGGCTGACGCGTGGGTTAGCGTGCTTCTTTCACAGAGCAGTTTGCTTCTATTTGCTCTCAGGACATGGGCGATGCAGACAGAGCCACATTTATTACACATCATTAGGTACCCCGAGAAGGTGGTGGTGGGCCTTCTCCTTGAAACACTGCATTCCTAATGCTGATGGTGCTAATGGGGAATTCCAGGATTCTGATCCAGCAACAATAAAGGAACGGCGATATAGGTCCAAGATGATTAGGGATGGCGTGCGTCTTGGAGGGGAGTTTGAAGCTGATGCTATCTTGTACAAGTAGAGGTCGCTGGCCTAGGAGGTGATGTTGAAGTCAGCTCAACAAGTGGCTGATATAACAACAGAAAATGCTGGAAACACGCAGCAGGTCAGGCAGCATCGAGGAGAGAGAAACAGAGTCAACGTTTTGAGTCGGGGACCCTTCGTCAGAACTGGCCGATATGCTTCCTGTAGATGGTACATACTGGAGCCAGTGTGCCAGTAATGGAAGGGTGGATATTTAGTCCAGTGGTAAGGGCAGTGATCAAGTAGATTGCTCCGTCTCGATGATGTTGAGCTTCTTGAGTGCGGTTGTAACTGCACCCATCCAGGCGAGTAGTCAGTTTTCTATCACACTCCTGATTTGAGTCTTGTTGATGGTGGAGAGATTTTGAGGGGCCAGGAGGCGAGCCACTCGTTGCAGAGTACCCAGCATCTGCCCTGCTCTTGCAGCCAAGGTATCGATATGGCTGGTTTAGTTATCCTACTGGGTTAACAAATTTGTAGAGATTTCATAATTTGTGTATATTGTATTGGAGACAGTACTGTTTTGCTGAATGATTTTTGCCTTTTTAATAAAAAATTATTAGTAGTGGTGTCTTTCACCAAACACAGATGAAATGCTATAGTTTTAGAAATGTGATTGTCAAGCCCTCCTTGTGTTCTTATTTTGTAAAGAAATAAGCTCTTAATTTTTTTTTTTAAATAAATCAAATCTCCTGTACAGTTTTTTGTTTTTTTTTGAATGATAATGTGATTTGTTCTGTAAAAGTTCAGTCCAAAGTGACATTCTCTCGTTAGCTCCAACATCCTCGTTCAAAATGAGTCTGGCCAGTTGTACTCCAGTTTCTGGTAGGATTAAGATGCACTACTGCGGCAGCAAAGGCAGGAGCCCCACTTGACAGGGGAGTGCACAGTGTAGACACCGTAGTTCCAATTTTAACCTGCATCATACAGGGGCTGAAACGAGCAGGCCATTATAACTCCCAGGCCTCCTTTAAATGCTGACTCCCACCCAATCCCGGCGGCAATGACGTGGAGGCCGGCAGGTGGGAATGGGATTTCAGGCCTCTGAAGATCAGGGCGGTATGTCAAGAGGTAATCACGGTCGAGGGAGTTGGTGGGGGTGGGGGGAGCCTGAGTAGGAGAGGCCCAAGGCTTTTCTTGTTCCTGCCCCTCCTGGCCCGCAAAGAAACCAACAAAAAAAAATTAAAACCAAGTTGGGCCTCTTGTGGTCCTGGATCCATTTACCACCAGAATTCCCGGGTGCATTCGGCACTCTGCAAGAGTCACATGGCCCGGGAATAAACTTGCATGGGGTTCAAATGACGTCATCGGACCCCGACTTTTGAATAATTATGAGGCCCCTGCCTGTCTGATACAAGGGCCTTCAACACTGCCCCCTAAAATGGAACGACGCACAAGTGCGGCACGAGCAAGTTGAATTCTGGGGTTAAAAATCTGGTCTTGTGTGCCCAATTTAGAAAACATGATCCCATTCCCAGGATCAACACATCACTTTAAATGAAAAAAATTACAAAAATATCCTCCCTTTTGCCACTCAGAATGCTCTCCTTCATCTTATGAGGTAGAAAGATGTCACTGCAGACGTGCCAGGAAAGGCTTCAGAACTATGTCATGCCTCAGAACTTAAGATGTTTGTTAAAAAAGGGAAGTTACTGAAAATGCACTCAGCCACTTATTTGTTCTGCTAGTAACTGTGATTTGTAATAGTTTTATTGGTGGTGCTATGGGTTTCTTCAAACGCACCTGCTATGTATCGAACAGTTAGGTGGCGATTTGAGGAACAATGCATTTTCATACAAATGAGCAGAAACATCTGTTAAAATATTAATGTCCATGCTTGCAAGTCTCCAGTGTCACCTAGTCTTGGTTAACCAATAACTTCTTCCTCCCCACCTTCTGGTTCCCAGGTTTGATATAAAATAAAAACTACTTATTTATTCCTTTTCTCTACATACTTTGCAATTATACATTTGCCCCTTAGAAAAGGTGTACATTCATCCAGCATTTAGAAAAAAACTCAGATGTCTAACTTACAAATTTTGTATATTTATCCAGCTCTCCATTTTATAAAAATTAGTCCCAAAGTTGTTCCATTGTGCCCTGCTAGAAAATAAAGGCTATTTAAAAAATAATCTTCTACCATAGTTACGCTCTGCCATATTCGCATAAAAATGAACTAGGACAGTGTACCTTTAAGGTACTGACAAGAACCATGACAGTCAAATGGTTCTTCCCTAAAACCTCATCCTGAAAGTTTACCTCAGTTGTTTTGACATGAGGTAACAGCACATGAAAGTGAATCAATAAATGGAAGTTACACCCAGAAAAACTCCCGAATGCAACAGATCAGACAGCAAAGAAGCTTTGCACGAAAAGAATGAACTGCATGCGTCAGCCATGGGTCAGTGGTCGCACTCTCACCTCTGAGTCGGAAGGTTGTGGGTTCAAATGTCACTCCAGAGACTGGAGCACAAAATCTAGGCCGATGATCCAGTGCAGTACTGAGGGAGGTGCCGTCCTTCCGATTTGAGGGTTGTCCTATGAGGAGAGATTGAGTAGAATGGACCGATACACTCGAGTTTAGAAGAATGAGCGGTGATCTCATTGAAACATAAGATTCTGAGAGGGCTTGACACCCTCGATGCTGAGAGGTTCTTTCCCTTGGCTAGAGAGTCTAGAACTAGGGGGCATAGTCTCAGGATAAATGGTTGGCCATTTAGGACTAAGATGAGGAGAAATTTCTTCATTCAGAGGGTTGTAAATCTATGGCATTTTCTACCCTAGAGGGCTGTGGATGCTCAGTCGCTGAGTATATTCAAGGCTTAGATCAATAGATTTTTAGACTCTAAGGGAATCAAGGGATATGGGGATAGGGCAGGAAAGTGGAGTTGAGGTCGAAGATCAACCATGATATAGGCCTAGTCTCCTCAATCTCTTCTCATAGGACAATCCCCCCCCACCCCAGGAATCAGTCTGGTGAACCTTCATTGCACTCCCTCTAAGGCAAGTATATCCTTCCTTCGGTAAGGAGACCAATAACTGTACTCCAGGTGTGGTATCACCAAGGCCCTATATAATTGCAGTCAGACTTCTTTACTCTTATACTCCAATCCTTTTGAAATAAAGGCCAACATAGCATTTGCTTTCCTAATTGCTTGCTGTACCTGTATGTTAACTCTCAGTGATTCGTGTACAAGGACACCCAGGTCTCTCTGAATACCAACATTTCCCAATCTCTCACCTTTTAAAACATATTCTGCTTTTCTATTTTTCCTACCGAAGTGGATAACATCACATTTCTCCACATTATATTCCATCTGCCATGTTCTTGCCCACTCACTTAACATGCCTATATCCCTTTGCATCCTCCTCACAACTTACTTTCCCACCTAGCTTTGTATCATCCGCAAACTTGGATATATTACACTCAGTCCCCTCATCTAAGTCATTGACATAGATTGTAAATGGCTGAGACCCAAGCACTGATCCTTGTGGTACCCCATTAGTTACAGCCTGCCAACCCGAAAATGACCCGTTTATCCCTACTCTCTGAACACCTCCATAAAATCTCCCCTTAACCTTCTCTGCTCTAAGGAGAACAATCCCAGCTTCTCTAGTCTCTCCACATAACTGAAGCCTCTCATTCTAGTAAATCTCCACTGCATCCTCTCCGTGACCTTGACATCCTTCCTAAAGTGTGGTGCCCAGAATTGGACACAATACTCTAGCTGAGGCCTAACTGATGTTTTATAAAGGTTTACTATAACTTCCTTGCTTTTGTATTCCATTCCTCTATTTATAAAGCCAAGGATCCCGTATGCTTTTGTTAAATAGCCTTATCAACTTGTCCTGCCACCTTCAAAGATTTGTATATGTGAACCCCCAGGTTTCTGTTCTTGCACCCCCTTTAAAATTGGACCATTTCATTTATATTGCCTCTCACTTTTCCTTCTAAAATGCACCACTTTACACTTCTCTACAGTAAATTTAATCTGCTGCGTGTCTGCCCATTTCACCAGTCTGTCTATGTCTTCCTGAAGTTTGCTACTATCCTCCTCATTGTTTACTACATTTCCAAGCTTCATGTCATCTGCAAACATTGAAATGATGCCCCCTATACCCAAGCCCAGGTCATTAACATATTAAAAAGATCAGCAGTCCATATACCGACCCCTGGGAACACCACTGTATACTTCCAGCAGTCTGATAGAAACATAGAAAAATAGGAGCAGGAGTAGGCCATTCGGCCCTTCGAGCCTGCTCCGCCATTCAATATGTTCATGGCTGATCCTCTATCTCAATACCATATTCCCGCTCTCTCCCCATACCCCTTGATGCCTTTTGTGTCTAGAAATCTATCTATCTCCTTCTTAAATATATTCAGTGACTTGGCCTCCACAGCCTTCTGTGGTAGAGAATTCCACAGGTTTACCACCCTCGGAGTGAAGAAATTTCTCCTCATCTCAGTCCTAGATGTCCTACCCCGTATCGTGATACTGTGACGCCTCGTTCTAGACCCCCCAGCCAGGGGAAACATCCTCCCTGCATCCAGTCTGTCTAGCCCTGTCAGAATTTTATACGTTTCAATGAGATCCCCTCTCATTCTTCTAAACTCTAGTGAATACAGGCCTAGTCGACCCAATCTCTCCTCATACGACAGTCCTGCTATCCCAGGAATCAGTCTAGTGAACCTTCGCTGCACTCCCTCTGATAAACAATCGTTCACTACTGTCCACTTTGTGCCTCTTAGCCAATTTTGTATCCAAGCTGCCACTGCCCCTTTAATCCCATTGGCTTCAATTTAGTTAACAAGTCTATTATGTGGCACTTTAACATCTTCCGACAGTCATAACATCAACTGCAGTACCTTCATGAACACTCGCCGTTATTTAATTGAAGGACTCAATCAAGTTTGTCAGAAATGATTTGCCTTTAACAAATCCATGTTTCCTGTCATTTATTAGCCCTTGTTCTTCCAAGTGACTAATAATTTTGTCCCGGATTATAGTCTCTAGAAGGTTCCCCACCACCGACGTTAGGCTGACTTCTCTTTTGTAAACAGGGGTGTAACATTTGCAACCCTCCAGTCCTCTGGAACCACTCCCATATCCATGGAGGATTGAAAGGTTGTGGCCAAAGCCATCGCTATTTCCACCCTTACTTCCCTCAGCAACCTAGGTTGCATCCTATTTGGACCGGGTGACTTTTCTACTTTTGAGCGCTGCCAACCATTTAAGTGCCTCCTCTTTATCGGTTTCTATCCTATCCAATTTCTCTTACCCCTCTTCCAGTTGAATTGCTTCACCTTGTCCTTTTCCATAACTACTCTAAACCTAATGTTATTTTGATCACTGTTTCCCAAATGCTCTTCCACTGAAACATGCTCCACCTGCCCTACTTGGTCACGTAAAAAGTAGAACAGCCTATAGATTTTTCCTTTCAGTTCCTGACCAGTTCAGGAACATAATGACATAGTCAAAGGCTGTTTCATAATGTTTTTACCGAATATTTAATTTGATGTTAAGACAAATGTCTAGATTTCCAGATGTCCTTGATTGAAAGCTAAGGCGGATGATCCATAAAACATTGCTTCCTTTCAAGGGAACTGAAATTTCAATATTGCGTTTTCCAGTATATTGAGGTGCATCGGTCTGAGAATTGGTCATAATCTAGCAACCTCAACCAACTCAATACGTTAGTGGACTATTAGCTGCTGTTGCTCAAAAGGATGGACATAAAGCAACCAGTGCTGCGGCACTCACCAAATCGTGCTTTCCGACTATAACTTGAGACTGCGTGAGTGTTGCCACATAGATAACTTACAACTGAGGGCATGGACTGAAAACTTGATTTTAGAAAACCTCTCACGGTTACCTTTATTTATATCTGTATTTGCAGGTGTAGCGTCAAGGAACGTCACTGCTGGCTGTAGTTGAGTCACGGCTCTGGTTAAGAGACGTTTTCAACACTGGTATGAATCACATCCAATGATCAACACAATCGCATCAACCTAGTTCCTGCCAACAATCAATGGTCTCTGTTGCGCAGTTACGCAGAGGCTGCATAAATTAACGTTAATGACATCTACTCTAGTGCTGGTCAACAGCTCAGTGATTACAGAAGCCCCCAGATTGTGTAGCAGTATGGCTTGAGCTGGAGATCGCCATGAGTATCCTCTGGCCGTCACTGTGCAATGTGGCTCTATCCATGCGGTCATATTCGATCCTTATTAAGCAACCCTACTTATACTCCATTTTCAACACTGAAGTTAATAAAGTCTGCGTTATTTTGAAAATCATGGGCTGTCAGGCAGCAAAAAGACTTTTTATTGCTATCAGTCACTGGGAAGAAATCACAGTAGGACCTGCAGGTCTGAAAGCACTATGACAGCTACCGAACAAGTGTTCTTGTGCAAACAAACCAACTAGGATTATTGTACCTATACTTTAAATTTAAAAAAAAGCTGCATTAAAGAAGTGATTTTTAAAAATTATATATTACATTTGTAAATATAGCCAATCTTGCCATCAGTCACAAAAACTCTCTGCTTTACTCCTTCTAAAATGTGTTATATACCTCAAAAAGATGGCCAGGATGGGGAGACGTTCCTGTCTGGTCCACCAATAGATGAGGTCATTCAGAACATAAGAATATAAGAATTATGATCAGGAGTAGGCCATACGGCCCCTCGAGCCTGCTCCGCCATTCAATAAGATCATGGCTGATCTTCGACCTCAACTCCACTTTCCTGCCCGATCTCCATATCCTTTGATTTCCCTAGAGTCCAAAAATCTATCTATCTTGGTAGAGACAAAGAACTAATGACTCATTTAAAACCAGATAGTTCCTAGTGCACGCACAGCCATAACAAGAAACCTAATGGCCCGGAATTTGCAGTCCAGAACTGGCAGCGTTCGCAGTCATTCCGCCTTTGAAACTGACCGCAGCTTCAGGATTGAGCGCATGCGCAGCCTAACGCGGATATCCTGAAGTTGTGGTCTGTCATTCACTGCTCCGACACTGGCTGCGCTGTGGACCCACACAACCACCCCCCAGCTCTTTCGCAGTAAATACTCGTGTAGAAGTTAGACCCTTTTGGATTAGGTGAAACTGGGGTTTTAACAGTGCAATGACTGCTAAACAAATGTTATGGCCCTGAAAAACTAATTTTAATTTTGTGCAGTGTCAAATTTATTCATTTTAATAAAATTTGAATTTAAGAAACTTTTAAAAAATAATTAAAAGAAAAGTTTGTTCATCTTTATTTCAGGTTTGCCTTTTCCCCGTGCGAGGGCCCCAGTCTTTGTTTTGCTTAAAAGTTAGAATTTTAAGAGCTTGCCCACTTCCTGGTTCGCTGTCTGTGAGAATTCTGCCTTTTGATTGGTTGCTTCGACAGCCTGTTGATGGTCACAGCAGCTCTTTGCACATGGGAATCCCCATTAAATTACGCATCGGAAAACCCGAACTTCTCGACGCAGGGATCGCGAGATCTTTGTGGGACGCTGACTTCGGGGCCAGCGGCGAACGCCTCTGTTTCGCCGCTGACGGCAGATTCCGGGCAATGGTCTCCGTCTGCTGGCCCCACAGGCGCCAGGTGCTCAACATTTACAAAAGCATCGTTTTAGTACATTTGGCATCAAAAATATTGAGATGTTTACACCAAGATTTTTCTTGTGAGTAGCAGCAAAAGCCAGCAATTCAGAAAGCACTTTTTGACTTTCTGTTGATAAACCAGAGAATGGGAGCTTATTACCCACAGTTGCTGCATTAACAAAATACCCGCAAAAAAAAAATCAGAATTCATTTATACAGACTTTGTAATCGAGACTAAAACTAGAAATTATTTCAGGAACAAAACAGACTATTAACTAATCATACACTGGGTAAAAATACTACAGAGGAACACTGGAGGCATCAGAAATTTTCATTTTGTTTTGACACTGATGTAACTTCTCCTTTTGCTAACTCGAAATTCTTGTAAGAAAGCTGGATGGAAATATTCATGTGCTCAGTCAGAAAAAAATGATTTTTTTTCCCCCCTTTAATCTGAGTTTTAATGATTTTCTGTATGGTAGCATTTGGTGCAATATTATAGGATTCTTACAATGAACAGATAAAGGCTTAGGGGCAGGAAAAGGCCATTTCATTGGCCCCACAAACCTTCCCCTTTGTATTATGTTAATCTTTGTAAGTATTGTAAATAGATGGAGAGTAAATCCTCAGCACAGTGTCTGTCTGCCATCCAAAGTCCAAGTTATCACCTCAAATTGAAACTTGCAAGTAAAACTGCACATTGTAATCTAATGGTGTTTAACAGACTCGGCACCAAATGCTGTAACACAAAGTGGCAAAAATACAGCATATACAGGACTGGTCATTTCCAGTCTTTACTTTCCTATATTCAATCTGTTAAGTATGCTATTATCCTTTGATAATGTCAGCACAGATTCCCCTGCACAAAACTAATGTTTCAAGTAAAAAAAAAAGTCAAGCAATTCAAGCACTTGTAAAGGAAACCCAGACACTTGAATGTCACAAGTTACTTATGAAAGTTGGCACTGATTCAGATTCATTAGAACACTTCTAAATCTTCAATAATGTAAGAAAAATCACAACAAAATTTGACACCATATATATTGTAATGCATTATAAATAATTTTTAGTCATCTTCACAAAACACCTTCAATGGTAATGAAGGTAGCCATGATATATATATTTTTTTTAAATGACCGATTTAATATTTCATACGACCTTGTTGCTTAACTCCAGAAGATGAAAGGTTTAAAAATCAACTATCGCAGACCTCAGACTCACAGGTGAATCATCAGGGTTCAAGAGTAAATGTAATTTACTTAAGTCTTCTTCCTCTTAACACTGTCTGCTGCACTCTAGAACCCTCCACAAGCAAGCCTCCTGTTATAACAAGAGCCAAGCGTGCAGCTGCATCACTTCATCAGAACCAGATACGCAGTCATGTTACGCTGCAATTCTACCTCCACAATTGATCTTGCCAGTCTACTTTTCAATTTGGGTCAGAGTTCCTCAACGTACCACAGATGGTCAGAGAGTCACTAGTTTCACTTCCCCTTTAAGCTGTCTCACATGCTGCAGTCATGAGATTTTCAGAATTTATTGTTATTGGGAAGTGCTACATACTGCAACTTGTAGTCAAATGAAATCTTCTTCACATAATTTACAACTGTCCTGAGCGACAATTTTGTTACATACATGTAAAAGTACTACAGTTATATTAATGTAGAATATTCTGACCTCTTGACCAGGATGTGGCATTTGAAGGAGAGAATGTGGGCAGGGGATGAAAGAAATAGAAATCATGGAAAAAAGTTTGAGTTCTTAAAATCCATGTAAACTATGACATGTGATAATAGAAACAAGCAATTTTAAACTGCGACCCCACCTTTACAGTGAAGTCAGCTGTAGGCCTGGTCAAAATAAGACTTGCATTTCAAAAACAATCAAAAAAGTGAGCACAAGTTCACATTTTAGATAACCCCAAGAAATTAAAAAGGGAAAACATTTCTCATGTTTCGTGGCAACTCACACTACACTATAGTGAAGCCCTAGTGCTATCCCTGATGCTCTTGAAATTATTTTACACACTCAACATATTTTAAAAAAATGTAAGCACAATGTCAACAGTAAAGTGAACCGGAATGCAGCTGCTATGAAGTCATTGTACAAGATCTCTGATTCTTTACTTTCTTCTATTTTTAAAGTTACTGATGCAAGCAGTCGCATTTCTAAACTTTGTTCACACATACCACTTCAAAACTGATGCAATCATTGACTCAAACATGCTACACT
The DNA here is from genome assembly GCA_030390025.1 of Squalus acanthias. Taxonomy (NCBI): domain Eukaryota; kingdom Metazoa; phylum Chordata; class Chondrichthyes; order Squaliformes; family Squalidae; genus Squalus; species Squalus acanthias. The sequence goes on from CM059432.1 coordinate 122,620,077, forward strand.
TTCTGAAGTAGCTTTAAATCTGCATGTTGCAATCCCCGCTTTCGCCTGTAACTTCACACACATCCATCAGCAATCATTATACACACGATAACTCGAGATGGAGGCCATTCAGCCCATCTTAATTCATCCATCCAAACAGATGATAATATCAACCCCATTGCCACATCCAATTGTTTCTTAAATTATTTCCAAGTTTTTGCCTCCACTACTCTAACTGGAAGTTTATTCCACATATTGACTACACTTTGCGTGAATTTTTTCCCCTGATATCAGTCCTAAAATTACTTTTTATTAGTTTGAACCTATGTTCCCTAGTTCTACTCCTGCAGTCTAAAAGTAATGTAATATTCTGGATTAACTTTTTTCATACCCTAAACAACATTGTAGATCCCTGTAACATTACCTCTCAGATGCCTTCTTTCGAAACTGAATAGCCCAAGTTTCTCCATACTTTCCCTATCAGCCTTGTTGCTCTTCTCTGCACTGCCTCCAAGACTTGAATGTCTCTCTGGTTTCTTGGCAACAAAACTGGACACAGTATTAAAGGTGCGGTCTAATCAGAGCAATCTAAGGTTTGATCATTACTTTCTCTGAATTATATCCTATTGTTTTGGCTGTTTAGTTCAATATCCTATTGGCTTTGTTGATTGCTGTCTGCATTTGTTGGACATATGTGGCATCGAGTTTACTAAAACTACTAGATGTCAGCCGTCTCGGAGTCAGAAGGTTACGGGTTCACGTCCCACTCCATAGACTTGAGCACAAAATCCAAGCTGACACTCTAGTGCAGTACTAAGGGAGTGCTGCACTGCTGAAGATGCTGTCTTTCAGATGAAAAGTTAAACATGACCTCCTGCCTTCAACTGTCTCGTCCCCACTCTCCCACCATTGGTCACCCGACACGTTCATCCTTGTGGCCCACTGCCTTCCCACATCAATTGGAAAGCAAATCGACTATTTCTTTGTTCCAGTCCTACTCAAGTCTCCGCCCTCTTTTTCCGATACACTGATGACTGTATTGGTGCCGTTTTCACCCTTCCCTCACCTTCACATGGTCCATCTCCGACTCTTCCATTCCCTTCCTCGACTTCTCTGTCTCCATTTCTGGGGATAGACTATCAACCAATATCCACCATAAGCCCACCGACTCCTACAGCTACCCTGACTACACTTCCTCCCCCCTCACTTCCTGTAAGGACTGTATTCCTTTCTCCCAGTTTCTCCATCTCCGTCGCAGCTGTTTTGATGATGCCACCTTTCATACCAGTGCTTCAGAGATGTCTTCCCTTTTCCTCAACCGAGGATTCTCCTCCACTGTGGATGACATGGCCCTCGATCGTGTCTGTTGCATTTCCCGCACTTCTGCTCTCACCCCTTCCCTTCCCCTCCCAGAACCACGATAGGGTTCCCCTTGTCCTCACCACCTACCTCACCAGCCTCCACATTCAACTGATCATCCTCCGCCATTTCCACCACCTCCAGCGTGATCCCACCACCAAACACATCTTCCCCTTCAGCATTCCGAAGGGACCGTTCTCTCCACGACACCCTGGTCCACTCCCAACATCCCCTCCCCTTCCCATGGCACCTTCCCATGCAAGCGCATACCTCCTCCCTTCCCACCGTCCATGGCCCCAAACAGTCCTTCCAGGTGAAACAGCGATTTACTTGTAATGTGGGAGAGGTGCCTGAGGATTGGAAAGTGGCAAATGTGACACCATTGTTCAAGAAAGGGTGTAAGGACAATCCTAGTAACTACAGGCCAGTCAGTTTAACATCAGTGGTGGGTAAAGTTTTAGAAACAATAATCAAGGAAAAAATTAACGGGCACTTCGAGAGGTTTAAGCTAATTAAGGAGAGCTAACACGGGATTTGTAAAAGGCAGATCATGTTTGACTAATCTAATTGAATTTTTTTAATGAAGTAACAGGGAGGATCGATGAAGGGAATGCAATGGATGTTGTCTACATGGATTTTAGGAAGGCATTTGACAAAGTACCACATAGAAGGCTGGTTAACAAAATTGAGGCTCATGGAATAGGTGGGTCAGTGGCAGCTTGGATAAGGAATTGGCTTAAGGACAGAAAACAGCTAGTTGTGGTAAATGGCTGTTTTTCAGACTGGAGGATGGTAGACAGTGGTCTTCCCCAAGGGTCAGTGCTGGGGCCACTGCTTTTTTTGATATATAATAAATGACCTGGATATTGGAATACAGAGTAGAATTTCTAAATTTGCCGATGACACCAAATTTGGGGATGTGGCAAACAGTGAGGATGATACCAATCGACTGCAACAGGACATAGAAAGGCTAGCAGAATAGGCAGATGGAATTTAATACAGAGAAGTGTGAGGTGATGCATTTTGGCAGAAGGAACAGGGAGAGGCAATATACACTTTATGGCACAGTTTTAAAGAGTGTGCAGGGACAGAGGGACCTGGGAGTTAATGTGCAGAGGTCCCTGAAGGTGGCAGGACATATTGAGAGAGTGGTTAGCAAAGCATATGGGATCTTGGGTTTCATAAAGAGAGATATTGAGTACAATGCAGAGAAGTTATGCTGAATCTTTATAAAGCGCTGGTTAGGCCACAACTGGAGTATTGCGTCCAGTTCTGGTCACCATACTTTAGGAAGGATGTGAAGGCCCTTGAGAGGGTGCAGAGGAGATTTACCAGAATGGTTCCGGGTATAGGGGATCTTAGCAACAAGGACAGGTTGGAGAAGCTGGATTTGTTTTCATTAGAGCAAAGGATGTTGAGGGGTGATTTGATAGAGGTGTACAAGATTATGACGGGTTTGGATAGGCTAGACAGGGAAAGGCTGTTCCCACTAGTTGATGGTACAAGGACTAAGGGACACAGATTTAAGGTTTTGGGCAAGAGATACAGGGGGGATGTGAGGAAAAACTTTTTTTACGCAGCGAATGGTGAGGACCTGGAACTCACTGCCGACGGAAGTGGTGGAAGCGGACACACTCAATGTTTTCAAGGGGAGACTGGATAGGCACTTGAGGGAAATAAACTTGCGGGGCTACGGGGATAGAGCGGGGGAATGGGAATGACTGCAGAGAGCCAGTACGGACTCGATGGGCCGAATGGCCTCCTTCTGTGCCGTTATGACTCTATGACTCTTTCAATTTAGTAAACTGTTATTCGCTGCTTACGATGCGGTCTCCTCTACATTGGGGAGACCAAACACAGACTGGGTGACCGCTTTGCGGAAAACCCCGAGCTTCCGGTCACTTGTCATTTTAATTCTCCACCCCACTCCACTCCCACCTCTCTGTCCTCGACCTCCTACAATGTTCCAATGTAGCTCAACGCAAGCTCGAGGAATAGCACCTCATCTTTCGATTAGGCACTTTACAGGCTTCTGAACTCAACATCGAGTTCAACAATTTCAGACTATAACCTCGATCCCCATTTTTTCGGATGGCAGGGGATGATGATTCTGCTATTCCCATTTATACCTCCTCTGGTCCCATCTTTTGTTTCTTTACTTGTCCCATTACCATCTCCTTTTGCCTTGCACCATCATCCCTTTTGTCATTTAATCCCTCCTGCTTTCCACCCAATCACAGACCTTTCCTTTTGTTCTTTCCTTCCCTCCCCCCTTTCCCTGCCTCTGCACATGCTTAAAATCTGTTACATCTCTAACCTTTTCCAGTTCTGACAAAAGATCATTGACCTGAAACGTTAACTCTGTTTCTCTCTCCACAGATGCTTCCTGACCTGCTGAGTATTTCCAGCATTTTCTGTTCTTATTTCAGATTCCCAGCATCCGCAATATTTTGCTTTTACATTACTCATTACCCAACTGGATGATTCTTGACTATCTTTTTTTTCCCCATCTCAGTATTTGTTATAATAAATGAAAGTACTCAGAGACAACGAAAAAAAAATTCCACTTTTTTTTAATGCCCCCATGATTTTTCTCTCAGGGTTGCTCACAGCAATGTCCTGGAGATTAATCTTTAATTCATGGTGCCTCCAGGAGAGAGTTAGCAACCCTAGAGGCACCCCACTCGGGACTGCCCCGCACTCCAACATAGCTCCTCTGACAACTGATGGTTATTTAATACCCTGCAGCTAATTTCTTACCCATTCCCAAGGTTCAACCTGTAGCCGCAAGGCTTTGAGTTAAAATAATAGCCTTTTGAGTGGAGCTTTATCGAAAGCTTTTTGAAAGTTAGGATGCATCATTAAGTGTAGCCGTGGCTCAGTGGGTAGCACCCTCGTCTCTGAGTCAGAAGGTTGTGGGTTCAAGTCCCACTCCAGAGACTTGAGCACAAAAATCTAGGCTGACACTCCAGTGCAGTGCTGAGGGAACGCTGCACTGTTGGAGGTGCCGTCTTTTGGATGAGATGTCTGCTCTTCCAGGTGGACGTAAAAGATCCCATGGCACTATTTCGAAGAAGAGCAGGGGAGTTCTCCCAGTGTCCTGGCCAATATTTATCCCTCAATCAACATCACTAAAAACAGATTATCTGGTCATTGTCACATTGCTGGTTGTGGGAGCTTGCTGTGCACAAATTGGCTGTCGAGTTTCCTACATTACAACAGTGCCTACACTTCAAAAGTACTTCACTGGCTATAAAGCGCTTTGGGACCTCCTGAGGTCGTGAAAGGCGCTATATAAATGTAAGTCATTCTTTCTTTCTTTTCACATCATAGGTTATGCCACAGTCCACTTGGGTTGTCACTTCCTGAAAAAAGTTGCGGAGGTTAGTCAGGCAGGTTCTTCCCCCTCCTGAATTCACACTGACCGCTGATAACTAGACTACTGTTGTACAACAGTGCTTTGTCTCTCCCCTTCCCCAAGACACACACTTCTCAAACATTTACTGCAATTTAACATTTTCAAACTGCAGCAACATCTGAACAATGAGCCTTTATAAATGTTATATTGCCAATGAAGTTAAAGTTGTTATAAGCTTTACTCTGACAAGCTAATTACATTTAAATGCCTTTCATTAGCAGTCAATTTAAATTCACACTAACATAGAAAAAAACATATAACCAGACGATGAAAGTCTTTACCTTTAATGTTTTCACCTATTGCCACGGTCTTCAGGCTCAAAGTATTTACTTTCCCGTGCAATTCTGAACAACTTTTATCTGCTTAACTGAACAAAGACTTTACAGCCACCTGAAAAGATTTCCTGGTAATAGTGATATAAGCCATTTCAACACATTATATACATGTGGCGAAATCTGCAAACAGCAATATAGATTCTGTGTTACCAATCAAAAGAGGAGGTAAGAAAACAAGACTCAATTAATAATAAACACACACAGGATGTAAAAAAAAGTACTCAATTCTCAACACTTTCGGAGATCAGCATGATTCGGAGTACGAGTTTTTAGGAGGAGCACAGCATCTGCTTTATTAACAATATTAATGATTTAACAACATGTTCAACCATTAAGTTATGGTATAAACAGACTAACATTTGTATATCAGTTCTCGTCTGTGCTCCTGAAGGCACACCCGAGGAACCATTACATTTTCACGCTACATAAACTGGTCAACAAATTACACACTGCAAACCTCAACAAGGTGACAGTCAGTGGAGCGTAAATACTCTACTTTTGCAGTTGTGGAAATGTTATTGCTGCATCAAAAAATATATATAAAACTCAGAAATGTAGTTAACAGTGATGTGGATAGTATCCAATTTCAGGAGGACATAGACAGACTGGTGAAATGGGCAGACAGATGGCAGGTGCAATTTTAACGCAGAGAAGTGTGACGTGATGCCCTTTGGAAGGGAGAATAAGGAGAGGCAATATAAACAAAATGGTACAACTTTAAAGGGGGTGCAGGAACAGAGAGACCTGGGGATTTATGTACACAAATCTTTGAAGGTGGCAGGACAAGTTGATAAAGATGTTAAAAAAAGTAGATGGGATCCTGGGCTTTACAGATAGAGGCATATAGTACAAAAGCAAAGAAGTAACGCTGAACCTTTATAAATCACTGGTTAGGCCTCAGGTGGAGTATTGTGTCCAATTCTGGCCTTGGAGAAGGTGCAGAGGAGATTTACCAGAATGGTACCAGGGACGAGGGTCTTCACATATGTGGAGAGACTAGAGAAGCTTTGATTGTTCACATTAGAGCAAAGAAGGTTAAGGGAAGATTTGATCGGTATTCAAAATTATGAAAAGGTACGATGGGCCGAATGGCCTCCTTCTGTGCTTTAAGATTCTATGATTCTACAAGGTGACAGTTACCAACGTCATTAGAGAACAGAGTTAATATTAATGAGACAATGGGGTTAATGTAAGCACCAAGGGAAATAAACCACAGCTTTAGATCACTAAGTTTAATTCAGCAATGTGAAAATTTAATAAGATTTGGTTTTGTATCTCACCAGGAATGCCATTTTGAGCTAATCGTGAAAGGATGGTAGTCTACAAGACAAAATCCACCAGATAACTAAACCTTTTGAATTCCACTACCAATGAACCAGGGCAAAGTCCCTCCCACCACCATTCACAATTCACCAAAGAGCGAAATTAGCACTGAAAGCCAATAAAGACAAGTTTAAAGACAAATATTTCAAAATTAGTTACAGCCAATGTAATGATATCAAGACAGGGTTTCAGCCACTAACTTGTGTTGCTGAAGTTAGAAATGGCGGACATAAATACACAATTATGATTGCACAATAAGTGTTTCTAAAAATGCTGCACAGCTGAGACGTGAAGTCCTGGACCATTAGGAAAAGGCAGTAAGAAATGTTACGCCTGGGTACATTTATATTGATACGTTGTTGAGCTGTTTTAAAAGTAAGTGCTGTGGTAACATTACAGTTGTACTTTTTAAAGATGTAATTAATGAAAATAAATCACTGTTGCAGCTCACAATAATTTTCTACAATGGCAGGTTGGCTCAGTGGCAGCACTCTAATCAGAGTCAGAAGGTCATGGGTTCTTGAGCATGTAATCTGGGATGACACTTCAGTGCAGTACTAAGGGAGTGCTGCATTGTCCGAGGTGCCATCTTTTGGACGACACATAAATCCGAGGCCCCATCGGCCTGTCCAGGTGGATCCAATGGTACCGTTCAGATAAGAGCAGGGGAGTTCTTACTCAGTCCTGGCCAACATTTATTCCTCAACCACACCACCAAACAGATTAACTGGTCATTATCACATCGCCGTTCATTGGGCTTGGCTATCATATTCGCTAACATAACAATGACTACACTTCATGAGTACATCATTGCCACCTTGGAACATCCCGAGGATCTGAGGGTGTTATAGAAACAGAAGTTCTTTCTTTCTCCCAGTGCTTGATTTTTACCCCAAATAAAACACATAATTTGCAGCTAATTCACAAACATATTCCAGCCATTTCTAGCAGTTCTGGCAATGACAAATGTAAAATTCATTTCAAGAAAAAATTAGCACTATAATCACCAATACTGCTATTCTTCCACGAGCAATCCAGCAATTTGAAAATCTTGAACTGGGCAGCATTTCAGCCATGGCCATCGTTTTCAATACAAGTGGCCAGAACAAACTGCCACTACCATTCCTACTCGCCACGAGACATAGCCTAGTTTCCGAGGGAACATGCAGTGCAGGTTCAGACAATATGTCACTGTACTTGGCTCATACAAAAGGACGATTCAAAATTGTTTCATCTCGAGACTGGAGGAATTTTTTATGCTTTACAAATATTATGAGTTATTTAAAGGAGTTATGTTTGCTGCACAGAAGTTTAGCCCAAGGCTCCAGTTAATAGACAAGCAAGTTTGTCTTCGAAATCCCAAGTAGATGAGAAACCACATCATCGCAGCACCGCAACTTGCTGCGATAGTCAAGCTGTAGAAATGGTTTATTCCCCCCTGCCCCCACCAGCAAAGGGAAAGCAATGGAAGCTCACTGGACCCTGAAAACAGACATTTCATCTGTAGCACATCAGGAAATTCAAATACAAAAGCAACAATTTGAAAAATGCATGAAACTGAGGAGAAAGTAAAATTGCTCTCTACCAGATTAGTGAATTTTGTCTTTTCCACCCCTAACAGGTAGAGTTGGTGAATGTTTTTAAAGCAGCGGGAAGTTTGAAGCTCTCGTGTTCTAATTCCCAGCTGCTGGTCAGGAGGTACAGTTAGAGACACGCACACTTCGAACCCCTTCCACGGAGCTACAAATGAAAATAGAGAAATGATTTTGGTTAACTTTGCGTGACAATGCTCTGGCATGAAATTCAAAAATAAATTAGGATTTTCAGTCGAGCCTCCATAACCAAATGCAATAAAACTGATTAGGACGGTGAATGGTTTACCATTAATGTATGTTACAGACAGTGGCCCTGAAACTCCACAGGGCGACCACCAGTTACCCCTCCAATTTCAGCAGGAGACCACGGCAAACCCCAGAGAAGCAGCATAAATGGCCATGTCCAGCCTTTGTCACGAGTGTCCTTCAGAGTTTCAGCAGCAAACTGGGGGAACCTTCCTGGAATGTCTAGACCAGGATTTCTGGTACCCATTTTATCAGTCATCATACTTCTAATAGCACATCTTTGCATATCTGTAAAAGACAACCAATCACGATTGAATAACCAAGGGAAATAACCAATCGGGAATGGTAGCCACCAATCAAGAAGTTCAAAAAACTACATATCAGAAATGGGCAAAAAAATAACAGCTGCCAATGGAGTGGGGAGGGGGAGGGGGCTGGAGATATTAAAAAATGAATTTTTTGAAAATCCTTCTTGAACAACCATCTTACTTCCTCCACGAAGCTGAGCACCCATTATTAGAAATAAGCTGAGTAACTTAATAAAACCAAAGAGTTACACATCCACCCACAAAGGCACAACCGCTGCCTCCAGTGTGAGCAACTCCAACTGTTGCTGAATACCAAAATAAATCACTACTCACCAAATAATGTGTCATTTGTTTTCTCTTCATGCTGCTTGTCCATTCAGTTGGGATTTAAGGGACAGAGATGTAATGCACAAGATTTTTAAACTTGTTGTAAGAGCATGAATTTCCCCCAAAGGTGTTACTTTCAAAAAATACAATATCATCTTTCACAAAGGACTGACAAACCCAGGCTCATTTTTTCATTCATATATGATTTCATGTTTATGACAAGCTTATTTATATCACACACTTCTGTTCAAAAAAAAATCAAACTTTAAAAAAAAAGTTAAAAGAGTTCCCAGACATAACTATCAGCCACTCCTTTATCACTCACTGAAAAAACGGATGAAATTGTGTTTAGTCTTACATAACCCCTTGGATAGGATTTTAGGCTCAGTTCTCAACTAAGGTATGTTCGGCAGTGTAAACTAGACTGCTCACAATTTCAACACATTCTGAGTCACCTTAGATTAAGCTGCAGGCTGTTTGCGCAATACAGCACAGCTACTAACAGGAATATGTTGTCAAAAATAGGAACTGGGCATAACAGATACAGGATTATAGTTAAAACGAGAGGGAGATGAAAACACAGATTCACCAGAATGATACCGGGGCTAAAAGGGTTAAATTATGAGGACTGGTTGCATAGACTAGGGTTGTATTCCCTTGAATACAGAAGATTAACAGGCGATATAATTTTTTTTTAAATTCTTTCCCGGGATGTGGGCTTCGCTGGCAAGGCCAGCGTTTATTGACCATCCCTAATTGCGCTCGAGAAGGTGGTGGTGAGCCGCCTTCCTGAACCGCTGCAGTCTGTGTGGTGAAGGTACTCCCACAGTGCTGTTAGGGAGGGAGTTCCAGGAGTTTGACCCAGCGACGATGAAGGATCGGCGATATATTTCCAAGTCAGGATGGTGTGTGACTTGGAGGGGAACTTGGAGGTGATGGTGTTCCCATGCAGCTGCTGCCCTTGTCCTTCTAGGTGAAAGAGGTTGCAGGTTTGGGAGGTGCTGTTGAAGAAGCCTTGGTGAGTTGCTGCAGTTCATCTTGTAGATGATACACACTGTTGCCACAGTGCACTGCTGGTGGAGGGAGTGAATGTTTAAGGTGGTGGATGGGGTGCCAATCAAGCGGGCTGCTTTGTCCTGGATGGTGTCGAGCTTCTTGAGTGTTGTTGGAGCTGCACTCATCCAGGCAAGTGAAGAGTATTCCATCATACTCCTGACTTGTGCCTTGTAGATGGTGGAAAGGCTTTGGGGAGTCAGGAGGTGAGACACGCGCCGCAGAATACCAGCCTCTCTACTAGACACGTTTCTTCAAATTTCCCACCCTTCAAACGTATGTTCGATGGAAGCACAAACCCAGTGGACACACATCCTAAGCCATCAAAATATCAACTCAGCACTAACTGGTGCTCACATTTATCTCACAACAACAACTTGCATTTATATAACGCCTTTAATGTAGTAAAACGTTCTAAGGCGCGTCACAGAAGTGTTATCAAACAAAATTTGACACCGAGTCGGATAAGGAGATATTAGGACAGGCGACTAAAACCTTGGTCAAAGAGTAGGTTTTAAGGAGTGTTTTAAAAGGAGAGAGATGTAGAGAGGAGGAGAGGTTTAGAAGGGAATTCCAAAGCTGAGGGCCTAGGCAACGGAAGACACGGCTGCCAATGGTAGAGCGATGAAAATCGGGGACATGCAAGAGGCCAGAATTGGAGGAGCATACAGATCTCTGAGGGTTGTAGGGCATGAGGAGGTTACAAAGATAGGGAGGGGTGAGGCCATGGAGGGATTTGAAAACAAGGATGAGAATTTTAGAATCGAGGCGTTGCCTGACTGAGAGCCAATGGAGGTCTACGAGCACGGGGGTGATGGGTGAACGGGACTTGGTGCGAGTTAGGACATGGGCAGCCGACGGTCACCTACAAAGATGCTCTGAAAAAGCCGGTGTGTACAATTGGAAAGAAGAACTGCATACTGGTGAGAATGCTCTGGAATGAAGCTGGATGAGGCATGACCATGCTATGGACGAACAACGCCCTGTACCCACAAGTGGTTCAAACCCAAGGCCCACTGCTGTAAGATTGATCAGGGATTCAACTTTAACAGTCTTAACAAAGCACGCTTATAATATGGCCTCCCACTTAGACACAATTGTCTAACATGTATTATATTACAACATAGGCATCAAGCATATGTGCTTGAACCCAAAACACTTGATAATGAAAAGCACCTAAATTATAAACCATGTAAAAAACAGAACTTCCAGCCAGCCACCTTTAGCAGGAACAGGATTACAGTTTGCAGTCCAACAGGAGCCTGCAGTCCAAGCAATTGTAATGTAACTAACGGATAGTCCAAAGGTTACCAAATACAAACAATGATCTGATGAGGCCTGAGGTCATTACTAAGCTGATCTATTATGTATCACCAACAGTCTAACTTAGCTTGAAAACCTCTCAATGTAATGTAAAAACAATTAAGTTGCTAACTTCTTACAGACAATTCTGCGTCATTTCCACAGCTAAAATAAAATAAAGATATTGCAGCAATGGAGAAACCAGTGGCAACTTGCCCCCTGCGGTGAGTTTTCCAAAGACAGGAGGAGTCAGAAGATGAGCAAAACTCAAACAAGAAACTAATGAGATGAACATAAAAAGAGCAAAATGGAAGAGAAGAATAAGGGAAACAAAGTAAGAACAAGAAGGAGTGAAAGAAAGAGACAAGTTCTACTATGGACAGCCATTCCTCCAACTTGCTCTTACATTTTTGTGTAAGTGCAACGTTTTTGGTTCAAAGTAGAACTCTCCTTATGAGCCCTTGCATCATACACCAACCCCAACTGACACGGCAATTCGTCTTAGAGGGTCCTGAGCATTAATCCGTGCACTGCTATTTAGTGGCATCGAGCACCATACCACTCACCACCTGCACGTAGAGCACTTCAAAATGAAGGGAAGAAAAATGTAGCCCTTGCAGCTTTCAAGCTAGAATAGGTGCGAAGAATATTTTGTTGAAAATGCAAATAAAGAGGGAAGAGTTCATAAACACTGCAACGATGAATCATACAGCACAGAAGGAGGCCATTCGGCCTATCGTGCCTGTGCTGGCTCTTTGAAAGAGCTATTCAATTAAGTATTGCAAGTTCAGGTCTCTGGACCAGATGGTCAGAGAGGTGAAAGATCGGGAGGGGATCCCGGGGGAGGGAGATCAGGGCTAGGGGGAGGGAGATGTTGGAGCGGGGACGTGATGCAAGGACCCCTTCTTTGTATATGCAAATAGCCCAACGCCTGTTTCAAGGGTGGGTAAAGGACACCTCTTGTTTGTCCTTACCCAATATGGCGGGCGGCACTTCCGGTCGGTAGTGTGTGCGCACTTCATGCCCGCCATTTTGGAGCCTCAGGGGGTTGCATAGCCCCTGAATAACAGGGTCTATGCAGTCCAATTTAATCCCCATTAGCTGCCCTACACTGAGACAGCTCTTAAACAAGCCAGTAGGAAGTCCACAGCAGCAGCTGAGAGAGACTCGGTCAATGTTCTCTTTGTGGAGAAGTACCTCAGAAAGGTCTGACCAACATCCAGAACTGGTGCGAGTAATGGCAAACATAACTTTATTCCCCCAGTACTCCAACACAATCCAAATTTTGAAATATATATCTCTCTCTAAAATATATTGAACATTTTATATCTGCTCTCACTTCCTATCTGTGCGGCTTGACTTCCCGTGGTCACAGGTTTTGGGGGTAATCTTAATCTAACCCACCCAGTGGGAACGGACGCCCGTTTTACATCCCACCCAACTTTACACTCTATTGAACTGCTCCTGGGCCTGGCCAAGAAGGTCATTAATTGGTCCAGGCAGCGGGCGGTCGTTCGGCCCGATTGCCTGCCTCTCTTCCGCGGCCATGTTCGCGCCCGGGTGGCCCTGGAGAGGGAGCACGCGGTGTCCACCGGCACGCTTGAGTTTTTCCGCGACCGGTGGGCGCCGCGGGGACTGGAGTGCATCGTCACCCCGGGCTACCAAATTTTAATTTAAGTTGTTAAGTTTCCTTTAAAGTTTTATTGATTTACAGCTATTTGGTTTAAGTGCCCACATAAAAGAGTACACTCTATTGAAGCCCACCAATTTTTCCCCTTGGTAACTGAAAATTCTCAGATCCAAAATAAGTGTTTAACCAAAATAAAGAATTCCAAAACTCGCATATTTCAAAATAACATGATTAAATTTATTCACCAAATTGTCGTGTGCGGCTTTTAATGCCGTCATTAAAGTTTTTACTTCAAGCCTCTCCCAACACGTTGATATTTTTGCCCAAAACTATGATACTCTGGGCTGAATTTGTACTGTGCAGTTTCCCAGGTTGTATCAGTACTGTTCAGTCACTGATAGAGGAATATTTTTGCTTTACTTTCTAGCAGTTTCTGGTCAAACATTTTTCAAAATTATTAGGAGAAAAGCTACAGGGCAAATTTGAAAAGCTTTACGAAGGTCAAATTCATACGAGTGCTTTTTCAAAAATGTGACCTCTGTTTTACATTCTATAAACTTTAGAAAGTGAGAAGAGGGAAAAGAGAGAAAACAGGCACATCTTTCTGGAAAATCAGAACTTTAAACTTTCTGTCAAAACAACAAAGCACCCAAATTGAAATTCATTAACCGTAGAAGGTACAACATGGGCATCTTATGACCTATGTACATCTGTTATTTGAAATGGGGGAGTGAAGGATTGGTCTGCGTTTTTAAAGAAACACCATTTCCTGGTATAAAAGGCCTTCGATTAGGTAGACTCATGACGAAGGTCAAAGCATGTGGAGTCACAGGACAGGTAGCAGAATAGATAATGGATAGCAAGCTGGCTACAAAACAGAAAACAGAGTAGAGGTTAAGGGCAGCTACTCAGACTGGCAAAAGGCGAGAAGTGGTGTTCCACAGGGATTGCTGCTGGGACTGTTGACAATTTACATTAATGATTGGGACTCGGGAATCGAAGTATATTTCTAAATTTGCGGACGACACCAACTTGGGGGGGGGGGGGCGTGTAGTTAATACAAAAGGAAGAATGTGACAAAAATACAAAGAAGACATTAACAAACTTGCAGAATGGGCGTGGAAATGGCAAATGAATTTCAATATAGCTCAGTGTGAGGCAGTGCATTTTGCTAGAAAGAAAAAGGTCATTTGTTGCTTGGATAGTAAGTGTCTAAATGGGGTAGAGGAGCAAAAGGATCTGGGGTACAGATATACAAATCACTAAAAGTAGCAGGTGAATAAGACCATAAAAAAAGCATACCAGGCACTGGCGTTCACTGCTAGAGCGATAGAACTGAAAAGCAGAGAAGTTGAATCGAACCTTGGTTAGACCACACTTGGAGTACTCTGAACAGTTCTGGTCTCCATATTATAAAAAGGATATAGAGAAGGTACAAAAAAAATTTACTAGAATGATAGCAGAACTGAAAGGTTATAGTTATCAAGATTGAACAGGCTGTGGCTCTTTTCTCCAGAAAAGAGAAGATTGAGGGGTGACCTGATAGAGGTCAAAGGGTTTGATAGGTTAGACATGGAGAAAATATTTTTACTTGTGGGGAGACCAAAACTGGAGGCCATAAATATAAGATATCAGTAATAAATCCAATAGGGAATTCAGGAGAAATTTCTTTACTCAAAGAGTGGTAAGAATGTGGAATGTGCTACCATAAAGAGTAGTTGAGGCAAATAGCACAGATGCATTTAAGGGAAAGCTAGATAAGCACATGAGGGAGAAAGAAATAGCAGGTATGCTGATAGGGTGAGATGAAGAGGGGTGGGAGGAGGCTCATGTGGAGCATAAACACCGGCATAAACCAGTTGGGCCGAATGGCCTGTTTCTGTGCTGAAGACTCAATGTAACTTTTGACATCAACTTCATCACAATAGGTCAATAAAATTCTAATAGTTCAACTTATAAACTACTTGCAAGACATAATTTTGTCCCTCCCCATTTCCATACAGAACCATCAAATGAATGCAAATCCAAAATTTAGGTAATGCAATGTGATAAGGACCACTCAGTGAGTTTTCAGGGTAATCTTATAATTTTCCTCCATTTCATTTTCATGTTTTGTACATGAGCAAGCCAAATAAAATATCACACTTTAAAAAAGATCGAAGTTCAGCTCCATGTCATTCCAGACCTCCAGCATGCAAGTGAATGACTACCATTGAAAAGGACTGTAAGCCAAATGGATAGTGGGGATTACAGGTCTAACTGATCCAGCATTTACCACAGTATGATGTCCAAAAAGCCTTATATTGCTGCAGTTTAAGTTGAATTTGATAAAGCAGAGATGACAGATGGTGTTATGTGACACGTGGTGTCCAGCATGGTCAATCTAATGCTGTAAAAACCAGTATCACAGTCCTGAGCAAGTGCTCTGTTTGAATTAGGCAAATACACTTTGTGAAATCGTCTTACTGAATTGAATCAAATATGGTTTTCTGCAATTGCAAATCACTTTCTAACTGGGACAAAGTGTATCAATTTTGACATTGGCAATTTCAACAGATGCCAACAAAGCACCAACATATATTGGAAGTACTCACTTTCAGATCTATAATAAAATTTTTAAAAGAGAACGTGATACCCAAGACTAGTTTCAAGCCAGCAATCATGTAGTAACATAGTTTGTGTGGGCAGGAGAATATCATTGATCCATTTAGCATATCCTTCCAAGCCTACCTCATCAGTTTCCTTACTGTGATTCAGCAGTTAAAAGCCATGTATCCCTTTTACTAACAGGAATTCCAATCGTTTTTTCAGACTGGCTATGGCTTTCTGCTGCACCACTCCAGCTGACAATCTGTTCCACAATTGTACCACCCGCTTACTAAAAAAATGCAGCTTAATTTCTCTTATTTTTTAAACAGCATTAACTCTTTGTCCGTATATTCTGTCATTGATGTGCAAAGACCACCACAATGAAGATTAATTAGTGACTTAATCATTAATTACCAGTAAACAGTTGCTGTAAAGTACTACTTATCAATATTTTTTAACAAGTTATCCCAAATTTCTGCCTATCTTTCCCGCAGCTCCATGACTGAACCTCTCCAATCAGGTTTCTGTCCGTCACAGCACTGAAACGGCCCTTATCAAAGTCACAAATGACATCCTATGTGACTGTGGTGCACTATCCCTCCCCATCCTTCTCGACGTGTCTGCAGCCCTCGAGACGGTTGACTACTCGATCCTCATCCGTTGACCAGCTGAGTGGGACTGCCCTCGCCTGGTTCCGTTCTTATCGATCCAGTTGTAACCAGAGGTTCTCCTGCAATGACATCTCTTCCTGCTCCTGCACCGTTCCCTCTGGAGTCTCCCCAAGGATCGATCCTTGGCCCCTCTCCTATTTCTCACCAACATGCTGCATCTCGGCGACATCATCCGGAAATACGTCAGGTCCCACATGTACGCTGACGACATCCAGCTCTACCTCACCACCACCTGTGTTGTCAGGCTGCTTGTTCGACATCCAGTACTGGATGAGCTGAAATTTCCTCCAATTAAATATTGGGAAGACCAAAGCCATTGTCTTCGACCCCCGCCACAAACTCTTTTCCCTCCCCACCAACTCCATCCCACTCCCTGGCCACTGTCTCAGGCTGAACCAGTCTGTTCGCAACCTCGGCATCCTATCTGACCGTGAACTGAGCTTCCAATCCCATATCCTCTCTATCATTAACACCACCTTCTTCCACCTCTGTATCATAGTCTCCACCCCTGCCTCAGCCTATCTGCTGCTGAAACCCTCATCCATGCCTTTGTTACCTCTAGACTTGACTATTCCAATACTCTCCTGGCTGGCCTCCCATCTTGCACCCTTCGTAAACTTGAGCTCATCCAAAACTCTGCTGCCCGTATCCTAAAATGGACCAAGTCCCGTTCACCCATCAGCTCTGTGCTTGCTGACCTACATTGGTTCCTGGTCCCCGAACGCTTTGATTTAAAAAGTTCTCATCCTCGTGTTCAAATCCCTCCATGGCCTTACCCCTGCCTGTCTCTGAAGCCTCCTCAACCCCTACAACCCTCCGAGAACTCTGCCTTCCTCCAATTCTGGCCTCTTGAGCATCCCTGATTTCCTTCGCCCCACCATTGGCAGCCGTGCCTTCAGCTGTCTAGGCCCTAAGCTCTGGAATTCTCTCCCTAAACCTCTCCGATGCTCTCTCCTCCTTTCCAAGGCTCCTTAAAACCTACCTCTTTGACCAAGCTTTTGGTCAGCTGTCTTAATGTCTCCTTCGATGGCTTGGTGCCTATTTTTTTGTGTCTGATAACGCTCCTGTGAAGCACCTTGGAATGTTTAACTACGTTAAAGGTGCTATATAAATACAAGTTGTTGTTGTCATTCTTTCGTCATATATAAATATCTATCATAATTGTAGTACTATATTCCCATTCTCCCCTCCTCTTTCTCATGTATTTAAAAAGTGGGCTAGGGAGACAAATGGAGTTTTTGCCCTTCATAAGTCCTCCCTTTAACCAGCCTTGCCAACATAACTCTTCTTAGTTTTGCATTTACAAGATATTCCACTAACTTTTAAAGATTATACTGGGGCAACTGAAAGTCTCCAGTGATGTGACTTAAATGTCAGTAGACATGAAGATTTGCAATTGGGTTGCCTGGGAGCTCATGGCGCCAGTTAATACCATCCACTTCTGAAAAAACCAGTAGTAAAGAAAGACTTGCATTTATATAGCGCCTTTCCCGACCACCGGACGTCTCAAAGCGCTTTACAGCAAATGAAGTACTTTTGAAGTGGAGTCACTGTTGTAAATGTGGGAAACGCGGCAGCCAATTTGCGCACAGCAAGGTCCCGCAAACAGCAATGTGATAATGACCAGATAATCTGTTTTTGGTATGTTGGTTGAGGGATAAAGTTGAGTAAGCAGGTGACGTGCACAGAAACTCCAACACACCACTGCAAGCTTGAAATAGGGTTTTTTGTCCATGATTGCCCACGCAATGACTTCTTGATCTCAGCTGGGAGCAGTGACGTCCCCTCAGAGAGCCAAAGAAATCAGGTAGGAAGATGCCTTGAGTTCTCTGGCACAAATCCAGTTGGCTAGCTAAGAATCCCATTAACAGAAGTCCAGGAGGTGTCCTCCCAATCCTTTTGATCAACGAATACAGCATCGTTTGAGGAAGCATAAAACCAAGGCTGGAAAAAACAAACTTAACGCACGGCAGTATAGGATGGGGAACCATAAAACTGAGGTTTAAAATATAAAACGTGAAAGTGATGTGGTAGCAATTGTGGCTCTGGCATCACTGACTTCAATGGGAATTAGTACATTTACTGATTAACAAACATCACAAAATCAACAATAAGAACCACTCAGTGCAGAAAGATACACTGAAACCGCAGGATGTGACTCTGCACCCAAGGTTCCACATGCATCAGGTTCCCAATTTCAGGCATGCCGTTGTAAGAAGACACGAGTGGAGACCAGGCACTTACCCACCTGGGGGAAGGAGAAGAGAATTACTTGGGATTGTTCAATTGTGTAGCTTCAGATGGATTATGGTGAGCATTAGACTGGAGATCGGATCCATTGTTTGCCTTATCAGCCAGGGCTCGCTCATGGTAAAGGGGGCAAAGAGGAGAAAGGAAAAATACAAAACAAAAATAAAGTTGTTCGTAAAATGGCAGAGGGAGAAGTAACTTGAAAAAAAAAATCAACATGATTTCCAGTTGTAAGTTACTGCGACCCGGAATAACTATTCAACAATAGGAATAATACCAATACAGGAAACTCTTTATTAACCGGCACCGACGGGACCGGCGTGGTGCCGGTTAATCAAAAAGTCCGGATAACGGAGAGTTATATCTCCCAACGTACGAGAGCCCCGTACACACTGACATGCGCCTGCATTCGGAGCTCCGTCTCCCTGGGGACCGCCAGCTGACCATCTGTCCTGTCCGCTGCCTACCCGGGCTGCACATTCCCCTCCCAATCTACACGTTCCGATACAAGGCAAACGCCTCGGGGTTTTTTTTTAAAGTTAATTTTAAACGAGAGATGAAGGAAAACCCCGGTTACCTACTCAAGAATTTTGCCGGTTAAGAGAGATTTCCGGATATTTGGCTGCCGGTTAATAAAGAGTTTCCTGTATTGGAATTTCACTCCTATTGTGATAAACGTTAGCAAAAGGAACCAAAAATATAGCAATCAGCTCATAAATACTGTGCCATGTAAAGCAAGTTATCCTCACACAAAATCTGGACTTCCACAGGACAGGTCTTTGCTGCTGCATTTCCTTCACTTTGTACCTAATGTAATATTTTTCACAGTAAGCAACCACTGATCGTCATTTATAACAGCAGGCACTCATCAGTGGCTAAGCTCCAGCACAGCTATCCAAGCGGAATATCTTTGTACTCCCTAGGAAAAGTAAGGTAGTCTGGTAGGAACAGGAGTGAATGATGCCTCCTATCTCTTGCTGGCTTCTGGTGCCAAAATCAAGGATGTTCCCGATTACACCAGAAGCCAAATTCTTTAGTGCAGGCATATTATAATAACTCCATCAAAAGTTACTAATCATGGAATGATCATCTCAAAATGTAGAGTGCAACACAATGATGTGAATCACTGCACAATAATTGTGGGGCATGCAAACATAAACCAGAATGAAGTTGCAATTATACTGCAATCACATGTTCAGCAAGGGAGACAAAAACCGATGCATTTTTTAAAATTTGTTTATAGGATGTGGGCGTCGCTGGCAAGGCCAGCATTTATTGCCCATCCCTAATTGCCCTCGAGAAGGTGGTGGTGAGTCGCCTTCTTGAACTGCTGCAGTCCGTGTGGTGAAGGTACTCCCACAGTGCTGTTAGGGAGGGAGTTCCAGGATTTTGACCCAGCGACGATGAAGGATCGGCGATATACTTCTAAGTCAGGATGGTGTGTGACTTGGAGGGGAACTTGGAGGTGGTGGTGTTCCCATGCGCCTGCTACCCTTGCCCTTCTAGGTGGAAGAGGTCACGGTTTTGGGAGGGGCTGCCGAAGAAGCCTTGGCGAGTTGCTGCAGTGCATCTTGTAGCTGCTACACACTGCAGCCACGGTACGCCAGTGGTGGAGGGAGTGAATGTTTAAGGTGGTGGATGGGGTGCCAATCAAGAGGGCTGCTTTGTCCTGGATGGTGTCGAGCATCTTGAGTGTTGTTGGAGTTGCACTAATCCAGGCAAGTGGAGAGTATCCCATCACACTCCTGACTTGTGCCTTGTAGATGGTAGAAAGGCTTTGGGGAGTCAGGAGGTGACTCACTCGCCGCAGAATACCTAGCCTCTGACCTGCTCTTGTTGCCACATTATTTATGTGGCTGGTCCAGTTAAGTTTCTGGTCAATGGTGACCCCAGGGATGTTGATGGTGGGGGATTCGGCGATGGTAATGCCATTGAATGTCAAGGGGCAGTGGTTAGACTCTCGCTTGTTGGAGATAGCCATGTGCCAATCAAGCAGACTGCTTTGTCCTGGATGGTGTTGAGCTTCTTGAGTGTTGTTGCAGCTGCACCCATCCAGGCAAGTGAAGAATATTCCATCACATGTCAGACTTGTGCCTTGTAGGTGGGGGAGAGGCTTTGGGGAGTCAAGAGGTGAGCCACTGGCCTGCTCTGGTGGCCAGGGCATTTATGTGGCTAGTCCAGTTGAGTTTCTGGTCAATGGTGACCCCAGGATGATGTTGATGGGTGATTCTGCAATGGTAATGCCATTGAATGTCAAGGGAAAGTGGTTAGACTCTTTCTTGTTGGAGATAGTCATTGTCTGGCACTTGTGTGGCACAACTATTACTTGCCATTTATCAGCCCAAGGCTGGATGTTGTCCAGGTCTTGCTGCACGCCAGCATGGACTGCTTCATTAGGTGAAGAATTGCAAATGGAGCTGAACACTGTACTCATCAGCGAACATCCCCACTTCTGACCTTATGACGGAGGGAAGGTCATTGATGAAGCAGTTGAAGATAGTTCGGCCAAGGACACTGCCCTGCAGCGATGTCCTGGGGCTGAGATAATTGCCCTTTTACAACTACAATCATCTTCCTTTGTTTTAGGTATGACTCAAGCCATGGGAGAGTTTTTTTCCTAATCCCACTGACTTTAATTTTACTGGTGGTGCCAACTCAGTCAAATGTTGCCTTGGTGTCAAGGGCAGTGACACTCCGCTCACCTCTGGAATTCAAGTCTTGTGTCCATGCTTGGACCAAGAATGTAATGAGGGAGGTGCCCTGCATCTACTTAATAAGGTCATTGTAAAACCTGACCCATCTCCTTTAAAATGTTCACCATCATTGCAAGTTTTAAAATATGGTCTCTTGGCTTAGTGAGGGCCCTGATATTATCTGATTTTCCCCGTCAATGAAAATCCAAGACAAATTTATAGTTGCAGAAACTGTTAAATGTCTTTATTGATGAAGGAGTCTTAATGCATATCAATTGTTTTATTCGATGGGGTTATAGATGAACCCAAACAACCTTCTACTGTACTTCACCCATTCTTCCTCCTAAACACTATTATCTTGTAACTGATAATTGAGCAAGTCATCCTTACAGTCTCTCCAAGTGAGACTGTCAATTTATGGTCAGTTTTGTGCTGTGAACTGAATTGACACTACCCAAACTTGTTTCACTTCAGAGTCTAAGGCCAAAAGAAGAAGAAATTAATTCCATCAGTCTGGGCTGGATTCAATTCCACCTCCCAGAGGTTAAAGGACAATTGCTTCCCAGTCCTAATTAATTTAGAGTTTTATAATACAAAAAATAGACAACCTAAAAAATTGCTTTTCCATGAAAAAACTCATCTTGGTCAGGAAGAAATTGCTATTTTTGCTCTAAGTGTGACACGCCATTTCTATAATCAGTAAATTCAACCACAAAGCAGTTGAGCTTTGGATTCAATGACTATAATGGATGGTAGCTCCATGAGTTGTATAAATATCGTACCTAGGGACCATGCTATTTATACATTGAGAACTGTTGAACAAAGCAGGCATTTACATGTATTCAAACTCTTGCTCCAGCATTGTTTCTAAATACCTTTGTATATGTAACCCTCCATTTTTCACTGGCCTCTCTAGGCTATACACCTCTTGCACCGAGTTCTTCATCAATGCCGCTCTGAGCCAGCTAGTTGGGCACTAGCACAATTGAGCCAAGTCTCCTCTGATATCCCTCTGCCAAAGTAGGAAAGTACTTGTTCCTTCATTTGTTGCCTCCCCACAGCAGCATGCCCGAGATTGGCAATTCAGTGGCACAGAGGAAATCAAATCTGTGTGCCCACAGCTGCAACACTCCTAATATGTAAGTGAATTTTACTATGAATGCTCACTTCGTGGAAAGGAAATTGCACCTGACAATCAGCAATAGGGTCCAATGCTTGCCACGTCCAAGATTTCTGGCTCCAGAGGACGCATCACTTGATCTGCCACATGGTCACTTATAAAAGATGCCTAAACAATACGAGAAGAATTGAATTCATTGTAACGCCAATATTAATACGCAAATCAGCCAGCAAATTCAGGTGACTAAGAGATACGCCGTGAATTGCAAATCTCTAGAACTTGGTGGCCAATTTACGCTGTTCCAGCATTTGCTTTGCACAAACAGCATCTCGCCCTTAGCCTCCCCATTATTTTTAAGAATTTGCTGGATTTGCACATTAATTGCCCATTAAACTCGCCGCAAAAAGTTAGAGCTGGTAATTAAGAGCGCAAGTACCCTTTTAACGACGTGATAATTGTTAATGCAATGCCAATCAACCTCTCTGGCCCAGAAAGGGAACAATTTAAACTGTTCAGTCTCATTTCCGCATGTACTCAATTGTTGTTAGAGATTTAAACTTTTTTGTTAAAAAAAAAAATATTTTCCTTTCTGCCTCTTTATCCAATCTTTCTTTCCCTCTCTTAATTTCTCTTTCTGTACCTAATTTGACACCTCATTCACCCTCCTTCTCGGTCTTTCCTCGGTTTCCTTCTTAATCCTTAAATCTCATTGGTTGAGATAGACTGTTGGTCCCAGAGTTCAGTAAAGTCCCAGATGCCCTGTTGCCCTTGCCACACCATTAGCAGCTCGCACTGCCAGAAAGTTATGCCGCAAAATAATTTTGAGCTGAAGGGTGCAGAAAAAAAATCTAACGAACGGCGTATACTGTGAGATGCCCCGCTTCAGCAAAATTTAACCCATTGTATAAAACAATGCTCTTTAAGGCACCAAATCTTCCAAGTGTGTGACTACCTTACTATTCACTCAAAACCATTTATTATAGACATTTTGGGTGCACTAACTGATATGGATTATTTCATAACAAGTAGGTCTGTGGATATGCAATATAATGGAAAACCACAACACTACATTGAGCAATAGCTCTTATTCTGTGATGGTAGCCAACATGCAATTGCTGCCTGCAATCTATTTCAATAGCAGCTTCTTCAAGTCAAGTTTCTCAATTTGGAACTGCTTTCCCTCAGGTCAAGGTTCATTCTAGACTTTTCACTAACCTCGCCCTATTGATAAAACTTTTTCAAGCAAGATGCTGCAGAGCTAGAAAGAATCTTAGTTTCCCCAAAAGGGAAATGGACGAGTCTTCCCAACTACAGACATTACTAAGAAGCCGAACAGCTGCACAGGATCACTGCCTGGAGGAAAAGCCTCCACCCAAGACTTCGTGCTTGGCATGGAGGCAAGCAGCACCCTACCAGCCCATAGAAACATTCAATATCTTAGTCTGGAGAGGTTTCCCCAGCATCAAAGATGCCGTTATACCTGATATACTCAACTACGGTATATCAGCAATTTCTCAGAGACCTCACTGCAAGCAGCATCAGCACAAAGAACACGAAGGACATCAAAAGTGCTTCCAGCAGTTTACTGACAAATTTCACACTGCACAACAGGATTATCTCTAGATCTAATACTACCCTCTAGAAACTGGCCATTTCCCCCCACATTCAATGCAAACTGACCCCATCAGAACAGTTCATCCAGAAAACAGAAATGCACAAGTGCGACCTGGACAACCCACTACCGATGGAGGACAGAGGCTGACTCTTACAACCTCAACTCAATAACAACTTGTATTTGTATAGCGCCTTTAATGTAATAAAACGTCCCAAGGCGCTTCACAGGAGTGCTATCAAAAAAAAACTCACAGCAGAATAAGAAAGAGCCAGCTCACACTTTTGCATCATACATATCTCACTCCCTTACAAACTCCAAACATTTTACCCAACTCAGAGGAGTGCTGGACGAACTAAAGAAAAAAAGGCATACACTAATGCACAATCTGGCACACCGCTACTGCCTGGCCTTCTGGGCAGAGTTCCTGGATAGTGGCAAAACCATTACCAGCTTCACCATCCTCCAAACCAAACCCCACACTACTTTGTCTACCATCAGTAGGACAAGAAACTTCTGCCACTCACAGGCTGGAGCACTCGTACTTTGACCAATGAGTAGATGCATCCCTCAAATGGGTTCACAAGCCAAAACCCCATTCAATAAATGTGAGCAAGGCATCTGTGAGACACTGACCAATCAAAACTAGTGCTGCACAGCTATGGTTGGAGCTCACGAAGCACCAAGAGATGTGGACAACCTTGTTATAAGCACATGCTCCTCCCCAACCTCACCACAACCCTCCCCACCAACGTTCCCGCTAAGCTGTGCGGCCGCGGTCTGGAGGTCGTGCGCAGGCAGCTCACCAGCTTTTACATGGCTGAAACCGCGCATGCTCGAAAATTTGAATGGGCTGCGCAGCCAGTTAGAGGGATTGCACACAAAAAATAATTAGAGGGAACATTGCTCATCACAAGCTTCTGCGGCATGAGGGATTCTGGGACGGCTCAATGAACAGCAGAGTCCCAGTATCCCACTTTCTTCCTAAAAGCACATAATCCATGATGACACTTTAGTCGAGTACTCCGGTAGTGCTGCATTTTTTTTTATTTGTTCTTGGATGTGGGCGGTTAGGCTGCATTCAATGTCCATCCCTAGTTGCCTTAGAACACGGCAAGAGAGCCACAGGTGGGCAGAGGAAACACTTCAAGGACACCCTCAAAGCCTCCTTGAAAAAGTGCAACATCCCCTCCGACACCTGGGAATCCCTGGCCCAAGACCGCTCAAAGTGGAGGAAGGCGCCGAACACCTTGAGTCTCTTCACCGGGAGCAAGCGGAAGCTAAGCGCAAACAGCGGAAGAAGCGCACGTCAACCCAAGCACCCCACCCACCCGCCCCTTCAACCACTGTCTGCCCCACCTGTGACAGAGACTGTAGGTCCCGCATTGGACTCATCAGTCACCTGAGAACTAATTTTTAGTGTGGAAGCACATCATCCTCGGTTCCGAGGGACTGCCTAAGAAGGCGGTGGCGGTCTTTTGTGCAGCCAGGTGGTTTCACAGGTCAGAGGGCATTTAACGTGAACCACATAGCTTGGACTAGTTACATGTGAGCAAAACCAGATAGTTTCACTTCCCTGAAGGGCATTAGTAAACCAGTTGTATTATATAATAAATACAAAATTGATTTGAATTCAATTTCACAGCTTGCCAATGATAGGATATAAACTCATGACCTCTGATAAACTCACGACCTCTGTCGAGCCCAGTACATTAACCACTACATTATCATATCCTTGTATTGTTGGAGGTGCTGATTTCAAATGAGACACTGAATTGAAGCCACATCTGATGTTTCAGGTGAACTAAAAAGATCGCATGCCTATATTTGAAATGCAGGGAGTTTTCCCAGTATCCTGGTCAACATTCCTCACTCAACCAGCACAATCAAATACAGATCATGGACATTCATTCAATTTACTGTTTGTGGGATTGTGCTGTTTTACTTCTGATTCTGGAAGACTGGCATCTGTTAGCTGGCTCCTGACATTTACACCATGAAATCTGGCACCCTTTTTCCTTGCAGTTGATTCAACAGGCCCATGAAAAAGTGGGTCTCTGATTCCACAGCTGGGATAAGGAAACTGGATTTTGTAGTCAAATGTCAAAAGTCAGTCCAGGGAATAGAAACTAAGACAGCATCAATATAAAATTGATTATAGATGGTGAACGGCTTCACGAATAAACCTTTGCTAAAAAAACACCGATAACACATGCAACAGCCAAAATGTTTAATGATACAGGACATAGTTATCTATTCACATCTGTATTCATCTATTCACATCATATCTGTAAACTTAAGGCCAATTAGTTTGAGGAAAAAAGGTTTGTTTTTGAATTTTCCTTTTAGTACCTGTGCAATTTCTTTATATTGAAACTAAGGGTACGTCGAGTCTCCGACTATCGTCCACCAATTGAAAAGGGATCTCCCTGGGGAGAAATGATCAGGATTCCTCTTATACTTAGTCTGACACAATGCATTTCTAACTTGTGATTGGTCTATTTAGATTATCAGGTATCCAGCATGTTTAAATAAGACCCATGTTTATCCATTTAAAAAATGATATACTCTTGAAAGAAATGTTGACAGACTAACTTCTGCTGATATCCTGGACCTAATACCCTGATCCTTGCTAGTCTCTTGGCCCAGAACTAAACATCAGAGCTGCATGGTGAGCAAATAGTAGCAGGTACTGGATATCCAAACAGATACTGGATCATGAACCCAGAGTCTGTGAAAGTCAGTTAAAAAAACTCATTCGCATTCTAGCTAGCTTATGCAAAACTAAGTCCAGAATCACAAATAAAATTCTGAGGGCTAAGTGAACATCACTATATTATTATTTGACTGAATACTATCTTTGTTTTGTTAATTCTGCAAATTATTGTTTTAAAAGTTATAGAATGCAGAATTGTACTCAAGCAAACTTGCAATTTTCAAACCCAATCCTTAAAATGCGATGTGCAAACAACCTCAGTAAAGTGTCTGCCTGTCTATTTCAACAATTTCCCTTGCCTCCACCAACTGTTACACGATTCCTAACCCAGCAATTATTCTACCAACATGGAACCAGAAATGGCCCAAAACGCTTGCATCTAATTTTAAAAGCAAACTATCACTGTAACAAAACTGGTGTAGTGTTATGAAAGTTGAACTCACTTAAAAAACAGATGAGAAGAAACACACAGAAGGAACATTAAATACGCCAAAACTTTCTCCACCAAGTAAGCTCTCACTATTTACGAGGGTCACTGATTAGAACAGAAACAAGCTGAGAGAACCCGGACTGTATTCCTGCAAAGCTTTGTCTGACTCAGTTTGGCAGGTACACTGCAACAGACGTATGATCTGAGTCACTCTACCTGGGCTGGAGACAGGGTGGAAGCAGAGAAGATATAAAGGGGTGATGGAATCAATTTCCAAAGTACTTATTTTTTCTTAAACAGTACTCTGGAAAGTACTTCAAAACTTAAATTTAAGAAAAGACTTGTAACTACAAAGAGACACTGAGATTCAGATTGTCCAAAATACAGAACATGCGGTCGAAGTTGATTTTTCTTGTGACTGTTCAAGTTCCTTTTTTTTGAAACAAAGATTCCAAGTAAAAATAAGGCAGGTACGAAACAAACAGGCATTTTGCTTTCTCGTGTCAAACATTTCTTCAGGGGCCCACAAGCTTGTCATTGCTACAAAGTTAATCGCAGTAAGGTTACTGCACCCAAATCCCCTGACCAAAAAAAACCAACATCACCAGCACAATAGTAATGAAACAAAACCCCTGAAAATGAATAAAGATAAGAACTGACCAAAAGAATGAGAGAGGGGGCGAGAGAAACACACCCCACTGACCCAACATAAAAACATTTATCAAAGGGGGAGTTTTCTCATTGCACTTTACCCCAATATTAAAGGCTGAATGTTAAAGATGAGGAGATGACAGCAGCCCCTCTTACACAGGCATTGGGAGGGGGTGAGAGAGTTTGCACAACTTCTCCTCAAACAAAGAGGAGCTGTAGGGGAGGAGAGGAGAGGCAGCCAGGCCAGGCCAGGCCAGGGAGCCTCCATCACACACACAGGACCCGCGGGGAAGTTCGGGCCAGTCTCACAACTTGCTCCTGAGGCTTTGCCGGGGAGGGCCCGGCCGCCATGGCGCCTCTCCTCCCCGGGCCCGGGTCTGGGAGAAAGTCTAACCGCATTCTTAGTCCCGTCTCATCAAACACCCCCCCTCCCCCGGCCATGGAGAAACTCGCTGCCGTCCCACAAACTGAACGGTCTGACCCGGGGCCCGGCTCCTGCTCCCGGCCTCTGACTGTCCACCGCCCCGGTCCGCTCCGCTCCAGCTCCCGCCGCCCCGCCGCCGGCCTCGGCCTTTCCTCTCCCCCACCTAACGGTGCTGGCCCGCCGTCTTTCGCGCCCTGTCCTTACCTCAGAGAGTCCGCCGCGGCCTTCATGCCGTCTGCTCGAGCCCCGGGCTCTGCCGCCGACTGGGGCGGGAGGGAGAGACGGGGGGAGGGGAGTGGGGCGGGGGGAGGGCCAACACACGCCGGCAGAGGGGGCCGCGGCACCCCGGGACAGTCCAAACCCCCACACCGCGGCCCGGCACCGGAACACTGAGATTGATTGCTCTCTGTTACTGATCTCTCCCTATTACTGATCTCTCTCTGTTACTGATCTCTCCCTGTTACTGATCTCTCTGTGTTACTGGTCTCTCCCTATTACTGATCTCTCCCTGTTACTGATCTCTCCCTGTTACTGATCTCTCTGTGTTACTGATCTCTTTCCCTGTTACTGATCTCTCCCTATTACTGATCTCTCTCTGTTACTGATCTCTCCCTGTTACTGATCTCTCTGTTACTGATCTCTCCCTATTACTGATCTCTCTGTTACTGATCTTTCTCTGTTACTGATCTCTCCCTATTACTGATCTCTCTCTCTGTTACTGATCTCTCCCTGTTACTGATCTCTCTCAGTTACTGATCTCTCTCTGTTACTGATCTCTCCCTATTACTGATCTCTCTCTGTTACTGATCTCTCCCTGTTACTGATCTCTCCCTGATACTGATCTCTCTTTCTCTGTTACTGATCTCTCCCTGTTACTGATCTCTCTTTCTCTGTTACTGATCTGTACCTGTTACTGATCTCTCTCTCTTACTGATCCCTCTCTCTGTGACTGATCTCTCTCTGTTTTACTGATCTCTCTCTCTGTTACTGATCTCTCCCTGTTACTGATCTCTTTCCCTGTTACTGATCTTTCTCTGTTACTGATCTCTCCCTATTACTGATCTCTCTCTGTTACAGATCTCTCCCTATTACTGATCTCTCCCTATTACTGATCTCTCTGTTACTGATCTTTCTCTGTTACTGATCTCTCCCTATTACTGATCTCTCTCTCTGTTACTGATCTCTCCCTATTACTGATCTCTCTCCCTGTTACTGATCTCTCTCAGTTACTGATCTCTCTGTTACTGATCTTTCTCTGTTACTGATCTCTCCCTATTACTGATCTCTCTCTCTGTTACTGATCTCTCCCTATTACTGATCTCTCCCTATTACTGATCTCTCTCTGTTACTGATCTCTCCCTGTTACTGATCTCTCCCTGATACTGATCTCTCTTTCTCTGTTACTGATCTCTCCCTGTTACTGATCTCTCTTTCTCTGTTACTGATCTGTACCTGTTACTGATCTCTCTCTCTTACTGATCCCTCTCTCTGTGACTGATCTCTCTCTGTTTTACTGATCTCTCTCTCTGTGACTGATCTCTCTGTGCTACTGATCTCTCTCTGTTACTGATCTCTCCCTATTACTGATCTCTCTCTCTGTTACTGATCTCTCCCTATTACTGATCTCTCTCCCTGTTACTGATCTCTCTCAGTTACTGATCTCTCTCTGTTACTGATCTCTCCCTATTACTGATCTCTCCCTATTACTGATCTCTCTCTGTTACTGATCTCTCCCTGTTACTGATCTCTCCCTGATACTGATCTCTCTTTCTCTGTTACTGATCTCTCCCTGTTACTGATCTCTCTTTCTCTGTTACTGATCTGTACCTGTTACTGATCTCTCTCTCTTACTGATCCCTCTCTCTGTGACTGATCTCTCTCTGTTTTACTGATCTCTCTCTCTGTTACTGATCTCTCCCTGTTACTGATCTCTTTCCCTGTTACTGATCTTTCTCTGTTACTGATCTCTCCCTATTACTGATCTCTCTCTGTTACAGATCTCTCCCTATTACTGATCTCTCCCTATTACTGATCTCTCCCTGTTACTGATCTTTCTCTGTTACTGATCTCTCCCTATTACTGATCTCTCTCTCTGTTACTGATCTCTCCCTATTACTGATCTCTCTCCCTGTTACTGATCTCTCTCAGTTACTGATCTCTCTCTGTTACTGATCTCTCCCTATTACTGATCTCTCCCTATTACTGATCTCTCTCTGTTACTGATCTCTCCCTGTTACTGATCTCTCCCTGATACTGATCTCTCTTTCTCTGTTACTGATCTCTCCCTGTTACTGATCTCTCTTTCTCTGTTACTGATCTGTACCTGTTACTGATCTCTCTCTCTTACTGATCCCTCTCTCTGTGACTGATCTCTCTCTGTTTTACTGATCTCTCTCTCTGTGACTGATCTCTCTGTGCTACTGATCTCTCTCTGTTACTGATCTCTCCCTATTACTGATCTCTCTCTGTTATGATCTCTCCCTGTTACTGATCTCACTCTCTGTTACTGATCTGTCTCTCTGTTACTGATCTGTCTCTCTGTTACTGATCTCTCTCTGTTACTGATCCCTCTCTGTTACCGATCTCTCCCTGTTACTGATCTCTCTCTGTCACTGATATCTCTCTGATCTTGATCTGACCCTTTTACATAGAAACATGGAAACAAAGAAGGTAGGAGCAGGAGTAGGCCATTTGGCCCCTTGAGCCTGCTCTGCCATTCAATGCGATCATGGCTGATCACCCAATTCAGTACCCTGTCTCTGCTTTCTCCCCTTAGCTTTAAGAAATATATCTAACTCTTTCTTGAATATATTTAATGAACTGGCCTCAACTGCCTTCTGTGGTAGAGAATTCCACAGGTTCACCACTCTCTAGGTGAAGAAATTCCTCCTCATCTCAGTCCTAATTGGCTTACCCCTTATCGCTGCTCTCCCTCCATGGCAAGAACATCCTTCCTCAGATAAGGCGACAAAAACTGCACACAATACTCAAGGTGTGGTCTCACCAAGGCCCTGTACAACTGCAGCAAGACATCCTTGCTCCTTTACTTGAATCCTCTCGCTATGAAGGCCAACATACCATTTGCCTTCTTAACCGCCTGCTGCACCTGCATACTTACTTTCAGCGACTGGTGCACAAGGACACCCAGGTCTCGTTGCATTTCCCCTTTTCCCAATCTATTGCCGTTCAGATAATAATCTGCCTTCCTGTTTTTGCCACCAAAGTGGATAACCTCGCATTTATCCACATTATACTGCATCTGCCATGCATCTGCCCAATCACCCAGCCTGTCCAAATCATACTGGAGTTTCTCTGCATCCTCCTCACAGCACACATGCCCACCCAGCTTTGTGTCGTCTGCAAACTTGGAGATATTACATCAAGTTCCCTCGTCTAGATCATTAATATATATTGTGAATAACTGGGGTCCTAGCACCGATCCCTGCGGTACCCCACTAGTCACTGCCTGCCACTCGGAAAAAGACCCGTTTATTCCAACTCTTTGCTTCCTGTCTGCCAACCAGTTTTCTATCCAAGTCAGTACCTTACTCCCAATCCCATGTGCTTTAACTTTGCACGCTAATCTCTTATGCGGGACCTTATCGAAAGCCTTCTGAAAGTCCAAATACACCACATCCACTGGTTCTCCCTTATCTATTCTACCAGTTACATCCTCAAAAAATTCCAGTAGATTAGTTAAGCATGACTTACCTTTTGTAAATCCATGTTGATTTTGTCCGATCCTGTCACTGTTTTCCAAGTGCTCTGCTATTACATCTTTTATAATGGACTCTAGCATTTTGCCCACTACCGATGTCAGGCTTACCGGTGTATAATTCCCCGTTTTCTCTCTACCACCTTTTTTTAATAGTGGGGTTACATTAGCTACCCTCCAATCCATGGGAACTGTTCCAGAGTCTATAGGATTTTGAAAGATGACCAGCAATGCATCTACTATTTCTAGGGCCATTTCCTTAAGTACCCTAGGATGTAGATTATCAGGCCCTGGGGATTTATCGGCCTTCAATCCCGTCAATTTCCCGAACACCATTTCCCTACAAATACTGATTTCATTCAGTTCCTCCCTCTCATTAGACCCTCTGTTCCCCGACATCTCTGGGAGTTTATTTGTGTCCTCCTTTGTGAAGACAGAACCAAAGTATGTATTTAATTGGTCTGCCATTTCTTTGTTCCCCATTATAAATTCCCCTGATTCTGACTGCAAGGGATCTACACTTGACTTTACCAATCTTTTTATCTTCACATATCTATAGAAGCTTTTACAGTCAGTTTTTATGTTCCCTCTAAGCTTACTCTCATACTCTATTTTCCCCCTCTAAATGTATCCCTTTGTCCTCCTTTGCTGAATCCTAAACTGCTCCCAATCCTCAGGTTTGCTGCTTTTACTGGCCAATTTATATGTCCTCTCCTTGGATCTTATGCTATCCCTAATTTCCCTTGTTAGCCATGGTTGAGTCACCTTTTTTGTTTTATTTTTATGTCAAACAGGGATGAACAAATTCTGTAGTTCACCCATGCGATCTTTAAATGTTTGCTATTGCCTATCCACCGTCAACCCTTTAAGTAACATTCCCCAATCCATCCAAGCCAACTGACGCCTCACACCATCGTAGTTTGCTTTATTTAAATTCAGTACCCGAGTCTCTGAGTCAACTACGACTTCACTCTCCATCTTAATGAAGAATTCTATCATATTATGATCGCTCCTCCCCAAGGGGTCTCGCACAACAAGATTGCTAATTAATCCTTTCTCATTACATAATACCCAGTCTAAGATGGCCTGATCTCTAGTTGGTTACTCGACATATTGCTCATACTGATCTCTCCCTGTAACTGATCTCTCCCTCTTACTGATCTCTCTCTGTTACTGATCTCTCTCTCTGTTACTAGACTCTCCATGTTACTGATCTCTCCCTGTTACTGATCTCTCCCTGTTACTGATCTCTTCCTGTTACGGATCTCACTCTGTTACAGATTTCTCCCTATTACTGATCTCTCTGTGTTACTGATCTCTCCCTGTTACTGATTTCTCCCTGTTACTGATCTTTCTCTGTTATGGATCTCTCTCTCTTACTGTTCTTTCTCTGTTACTGATCTCTCCCTGTTACTGATCTCCCTCTGTTACTGATCTCTCCCTGTTACTGATCTCTCCCTGTAATTGATCTCTCCCTGATACTGATCTCTCCCTGTTACTGATCTCTCCCTGGAATTGATCTCTCCCTGTTACTGATCTCTTCCTGTTTCTGATCTCTCCCAGGAATTGATCACTCTCTGTTTCTGATCTCTCCATGTTACTGATCTCTCTCTATTATGATCTCTCCCTGTTACTAATCTCTCTCTGTTACTGATCTCTCCCAGGAATTGATCACTCTCTGTTACTGATCTCTCCCTGTCACTGAACTCTCTCTATTATGATCTCTCCCTGTTACTGATCTCTCCTTGTTACTGATCTCTCCCTGTTACTGATTTCTCCCTATTACTGATCTTTCCCGATTACTGATCTCTCTCTCTTACTGATCTCACTCTGTTACTGATCTCTCCCTGTTACTGATCTCTCTCTGTTACTGATCTCTCCCTATTACTGATCTCTCTCTGTTACTCATCTCTCTCTGTTCCTGATCTTTCCCTATTACTGATCTCTCTCTGTTACTGATCTCTCTCTGTTACTGATCTCTCCCTGTTACTGATATCTCTCTATTACTGATCTCTCCCTGTTACTGATCTTTCTCTGTTACTGATCTTTCCCTATTACTGATCTCTCTCTGTTACTGATCTCTCTCTGTTACTGATCTCTCTCTGTTACTGATCTCTCTCTATTATGATCTCTCCCTGTTACTGATCTTTCTCTGTTACTGATCTCTCCCTGTTACTGATCTCTCTCTGTTACTGATCTCTCCCTGTTACTGATCTTTCCCTATTACTGATCTCTCTCAGTTACTGATCTCTTCCTGTTACTGATCTCTCTCTGTTACTGATCTCTCCCTGTTACTGATCTCTCGCTGTTACTGATCTCTCTGTTACTGATCTCTCCCTATTACTGATCTCTCTCTGTTATGATCTCTCCCTGTTACTGATCTCTCCCTATTCTGATCTCTCTCTGTTACTGATCTCTCCCTATAACTGATCTCTCTCTGTTACTGATCTCTCCCTATTACTGATCTCTCTCTGTTACTGATCTCACTCTCTGTTACTGATCTCTCTCTGTTACTGATCTCTCCCTGTTACTGATCTATCTCTGTTAGATCTCACCTTGTTACTGATCTCTCCCTGTTAATGTTATCTCACTCTTTTACGGATCTGTCTCTGTTACTGATCTCTCTCTCTGTTATTGATTTTTCTCAGTTTCTGATCCCTCTCTGCTACTGATCTCTCTCTGTTACTGATCTCTCCCTTTTTCTGATTTCTCTTTGTTACTGATCTGTCACAATTATAGATCTCTCTCTTTTTCTAATCTCTCCCTAATACTGATCTCTCTCTGTTACTGAACTCTCCCTATGACTGATCACTCTCTGTTACTGATCTCTCTCTCTCTTTCTGTTACTTATCTATCCCTATTACTGAGCTCTTTTCTTGTTACTAATCTTTCTCTGTTATGGATATCACCTTGTTACTGATCTCTCCCTGTTACTGATCTCTACTGATCTCTCCCTGTTACTGATCTCTCTCTGTTACTGATCTGTCTCTGTTACTGATCTCTCACCCTATTGCTGATCTCTCCCTGTTACTGATATCTCTCCCTGTTACTGATCTGTCTCAGTTAGTTATCTATCTCAGTTAATGATCTCTCTCTATTACTGATCTCTCTGTGTTACTGATCTCTCCCTGTTACTGATTTCTCCCTGTTACTGATCTTTCTCTGTTATGGATCTCTCTCTCTTACTGATCTTTCTCTGTTACTGATCTCTCCCTGTTACTGATCTCTCTCTGTTACTGATCTCTCCCTGTTACTGATCTCTCCCTGTAATTGATCTCTCCCTGATACTGATCTCTCCCTGTTACTGATCTCTCCCTGGAATTGATCTCTCCCTGTTACTGATCTCTTCCTGTTTCTGATCTCTCCCAGGAATTGATCACTCTCTGCTACTGATCTCTCCATGTTACTGATCTCTCTCTATTATGATCTCTCCCTGTTACTGATCTCTCCCTATTCTGATCTCTCTCTGTTACTGATCTCTCCCTATAACTGATCTCTCTCTGTTACTGATCTCTCCCTATTACTGATCTCTCTCTGTTACTGATCTCACTCTCTGTTACTGATCTCTCTCTGTTACTGATCTCTCCCTGTTACTGATCTATCTCTGTTAGATCTCACCTTGTTACTGATCTCTCCCTGTTAATGTTATCTCACTCTTTTACGGATCTGTCTCTGTTACTGATCTCTCTCTCTGTTATTGATTTTTCTCAGTTTCTGATCCCTATCTGCTACTGATCTCTCTCTGTTACTGATCTCTCCCTTTTTCTGATTTCTCTTTGTTACTGATCTGTCACAATTATAGATCTCTCTCTTTTTCTAATCTCTCCCTAATACTGATCTCTCTCTTTTACTGAACTCTCCCTATGACTGATCACTCTCTGTTACTGATCTCTCTCTCTCTCTTTCTGTTACTTATCTATCCCTATTACTGAGCTCTTTTCTTGTTACTAATCTTTCTCTGTTATGGATATCACCTTGTTACTGATCTCTCCCTGTTACTGATCTCTACTGATCTCTCCCTGTTACTGATCTCTCTCTGTTACTGATCTGTCTCTGTTACTGATATCTCTCCCTGTTACTGATCTGTCTCAGTTAGTTATCTATCTCAGTTAATGATCTCTCTCTATTACTGATCTCTCTGTGTTACTGATCTCTCCCTGTTACTGATTTCTCCCTGGAATTGATCTCTCCCTGTTACTGATCTCTTCCTGTTACTGATCTCTCCCTGTTACTGATCTCTCCCTGTTACTGATCTCTCCTGTACTGATCTCTCCTTGTTACTGATCTCTCCTGTTACTGATCTCTCTGTTACTGATCTCTCCCTATTACTGATCTCTCTCTGTTACTGATCTCTCTCTGTTACTGATCTCTCCCTGTTACTGATCTCTCTCTGTTACTGATCTCTCTCTGTTACTGATCTCTCCCTGTTACTGATCTCTCTCTGTTACTGATCTCTCCCTGTTACTGATCTCTCCCTGTTACTGATCTCTCTCTGTTACTGATCTCTCCTTTACTGATCTCTCCTTGTACTGATCTCTCCCTGTTACTGATCTCTCCCTGTACTGATCTCTCTCTGTTACTGATCTCTCCTGTTTACTGATCTCTCCCTGTTACTGATCTCTCCTGTTACTGATCTCTCCCTGTTACTGATCTCTCCCTGTTACTGATCTCTCTCTGTTACTGATCTCTCCCCTGTTACTGATCGTCTCCTGTTACTGATCTCTCTCTGTTACTGATCTCTCTCTGTTACTGATCTCTCTCTGTTACTGATCTCTCTCTATTATGATCTCTCCCTGTTACTGATCTTTCTCTGTTACTGATCTCTCCCTGTTACTGATCTCTCTCTGTTACTGATCTCTCCCTGTTACTGATCTTTCCCTATTACTGATCTCTCTCTGTTACTGATCTCTCCTGTTACTGATCTCTCTCTGTTACTGATCTCTCCCTGTTACTGATCTCTCGCTGTTACTGATCTCTCTGTTACTGATCTCTCCCTATTACTGATCTCTCTCTGTTATGATCTCTCCCTGTTACTGATCTCTCCCTATTCTGATCTCTCTCTGTTACTGATCTCTCCCTATAACTGATCTCTCTCTGTTACTGATCTCTCCCTATTACTGATCTCTCTCTGTTACTGATCTCACTCTCTGTTACTGATCTCTCTCTGTTACTGATCTCTCCCTGTTACTGATCTATCTCTGTTAGATCTCACCTTGTTACTGATCTCTCCCTGTTAATGTTATCTCACTCTTTTACGGATCTGTCTCTGTTACTGATCTCTCTCTCTGTTATTGATTTTTCTCAGTTTCTGATCCCTCTCTGCTACTGATCTCTCTCTGTTACTGATCTCTCCCTTTTTCTGATTTCTCTTTGTTACTGATCTGTCACAATTATAGATCTCTCTCTTTTTCTAATCTCTCCCTAATACTGATCTCTCTCTGTTACTGAACTCTCCCTATGACTGATCACTCTCTGTTACTGATCTCTCTCTCTCTTTCTGTTACTTATCTATCCCTATTACTGAGCTCTTTCCCTGTTACTAATCTTTCTCTGTTATGGATATCACCTTGTTACTGATCTCTCCCTGTTACTGATCTCTACTGATCTCTCCCTGTTACTGATCTCTCTCTGTTACTGATCTGTCTCTGTTACTGATCTCTCACCCTGTTGCTGATCTCTCCCTGTTACTGATATCTCTCCCTGTTACTGATCTGTCTCAGTTAGTTATCTATCTCAGTTAATGATCTCTCTCTGTTACTGATCTCTCTGTTACTGATCTCTCCTGTTACTGATCTCTCCCTGTTACTGATCTCTCTCTGTTACTGATTTCTCCCTGTTACTGATCTCTCCCTGTTACTGATCTTTCTCTGTTACTGATCTCTCCCTGTTACTGATCTCTCTCTGTTACTGATCTTTCTCTGTTACTGATCTCTCCCTGTTACTGATCTTTCTCTGTTACTGATCTCTCCCTGTTACTGATCTCTCTCTGTTACTGATCTCTCCCTGTTACTGATCTTTCTCTGTTACTGATCTCTCCCTGTTACTGATCTCTCTCTATTACTGATCTCTCCCTGTTACTGATCTCTCCCTATTACTGATCTCTCCCTATTACTGATCTCTCCCTGTTACTGATCTCTCTCTGTTACTGATCTTTCTCTGTTACTGATCTCTCCCTGTTACTGATCTCTCTCTGTTACTGATCTTTCTCTGTTACTGATCTCTCCCTGTTACTGATCTCTCTCTGTTACTGATCTCTCCCTATTACTGATCTCTCCCTGTTACTGATCTCTCCCTGTTACTGATCTCTCTCTGTTACTGATCTTCTCTGTTACTGATCTCTCCCTGTTACTGATCTCTCTCTGTTACTGATCTCTCCCTGTTACTGATCTCTCTCTGTTACTGATCTCTCTCCTGTTACTGATCTCTCTCTGTTACTGATCTCTCCCTGTTACTGATCTCTCCCTGTTACTGATCTCTCTCTGTTACTGATCTCTCTCTGTTACTGATCTTCTCTGTTACTGATCTCTCCCTGTTACTGATCTCTCCCTGTTACTGATCTCTCCTGTTACTGATCTCTCTCTGTTACTGATCTCTCCCTGTTACTGATCTCTCTCTGTTACTGATCTCTCCTGTTACTGATCTCTCTCTGTTACTGATCTCTCTCTGTTACTGATCTGTCTCTGTTACTGATCTCTCCCTGTTACTGATCTCTCTCTGTTACTGATCTCTCCCTGTTACTGATCTCTCTCTGTTACTGATCTCTCTCTGTTACTGATCTCTCCCTCTTACTTATCTTTTTCTGTTACTGATCTCTCTCTGTTACTGATCTCTCTCTCTCTGTTACTGATCTCTCCCTATAACTGATCTATCTCAGTTATGATCTCTCCCTAATACTGATCTCTCCCTGGAATTGATCACTCTCTGTTACTGATCTCTCCTGATTACTGATCTCTCCCTGGAATTGATCTCTCCCTGTTACTGATCTCTCCCTGTTACTGATCTCTCCCTGTTACTGATCTCTCCCTGTTACTGATCTCTCCCTGTTACTGATCTCTCTCTCTTACTGATCTTTCTCTGTTACTGATCTCTCCCTGTTACTGATCTCTCTCTGTTACTGATCTCTCCCTGTTACTGATCTCTCTCTGTTACTGATCTCTCTCTCTTACTGATCTATCTCTGTTACTGATTTCTCCCTATAACTGATCTCTCTCTGTTACTGATCTCTCCCTATTACTGATCTCTCTCTCTTACTGATCTCTCTTTCTTGTTGATCTCTCCCTCTTACTTATCTTTTTCTGTTACTGATCTCTCTCTGTTACTGATCTCTCTCTGTTACTTATCTCTCTCTGTTACTGATCTCTCTCTGTTACTGATCTCTCCCTGTTACTGATCTCTCCCTGTTACTGATCTCTCTCTGTTACTGATCTCTCTCTGTTACTGATCTCTCTCTGTTACTGATCTCTCCCTGTTACTGATCTCTCCCTGTTACTGATCTCTCTCTGTTACTGATCTCTCTCTGTTACTGATCTCTCCCTGTTACTGATCTCTCCTGTTACTGATCTCCCCCTGTTACTGATCTCTCCCTTTACTGATCTCTCCTGTTACTGATCTCTCTCTGTTACTGATCTCTCTGTTACTGATCTCTCCCTGTTACTGATCTCTCTCTGTTACTGATCTCTCCCTGTTACTGATCTTCTCTGTTACTGATCTCTCCCTGTTACTGATCTCTCCCTGTTACTGATCTCTCCCTGTTACTGATCTCTCTCTGTTACTGATCTCTCCCTGTTACTGATCTCTCTCTGTTACTGATCTCTCTCTCTCTGTTACTGATCTCTCCCTATAACTGATCTATCTCAGTTATGATCTCTCCCTAATACTGATCTCTCCCTGGAATTGATCACTCTCTGTTACTGATCTCTCCTGATTACTGATCTCTCCCTGGAATTGATCTCTCCCTGTTACTGATCTCTCCCTGTTACTGATCTCTCACTGTTACTGATCTCTCTCTCTGTTACTGATCTCTCTCTGTTACTGATCCCTCTGTGTTACTGATCTCTCTCTTTTACTAATCTCTCCCTGTTACTGATCTCTCCCTATTACTAATCTCTCCCTGTTACTGATCTCTCCCTGTTACTGATCTCTCCCTGTTACTGATCTCTCTCTCTGTTACTGATCTCTCTGTGTTACTGATCTCTCTCTTTTACTGATCTCTCTCTGTTACTGATCTCTCCCTATTACTAATCTCTCCCTGTTACTGATCTCTCCCTATTACTAATCTCTCTCTGTTACTGATCTCTCCCTGCTACTGATCTCTCCCTGTTACTGATCTCTCCCTGTTACTGATCTCTCTCTGTTACTGATCTCTCTGTGTTACTGATCTCTCTCTTTTACTGATCTCTCTCTTTTACTGATCTCTCCCTGTTACTGATCTCTCCCTGTTACTGATCTCTCCCTGTTACTGATCTCTCCCTGTTACTGATCTCTCTCTGTTACTGATTTCTCCCTATTACTGATCTCTCTCTGTTACTGATCTCTCTCTGTTACTGATTTCTCCCTATTACTGATCTCTCCCTGTTAC
The DNA here is from genome assembly GCA_030390025.1 of Squalus acanthias. Lineage (NCBI taxonomy): Eukaryota > Metazoa > Chordata > Chondrichthyes > Squaliformes > Squalidae > Squalus > Squalus acanthias. Next base: position 122,660,401 of record CM059432.1, read on the forward strand.
TGATCTCTCTCTGTTACTGATCTCTCCTGTTACTGATCTCTCCCTGTTACTGATCTCTCTCTCTTACTGATCTTTCTCTGTTACTGATCTCTCCCTGTTACTGATCTCTCTCTGTTACTGATCTCTCCCTATTACTGATCTCTCTCTGTTACTGATCTCTCCCTGTTACTGATCTCTCCCTATTCTGATCTCTCTCTGTTACTGATCTCTCCCTATAACTGATCTCTCTCTGTTACTGATCTCTCCCTATTACTGATCTCTCTCTGTTACTGATCTCACTCTCTGTTACTGATCTCTCTCTGTTACTGATCTCTCCCTGTTACTGATCTATCTCTGTTAGATCTCACCTTGTTACTGATCTCTCCCTGTTAATGTTATCTCACTCTTTTACGGATCTGTCTCTGTTACTGATCTCTCTCTCTGTTATTGATTTTTCTCAGTTTCTGATCCCTCTCTGCTACTGATCTCTCTCTGTTACTGATCTCTCCCTTTTTCTGATTTCTCTTTGTTACTGATCTGTCACAATTATAGATCTCTCTCTTTTTCTAATCTCTCCCTAATACTGATCTCTCTCTGTTACTGAACTCTCCCTATGACTGATCACTCTCTGTTACTGATCTCTCTCTCTCTTTCTGTTACTTATCTATCCCTATTACTGAGCTCTTTCCCTGTTACTAATCTTTCTCTGTTATGGATATCACCTTGTTACTGATCTCTCCCTGTTACTGATCTCTACTGATCTCTCCCTGTTACTGATCTCTCTCTGTTACTGATCTTCTCCTGTTACTGATCTCTCCCTATTGCTGATCTCTCCCTGTTACTGATCTCTCCCTGTTACTGATCTCTCTCTGTTACTGATCTCTCTCAGTTACTGATCTCTCTCTGTTACTGATCTCTCCTGTTACTGATCTCTCCCTGTTACTGATCTCTCCCTGTTACTGATCTCTCTCTGTTACTGATCTCTCCTGTTACTGATCTCTCCCTGTTACTGATCTCTCCTGTTACTGATCTCTCTCTGTTACTGATCTCTCCCTGTTACTGATCTCTCCCTGTTACTGATCTCTCCCTGTTACTGATCTCTCCCTGTTACTGATCTCTCCTGTTACTGATCTCTCCCTGTTACTGATCTCTCCTGTTTCTGATCTCTCCCTGTTACTGATCTCTCTCTGTTACTGATCTCTCCCTGTTACTGATCTCTCTCTGTTACTGATCTCTCCCTGTTACTGATATCTCTCTGTTACTGATCTCTCCCTGGTACTGATCACTCTCTGTTACTGATCTCTCCCTGTCACTGATCTCTCTCTATTACTGATCTCTCCCTGTTACTGATCTCTCCTTGTTACTGATCTCTCCCTGTTACTGATCTCTCCCTATTACTGATCTTTCCCTGTTACTGATCTCTCTCTGTTACTGATCTCTCTCTGTTACTGATCTCTCCCTGTTACTGATCTCTCTCTGTTACTGATCTCTCCCTATTACTGATCTCTCTCTGTTACTCATCTCTCTCTGTTGCTGATCTTTCCCTATTACTGATCTCTCTCTGTTACTGATCTCTCCCTGTTACTGATATCTCTCTGTTACTGATCTCTCCCTGTTACTGATCTTTCTCTGTTACTGATCTTTCCCTATTACTGATCTCTCTCTGTTACTGATCTCTCTCTGTTACTGACCTCTCTCTGTTACTGATCTCTCTCTATTACTGATCTCTCCCTGTTACTGATCTCTCTCTGTTACTGATCTCTCCCTGTTACTGATCTCTCTCTGTTACTGATCTCTCCCTGTTACTGATCTCTCCCTGTTACTGATCTCTCTCTGTTACTGATCTCTCCCTGTTACTGATCTCTCCCTGTTACTGATCTCTCCCTGTTACTGATCTCTCCTGTTACTGATCTCTCTGTTACTGATCTCTCCCTGTTACTGATCTCTCTCTGTTACTGATCTCTCCCTGTTACTGATCTCTCCCTGTTACTGATCTCTCTCCTGTTACTGATCTCTCCCTATTACTGATCTCTCTCTGTTACTGATCTCTCCCTATTACTGATCTCTCTCTGTTACTGATCTCTCTCTGTTACTGATCTCTCCTGTTACTGATCTCTCCCTGTTACTGATCTCTCTCTGTTACTGATCTCTCCCTGTTACTGATCTCTCCCTGTTACTGATCTCTCCTGTTACTGATCTCTCCTGTTACTGATCTCTCTCTCTGTTATTGATTTTTCTCAGTTTCTGATCCCTCTCTGCTACTGATCTCTCTCTGTTACTGATCTCTCCCTTTTTCTGATTTCTCTTTGTTACTGATCTGTCACAATTATAGATCTCTCTCTTTTTCTAATCTCTCCCTAATACTGATCTCTCTCTGTTACTGAACTCTCCCTATGACTGATCACTCTCTGTTACTGATCTCTCTCTCTCTTTCTGTTACTTATCTATCCCTATTACTGAGCTCTTTCCCTGTTACTAATCTTTCTCTGTTATGGATATCACCTTGTTACTGATCTCTCCCTGTTACTGATCTCTACTGATCTCTCCCTGTTACTGATCTCTCTCTGTTACTGATCTGTCTCTGTTACTGATCTCTCACCCTGTTGCTGATCTCTCCCTGTTACTGATATCTCTCCCTGTTACTGATCTGTCTCAGTTAGTTATCTATCTCAGTTAATGATCTCTCTCTGTTACTGATCTCTCTCTGTTACTGATCTCTCCCTGTTACTGATCTCTCCCTGTTACTGATCTCTCTCTGTTACTGATCTCTCCCTGTTACTGATCTCTCCTGTTACTGATCTCTCCCTGTTACTGATCTCTCCCTGTTACTGATCTCTCTCTGTTACTGATCTCTCTGTTACTGATCTCTCCCTGTTACTGATCTCTCCTGTTACTGATCTCTCCCTGTTACTGATCTCTCTCTGTTACTGATCTCTCCTGTTACTGATCTCTCCCTGTTACTGATCTCTCCTGTTACTGATCTCTCCCTGTTACTGATCTCTCTCTGTTACTGATCTCTCCCTGTTACTGATCTCTCTCTGTTACTGATCTCTCCCTGTTACTGATCTCTCTCTGTTACTGATCTCTCCCTGTTACTGATCTCTCCTCTGTTACTGATCTCTCCCTGTTACTGATCTCTCCCTGTTACTGATCTCTCCCTGTTACTGATCTCTCCTATTACTGATCTCTCTCTGTTACTGATCTCTCTCTGTTACTGATCTCATTCTGTTACTGATCTCTCCCTGTTACTGATCTCTCTCTGTTACTGATCTCTCCCTATTACTGATCTCTCTCTGTTACTCATCTCTCTCTGTTACTGATCTTTCCCTATTACTGATCTCTCTCTGTTACTGATCTCTCCCTGTTACTGATATCTCTCTGTTACTGATCTCTCCCTGTTACTGATCTTTCTCTGTTACTGATCTTTCCCTATTACTGATCTCTCTCTGTTACTGATCTCTCTCTGTTACTGACCTCTCTCTGTTACTGATCTCTCTCTATTATGATCTCTCCCTGTTACTGATCTTTCTCTGTTACTGATCTCTCCCTGTTACTGATCTCTCTCTGTTACTGATCTCTCCCTGTTACTGATCTTTCCCTATTACTGATCTCTCTCAGTTACTGATCTCTTCCTGTTACTGATCTCTCTCTGTTACTGATCTCTCCCTGTTACTGATCCCTCGCTGTTACTGATCTCTCTGTTACTGATCTCTCCCTATTACTGATCTCTCTCTGTTATGATCTCTCCCTGTTACTGATCTCTCCCTATTCTGATCTCTCTCTGTTACTGATCTCTCCCTATAACTTATCTCTCTCTGTTACTGATCTCTCCCTATTACTGATCTCTCTCTGTTACTGATCTCACTCTCTGTTACTGATCTCTCTCTGTTACTGATCTCTCCCTGTTACTGATCTATCTCTGTTAGATCTCACCTTGTTACTGATCTCTCCCTGTTAATGTTATCTCACTCTTTTACGGATCTGTCTCTGTTACTGATCTCTCTCTCTGTTATTGATTTTTCTCAGTTTCTGATCCCTATCTGCTACTGATCTCTCTCTGTTACTGATCTCTCCCTTTTTCTGATTTCTCTTTGTTACTGATCTGTCACAATTATAGATCTCTCTCTTTTTCTAATCTCTCCCTAATACTGATCTCTCTCTATTACTGAACTCTCCCTATGACTGATCACTCTCTGTTACTGATCTCTCTCTGTTACTGATCTCTCCCTGTTACTGATCTCTTCCCTGTTACTGATCTCTTCTCTGTTACTGATCTCTCCCTGTTACTGATCTCTCCCTGTTACTGATCTCTCCCTGTTACTGATCTCTCTCTGTTACTGATCTCTCTCTGTTACTGATCTCTCCCTGTTACTGATCTCTCCCTGTACTGATCTCTCCCTGTTACTGATCTCTCCCTGTTACTGATTTCTCTCTGTTACTGATCTCTCTCTGTTACTGATCTCTCCCTTTTACTGATCTCTCCCTGTTACTGATCTCTCCCTGTTACTGATCTCTCTCTGTTATTGATTTCTCCCTATTACTGATCTCTCCCTGTTACTGATCTTTCTCTGTTACTGATCTCTCCCTGTTACTGATCTCTCTCTGTTACTGATCTTTCTCTGTTACTGATCTCTCCCTGTTACTGATCTTCTCTGTTACTGATCTCTCCCTGTTACTGATCTCTCTCTGTTACTGATCTCTCCCTGTTACTGATCTCTCTCTGTTACTGATCTCTCCCTGTTACTGATCTCTCTCTGTTACTGATCTCTCCCTGTTACTGATCTCTCCCTGTTACTGATCTCTCCCTGTTACTGATCTCTCCCTGTTACTGATCTCTCTCTGTTACTGATCTCTCTCTGTTACTGATCTCTCCCTGTTACTGATCTCTCTCTGTTACTGATCTTCTCTGTTACTGATCTCTCCCTGTTACTGATCTCTCTCTGTTACTGATCTCTCCCTATTACTGATCTCTCCCTATTACTGATCTCTCCCTGTTACTGATCTCTCTCTGTTACTGATCTCTCCCTGTTACTGATCTCTCCTATTACTGATCTCTCTCTGTTACTGATCTCTCTCTGTTACTGATCTCCCTGTTACTGATCTCTCCCTGTTACTGATCTCTCTCTGTTACTGATCTCTCTCTGTTACTGATCTCTCCTGTTACTGATCTCTCCCTGTTACTGATCTCTCCCTGTTACTGATCTCTCCCTGTTACTGATCTCTCCCTCTGTTACTGATCTCTCCTGTTACTGATCTCTCCCTGTTACTGATCTCTCCCTGTTACTGATCTCTCCCTGTTACTGATCTCTCCCTGTTACTGATCTCTCCCTGTTACTGATCTCTCCTGTTACTGATCTCTCCCTGTTACTGATCTCTCCTGTTACTGATCTCTCCCTGTTACTGATCTCTCCCTGTTACTGCTCTCTCCTGTTACTGATCTCTCCCTGTTACTGATCTCTCCTGTTACTGATCTCTCCTGTTACTGATCTCTCTCTGTTACTGATCTCTCCCTGTTACTGATCTCTCTCTGTTACTGATCTCTCCCTGTTACTGATCTCTCCCTGTTACTGATCTCTCCGTGTTACTGATCTCTCCCTGTTACTGATCTCTCCCAGTACTGATCTCTCCTGTTACTGCTCTCTCCCTGTTACTGATCTCTCCCTGTTACTGATCTCTCCCTGTTACTGATCTCTCCCAGTACTGATCTCTCCCGTTTACTGATCTCTCCTGTTACTGATCTCTCCCTGTTACTGATCTCTCCTGTTACTGATCTCTCCCTGTTACTGATCTCTCCCTATAACTGATCTATCTCAGTTATGATCTCTCCCTAATACTGATCTCTCCCTGGTACTGATCTTTCTCTGTTATGGATCTCTCTCTCTTACTGATCTTTCTCTGTTACTGATCTCTTCCTGTTTCTGATCTCTCCCAGGAATTGATCACTCTCTGCTACTGATCTCTCCATGTTACTGATCTCTCTCTATTATGATCTCTCCCTGTTACTGATCTCTCTCTGTTACTGATCTCTCCCAGGAATTGATCACTCTCTGTTACTGATCTCTCCCTGTCACTGATCTCTCTCTATTATGATCTCTCCCTGTTACTGATCTCTCCTTGTAACTGATCTCTCCCTGTTACTGATTTCTCCCTATTACTGATCTTTCCCTATTACTGATCTCTCTCTGTTACTGATCTCATTCTGTTACTGATCTCTCCCTGTTACTGATCTCTCTCTGTTACTGATCTCTCCCTATTACTGATCTCTCTCTGTTACTCATCTCTCTCTGTTACTGATCTTTCCCTATTACTGATCTCTCTCTGTTACTGATCTCTCCCTGTTACTGATATCTCTCTGTTACTGATCTCTCCCTGTTACTGATCTTTCTCTGTTACTGATCTTTCCCTATTACTGATCTCTCTCTGTTACTGATCTCTCTCTGTTACTGACCTCTCTCTGTTACTGATCTCTCTCTATTATGATCTCTCCCTGTTACTGATCTTTCTCTGTTACTGATCTCTCCCTGTTACTGATCTCTCTCTGTTACTGATCTCTCCCTGTTACTGATCTTTCCCTATTACTGATCTCTCTCAGTTACTGATCTCTTCCTGTTACTGATCTCTCTCTGTTACTGATCTCTCCCTGTTACTGATCTCTCGCTGTTACTGATCTCTCTGTTACTGATCTCTCCCTATTACTGATCTCTCTCTGTTATGATCTCTCCCTGTTACTGATCTCTCCCTATTCTGATCTCTCTCTGTTACTGATCTCTCCCTATAACTGATCTCTCTCTGTTACTGATCTCTCCCTATTACTGATCTCTCTCTGTTACTGATCTCACTCTCTGTTACTGATCTCTCTCTGTTACTGATCTCTCCCTGTTACTGATCTATCTCTGTTAGATCTCACCTTGTTACTGATCTCTCCCTGTTAATGTTATCTCACTCTTTTACGGATCTGTCTCTGTTACTGATCTCTCTCTCTGTTATTGATTTTTCTCAGTTTCTGATCCCTATCTGCTACTGATCTCTCTCTGTTACTGATCTCTCCCTTTTTCTGATTTCTCTTTGTTACTGATCTGTCACAATTATAGATCTCTCTCTTTTTCTAATCTCTCCCAAATACTGATCTCTCTCTTTTACTGAACTCTCCCTATGACTGATCACTCTCTGTTACTGATCTCTCTCTCTCTTTCTGTTACTTATCTATCCCTATTACTGAGCTCTTTTCTTGTTACTAATCTTTCTCTGTTATGGATATCACCTTGTTACTGATCTCTCCCTGTTACTGATCTCTCTGATCTCTCCCTGTTACGTCCTCTCCTCTGTTACTGATCTGTCTCTGTTACTGAATCTCACCCTGTTGCTGATCTCTCCCTGTTACTGATATTTCCCCTGTTACTGATATGATCTCCAGTTAGTTATCTATCTCAGTTAATGATCTCTCTCTGTTACTGATCTCTCCCTGTTACTGATCTTTCTCTGTTACTGATCTCTCCCTGTTACTGATCTCTCTCTGTTACTGATCTTTCTCTGTTACTGATCTCTCCTGTTACTGATCTTTCTCTGTTACTGATCTCTCCCTGTTACTGATCTTCTCTCTGTTACTGATCTCTCCTGTTACTGATCTTTCTCTGTTACTGATCTTCCTGTTACTGATCTCTCTCTTTACAGATCTCTCCCTGTTACTGATCTCTCCCTTTTACTGATCTCTCCCTTTTACTGATCTCTCCTGTTACTGATCTCTCTCTGTTACTGATCTTTCTCTGTTACTGATCTCTCCCTGTTACTGATCTCTCTCTGTTACTGATCTTTCCACTGTTACTGATCTCTCCTGTTACTGATCTCTCTCTGTTACTGATTTCACCCTATTACTGATCTCTCCCTATTACTGATCTCTCCCTGTTACTGATCTCTCTCTGTTACTGATCTTTCTCTGTTACTGATCTCTCCCTGTTACTGATCTCTCTCTGTTACTGATCTTTCTCTGTTACTGATCTCTCCCTGTTACTGATCTCTCTCTGTTACTGATTTCTCCCTATTACTGATCTCTCCCTATTACTGATCTCTCCCTGTTACTGATCTCTCCCTGTTACTGATCTCTCTCTTACTGATCTTCTCTGTTACTGATCTCTCCCTGTTACTGATCTCTCTCTGTTACTGATCTCTCCCTGTTACTGATCTCTCTCTGTTACTGATCTCTCTCTGTTACTGATCTCTCCCTATTACTGATCTCTCCCTGTTACTGATCTCTCTCTGTTACTGATCTCTCCCTGTTACTGATCTCTCCCTGTTACTGATCTCTCTCTGTTACTGATCTCTCTCTGTTACTGATCTCTCCCTGTTACTGATCTCTCTCTGTTACTGATCTCTCCCTGTTACTGATCTCTCTCTGTTACTGATCTCTCTCTGTTACTGAGTCTCTCCCTGTTACTGATCTCTCCTGTTTCCTGATCTCTCCTGTTACTGATCTCTCCTGTTACTGATCTCTCTCTGTTACTGATCTCTCCTGTTACTGATCTTCTCTTTACTGATCTCTCCCTGTTACTGATCTCTCCCTATTACTGATCTCTCTCTGTTACTGATCTCTCCCTGTTACTGATCTCTCCTATTACTGATCTCTCTCCTGTTACTGACTCTTCCTGTTTCTGATCTCTCCCTGTTACTGATCTCGTCCCTGTTACTGATCTCTCCTGTTACTGATCTCTCTCTGTTACTGATCTCTCCCTGTTACTGATCTCTCTCTGTTACTGATCTCTCCCTGTTCTGATCTCTCCTGTACTGATCTCTCCCTGTTACTGATCTCTTCCCTGTTACTGATCTCTCCTTTTACTGATGCTTCCTAGTACTGATCTCTCCGTTTCCTGATCTCTCTCAGGTACTGATCTCTCCCGTTTACTGATCTCTCTCTGTTTCTGATCTCTCTCTGTTACTGATCTCTCCCTGTTACTGATCTCTCCCTGTTACTGATCTCTCTCTGTTACTGTCTCTCCTGTTACTGATTCTCTCTCTGTTACTGATCTTCTCTGTTACTGATCTCTCCTGTTACTGATCTCTCTCTGTTACTGATCTCTCTGTTACTGATCTCTCCTTTACTGATCTCTCCTCTTACTGCTCTCTCTCTGTTACTGATCTCTCCCTGTTACTGATCTCTCCCTGTTACTGATCTCTCCCTGTTACTGATCTCTCTGTTCTGATCTCTCCCTGTTACTGATCTTTCCCTATTACTGATCTCTCTCTGTTACTGATCTCTCTCTGTTCTGATCTCTCCCTGTTACTGATTCTCGCTGTTACTGATCTCTCTGTTACTGATCTCTCCCTTTTACTGATCTCCTCCTCCTGTTACTGATCTCTCCCTGTTACTGATCTCTCCCTTTTACTGATCTCTCCCTGTTACTGATCTCTCCCTGTTACTGATCTCTCTCTGTTACTGATCTCTCCCTGTTTCTGATCTCTCTCTGTTACTGATCTCTCCATGTTACTGATCTCTCCTGTTACTGATCTCTCCTGTTACTGATCTCTCCCTGTTACTGATCTCTCCCTGTTACTGATCTCTCGCTGTTACTGATCTCTCCTGTTACTGATCTCTCCTGTTACTGATCTCTCTCTGTATGATCTCTCCCTGTTACTGATCTCTCCTCTGTTACTGATCTCTCCCTGTTACTGATCTCTCCCTGTTACTGATCTCTCTCTGTTACTGATCTCTCACCTGTACTAGATCTCTCCTGTTACTGATCTCTCCCTTTTACTGATCTCTCCCTGTTACTGATCTCTCCCTGTTACTGAACTCTCTGTTACTGATCTCCTCCTGTTACTGATCTCTCACTATTACTGATCTCTCCTGTTGCTGATCTCTCCTGTTACTGATCTCTCTGTTACTGATCTCTCTCCTGTTACTGATCTCTCCTGTTACTGATCTCTCCCTGTTACTGATCTTCTCTGTTACTGATCTCTCCCTGTTACTGATCTCTCCTCTATTACTGATCTCTCTGTTACTGATCTCTCCCTATGTTACTGATCTCTCCCTGTTACTGATCTCTCCCTGTTACTGATCTCTCCCTGTTACTGATCTTCCCTGTTACTGATCTCTCCCTGTTACTGATCTCTCTCTGTTACTGATCTCTCTCTATTATGATCTCTCCCTGTTACTGATCTTTCTCTGTTACTGATCTCTCCCTGTTACTGATCTCTCTCTGTTACTGATCTCTCCCTGTTACTGATCTCTCGCTGTTACTGATCTCTTTGTTACTGATCTCTCCCTATTACTGATCTCTCTCTGTTATGATCTCTCCCTGTTACTGATCTCTCCCTATTCTGATCTCTCTCTGTTACTGATCTCTCCCTATAACTGATCTCTCTCTGTTACTGATCTCTCCCTATTACTGATCTCTCTCTGTTACTGATCTCACTCTCTGTTACTGATCTCTCTCTGTTACTGATCTCTCCCTGTTACTGATCTCTCCCTATTGCTGATCTGTCTCTGTTACTGATCTCTCTCTCTGTTATTGATTTTTCTCAGTTTCTGATCCCTCTCTGCTACTGATCTCTCTCTGTTACTGATCTCTCCCTTTTTCTGATTTCTCTTTGTTACTGATCTGTCACAATTATAGATCTCTCTCTTTTTCTGAATCTCTCCCTGTTACTGATCTCTCTCTGTTACTGATCTCTCCCTATTACTGATCACTCTCTGTTACTGATCTCTCTCTCTGTTACTGATCTCTCCCTATTACTGATCTCTCCTTTACTGATCTCTCCTGTTACTGATCTTTCTCTGTTATGATATCACTCTGTTACTGATCTCTCCCTGTTACTGATCTCTCCCTGTTACTGATCTGTCTCAGTTACTTATCTCTCTCAGTTACTGATCTCTCTCTGTTACTGATCTCTCCCTGTTACTGATCTCTCCCTGTTACTGATCTCTCTCTGTTACTGATCTCTCCTGTTACTGATCTCTCTCTTTTACTGATCTCTCTCTGTTACTGATCTCTCCCTGTTACTGAATCTCTCCCTGTTACTGATCTCTCCCTATTACTATCTCTCTCTGTTACTGATCTCTCCTGTACTGATCTCTCTCCTGTTACTGATCTCTCTCTGTTACTGATCTCTCTCTGTTACTGATCTCTCCTGTTACTGATCTCTCCTGTTACTGATCTCTCCCTGTTACTGATCTCTCTCTGTTACTGATCTCTCCCTGTTACTGATCTCTCTCTGTTACTGATCTCTCCCTGTTACTGATCTCTCTCTATTACTGATCTCTCCCTGTTACTGATCTCTCCCTGTTACTGATCTCTCCCTGTTACTGATCTCTCCCTGTTACTGATCTCTCCTGTTACTGATCTCTCCCTGTTACTGATCTCTCCTAGTACTGATCTCTCCTGTTACTGATCTCTCTCTGTTACTGATCTCTCTCTGTTACTGATCTCTCTCTGTTACTGATCTCTCCCTGTTACTGATCTCTCTCTGTTACTGATCTCTCCCTGTTACTGATCTCTCTCTGTTACTGATCTCTCCCTGTTACTGATCTCTCCCTGTTACTGATCTCTCTCTGTTACTGATCTCTCCTGTTACTGATCTCTCTCTGTTACTGATCTCTCCCTGTTACTGATCTCTCCCTGTTACTGATCTCTCTGTTACTGATCTCTCCCTGTTACTGATCTCTCTCTGTTACTGATCTCTCCCTGTTACTGATCTCTCTCTTTTACTGATCTCTCCTGTTACTGATCTCTCCCTATACTGATCTCTCCCTATTACTGATCTCTCCCTGTTACTGATCTCTCTCTATTACTGATCTCTCCCTGTTACTGATCTCTCTCTGTTACTGATCTCTCCCTGTTACTGATCTCTCCTGTTACTGATCTCTCTCTTTCTGATCTCTCTGTTACTGATCTCTCCCTGTTACTGATCTCTCTCTGTTACTGATCTCTCCCTGTTACTGATCTCTCCCTGTTACTGATCTCTCCCTGTTACTGATCTCTCCTGTTACTGATCTCTCTCTATTATGATCTCTCCCTGTTACTGATCTTTCTCTGTTACTGATCTCTCCCTGTTACTGATCTCTCTCTGTTACTGATCTCTCCCTGTTACTGATCTCTCGCTGTTACTGATCTCTCTGTTACTGATCTCTCCCTATTACTGATCTCTCTCTGTTATGATCTCTCCCTGTTACTGATCTCTCCCTATTACTGATCTCTCCCTGTTACTGATCTCTCTCTGTAACTGATCTCTCTCTGTTACTGATCTCTCCCTGTTACTGATCTCTCCCTGTTACTGATCTTTGCCTGTTACTGATCTCTCCCTGTTACTGATCTCTCTCTGTTACTGATCTCTCCCTTTTACTGATCTCTCCTGTTACTGATCTCTCCCTGTTACTGATCTCTCCCTGTTACTGATCTCTCTCTCTTACTGATCTCTCTCTGTTACTGATCTCTCCCTGTTACTGATCTCTCCTGTTACTGATCTCTCCCTGTTACTGATCTCTCTCTGTTACTGATCTCTCCCTGTTTCTGATCTCTCCCTGTAACTGATCTCTCCTGTTACTGATCTCTCCCTGTTTCTGATCTCTCCCTGTTTCTGATCTCTCCCTGTTTCTGATCTCTCTCTGTTACTGATCTCTCCCTGTTACTGATCTCTCTCTGTTACTGATCTCTCCCTGTTTCTGATCTCTCCCTGTTTCTGATCTCTCCCTGTTACTGATCTCTCCCTGTTACTGATCTGTCTCAGTTAGTTATCTCTCTCAGTTAATGATCTCTCTCTGTTACTGATCTCTCCCTGTTACTGATCTCTCCCTGTTACTGATCTCTCTCTGTTACTGATCTCTCCCTATTACTGATCTCTCCCTGTTACTGATCTCTCCCTATTTCTGATCTCTCTCTGTTACTGATCTGTCACAATTATAGATCCCTCCCTGTTACTGATCTCTCCCTATTACTGATCTCTCCTTGTTACTGATCTCTCCCTATTACTGATCTCTCCCTGTTACTGATCTCTCTCTGTTACTGATCTCTCCCTGTTACTGATCTCTCCCTATTACTGATCTCTCTCTGTTACTGATCTCTCTCTGTTATTGATTTCTCCCTATTACTGATCTCTCCCTGGTACTGATCTCTCTCTGTTACTGATCTCTCTCTGTTACTGATTTCTCCCTATTACTGATCTCTCCCTGTTACTGATCTCTCCCTGTTACTGATCTCTCTCACTTAGTGATCTTTCTCTGTTACTGATCTCTCCCTGTTACTGATCTCTCTCTGTTACTGATCTCTCCCTGCTACTGATCTATCTCTGTTACTGATCTCTCTCTCTCACTGATCTTTCTCTGTTACTGATCTCTCCCTGTTACTGATCTCTCCCTGTTACTGATCTCTCCCTGTTACTGATCTCTCCCTGTTACTGATCTCTCCCTCTAACTGATCTCTCTCTGTTACTAATCTTCCCTATTTCTGATCTCTCTCTGCTACTGATCTGATACAATTATCGATCTCTCTCTGTTACTGATCTCTCTCCCTGTTACTGATCTGTCTCTGTTATTGATGTGTCTCAGTTAATGATTGCTTTCTGTTACTGATCCCTCTCTGTTACTGATCTCTCTCTGTTACTGATCTCTCCCTGTTAGTGATCTCTCCCTGTTTCTGATCTCTTTCCCTTTTACTGATCTTTCTCTGTTATGCATCTCTCTCTCTTACTGATCGCTCCGTGTTACTGATCTCTCTCCCTCTTACTGATCTTTCTCTGTTACTGATCTCTCCCTGTTACTGATCTCTCTTGTACTGACTCTTCCCTGTTACTGATCTCTCTCTGTTACTGATCTCTCTGTTACTGATCTCTCCCTGTTACTGATCTCTCTCTGTTACTGATCTCTCCCTGTTACTGATCTCTCCCTGTTACTGATCTCTCCCTACTCGATCTCTCCCTGATACGATCTCTCCCTGTACTGATCTCTCTCTGTTACTGATCTCTCCCAGTTACTGATCTCTCCTGTTGACTGACTCTCTCTGTTACTGATCTCTCCCTGTTACTGATCTCTCCTCGTTACTGATCTCTCCCTGTTACTGATCTCTCCTGTTACTGATCTCTCCCTTTACTGATCTCTCCTGTTACTGATCTCTCCTATTACTGATCTCTCCTGTTACTGATCTTCTTTACTGACTCTCTCTTTACTGATCTCTCCCTGTTACTGATCTTCTCTGTTACTGATCTCTCCCTATTACTGATCTCTCTCTGTTACTGATCTCTCTCTCTCTCTGTTACTGATCTCTCCTGTTACTGATCTCTCTCTGTTACTGATCTCTCCCTGTTATGATCTCTCCCTGTTACTGATCTCTCCCTGTTACTGATCTCTCCCTGTTACTGATCTCTCCCTGTTACTGATCTCTCTCTGTTACTGATCTCTCTATTACTGATCTCTCCCTGTTACTGATCTTCTCTGTTACTGATCTCTCCCTGTTACTGATCTCTCTCTGTTACTGATCTCTCCCTGTTACTGATCTCTCTCTGTTACTGATCTCTCCTGTTACTGATCTCTCCCTATTACTGATCTCTCTCTGTTACTGATCTCTCCCTGTTACTGATCTCTCCCTATTACTGATCTCTCTCTGTTACTGATCTCTCCCTATAACTGATCTCTCTCTGTTACTGATCTCTCCCTGTTACTGATCTCTCTCTGTTACTGATCTCTCTCTGTTACTGATCTCTCTCTGTTACTGATCTCTCCCTGTTACTGATCTCTCTCTGTTATGATCTCTCCCTGTTACTGATCTCTCCCTGTTACTTGCTCTCTCTGTTACTGGATCTCTCTCTGTTACTGAACTCTCTGTTACTGATCTCTCCCTCTGTTACTGATCTCTTCTCTGTTACTGATCTCTCCCATGTACTGATCTCTCCTGTTACTGATCTCTCCTGTTACTGATCTCTCTCTTTACTGATCTGCTCCCTGTTACTGATCTCTCTCTATTACTGATCTCTCTCTGTTACTGATCTCTCCCTGTTACTGATCTCTCCCTGTTACTGATCTCTCTCTGTTACTGATCTCTCTCTGTCACTGATCTCTCTCTGTTACTGATCTCTCCCTGTTACTGATCTCTCCCTGTTACTGATCTCTCTCTGTACTGATTCTCTCCCTGTTACTGATCTCTCTCTCTGTTACTGATCTCTCCTTTACTGATCTCTCCCTGTTACTGATCTCTCCCTGTTACTGATCTCTCTCTGTCTCTCTCTGTTACTGATCTCTCCCTGTTACTGATCTCTCCCTGTTACTGATCTCTCCCTATTACTGATCTCTCTCTGTTACTGATCTCTCCCTCTGTTACTGATCTCTCTGTTACTGATCTCTCTCTATCTGTTACTGATCTCTCCCTGTTATTGATCTCTCCCTGTTACTGATCTCTCCCTGTTACTGATCTCTCCCTGTTACTGATCTCTCCCTGTTACTGATCTCTCTCTGTTACTGATCTCTCTCTGTTACTGATCTCTCCCTGTTACTGATCTTCTCTGTTACTGATCTCTCCCTGTTACTGATCTCTCTCTGTTACTGATCTCTCCCTGTTACTGATCTCTCGCTGTTACTGATCTCTCTCTGTTACTGATCTCTCCCTGTTACTGATCTCTCTCTGTTACTGATCTCTCCCTGTTACTGATCTCTCCTATTACTGATCTCTCTCTGTTACTGATCTCTCCCTATTACTGATCTCTCTCTGTTACTGATCTCTCCCTATTACTGATCTCTCTCTGTTACTGATCTCACTCTCTGTTACTGATCTCTCTCTGTTACTGATCTCTCCCTGTTACTGATCTATCTCTGTTAGATCTCACCTTGTTACTGATCTCTCCCTGTTAATGTTATCTCACTCTTTTACGGATCTGTCTCTGTTACTGATCTCTCTCTCTGTTATTGATTTTTCTCAGTTTCTGATCCCTCTCTGCTACTGATCTCTCTCTGTTACTGATCTCTCCCTTTTTCTGATTTCTCTTTGTTACTGATCTGTCACAATTATAGATCTCTCTCTTTTTCTAATCTCTCCCTAATACTGATCTCTCTCTGTTACTGAACTCTCCCTATGACTGATCACTCTCTGTTACTGATCTCTCTCTCTCTTTCTGTTACTTATCTATCCCTATTACTGAGCTCTTTCCCTGTTACTAATCTTTCTCTGTTATGGATATCACCTTGTTACTGATCTCTCCCTGTTACTGATATCTCTCCCTGTTACTGATCTGTCTCAGTTAGTTATCTCTCTCAGTTAATGATCTCTCTCTGTTACTGATCTCTCCCTGTTACTGATCTCTCCCTGTTACTGATCTCTCTCTGTTACTGATTTCTCCCTATTACTGATCTCTCCCTGTTACTGATCTCTCCCTATTTCTGATCTCTCTCTGTTACTGATCTGTCACAATTATTGATCCTCCCTGTTACTGATCTCTCCCTGTTACTGATCTCTCCTTGTTACTGATCTCTCCCTATTACTGATCTCTCTCTGTTACTGATCTCTCTCTGTTACTGATTTCTCCCTATTACTGATCTCTCCCTGTTACTGATCTCTCTCTGTTACTGATCTCTCTCTGTTACTGATTTCTCCCTGTTACTGATCTCTCCCTGTTACTGATCTCTCCCTGTTACTGATCTCTCTCTCTTACTGATCTTTCTCTGTTACTGATCTCTCCCTGTTTCTGATCTCTCTCTGTTACTGATCTCTCCCTGTTACTGATCTCTCTCTGTTACTGATCTCTCTCTCTTACTGATCTTTCTCTGTTACTGATCTCTCCCTGTTACTGATCTCTCCCTGTTACTGATCTCTCCTGTTACTGATCTCTCCCTGTTACTGATCTCTCCCTGTTACTGATCTCTCTCTGTTACTGATCTCTCCCTGTTACTGATCTCTCCCTGTTACTGATCTCTCCCTGTTACTGATCTCTCCTGTTACTGATCTCTCCCTGTTACTGATCTCTCTCTGTTACTGATCTTCTCTGTTACTGATCTCTCCTGTTACTGATCTCTCTCTGTTACTGATCTCTCTCTGTTACTGATCTCTCCCTGTTACTGATCTCTCCCTGTTACTGATCTCTCCCTGTTACTGATCTCTCTCTGTTACTGATCTCTCTCTGTTACTGATCTCTCCTGTTACTGATCTCTCTCCTGTTACTGATCTCTCTCTGTTACTGATCTCTCCCTGTTACTGATCTCTCTCTGTTACTGATCTCTCCCTGTTACTGATCTCTCCTGTTACTGATCTCTCTCTGTTACTGATCTCTCCCTGTTACTGATCTTCTCTGTTACTGATCTCTCCCTGTTACTGATCTCTCTCTGTTACTGATCTCTCCCTGTTACTGATCTCTCTCTGTTACTGATCTCTCCTGTTACTGATCTCTCTCTGTTACTGATCTCTCTCTGTTACTGATCTCTCCTGTTACTGATCTCTCCTGTTACTGATCTCTCCCTGTTACTGATCTCTCCCTGTTACTGATCTCTCCCTGTTACTGATCTCTCTCTGTTACTGATCTCTCCCTGTTACTGATCTCTCCCTGTTACTGATCTCTCTCTGTTACTGATCTCTCTCTGTTACTGATCTCTCCCTGTTACTGATCTCTCCCTGTTACTGATCTCTCCTGTTACTGATCTCTCTCTGTTACTGATCTCTCCTGTTACTGATCTCTCCTTTACTGATCTCTCCCTGTTACTGATCTCTCTCTGTTACTGATCTCTCTCTATTACTGATCTCTCTCCTGTTACTGATCTCTCTCTGTTACTGATCTCTCTGTTACTGATCTCTCTCTCTGTTACTGATCTCTCCCTGTTACTGATCTCTCCCTGTTACTGATCTCTCCCTGTTACTGATCTCTCCCTGTTACTGATCTCTCCCTGTTACTGATCTCTCACTGTTACTGATCTCTCTCTATTACTGATCTCTCCCTGTTACTGATCTTCTCTGTTACTGATCTCTCCTGTTACTGATCTCTCTCTGTTACTGATCTCTCCCTGTTACTGATCTCTCGCTGTTACTGATCTCTCTGTTACTGATCTCTCCCTATTACTGATCTCTCTCTGTTACTGATCTCTCCCTGTTACTGATCTCTCCCTGTTACTGATCTCTCTCTGTTACTGATCTCTCCCTATAACTGATCTCTCTCTGTTACTGATCTCTCCCTATTACTGATCTCTCTCTGTTACTGATCTCTCTCTGTTACTGATCACTCTCTGTTACTGTTCTCTCCCTGTTACTGATCTATCTCTGTTAGATCTCACCTTGTTATGATCTCTCCTGTTAATGTTATCTCACTCTTTTACGGATCTGTCTCTGTTACTGATCTCTCTCTCTGTTATTGATTTTTCCAGTTCTGATCCCTCTCTGCTACTGATCTCTCTCTGTTACTGATCTCTCCTTTTTCTGATTTCTCTTTGTTACTGATCTGTC